>VZSR01000262.1:1768134-1947006 GCA_013398615.1 Brachypodius melanocephalos | reverse complement strand
ATTACAAATCTGTGCATCCAACTCCAAGCATAACTGTATAAATAAAAATTAAGGCCTGATTTTTAGAAGTCATCAAATTTTTTCTAGACGTGTTTTGCAAAGGTATTTTGGCATCATACAAAATTTTTAATAATTTGAACAGAAGTTCAGGAAAATTCACATATGTCAACTTTTAGCTCACTTGAGAGACAAGCAAGGACAATTCAGAAACATTTTCTGAATAATTTTAATATATGGAAAGAACAGTTCAATGCGGAGAAACATTGCCCATGGAGTAACTATAGATTTACAAGTTCATTCAAATGGATTGTCAAATATTTATATTCTGAATTGAAGAGGTGGAAATTTTGTTGTTTTGTATTCTGTAGGAATATCAAAATCATTGCCTTTCAACTCTTGATAAATTTCTAGCCTGAAAACGCATTCCTACGTTTATTTATCTGTATGTATAATTTTATATGTATAAGTAAACGTGCTGTCACACAAATATGCATTTTCTTCAATTTTAAAAAAAGAGATTCCATGAATCCTGTCTTATTTTTCAAACCAAAATTGACATTAAACCTTAAAAAATTTTCTGAAGAATATGTAAATCCTTCCATCCTTCTTGTTTCTAGTCCTGGGCTCTTTATATCTTGAAAAATACCTGTGAAATACAAGTTTGCTTCCAGGCAGTTTGCAGTGATTAAGGTTTGAACAATGTTAAGAAACCTCTTCCACCAGTACTCTTGAGACCTAAATTGTTAATGTGTAAAAAAATCAATAATGAAAGTCGTCTGAAATAAACAGCATAATTGCTTATCATATGAAATTTGATTTACATCTTTGGTGAAAGGAGAATTTGAGATGTTTAAATTAGTCATGGAATTTGTATGTGTTGAAAATTACATCAAATATTCAAACTGACTAGAACACCTGGGGCAAGTCTACAGAAAAACAGCGGTGTCATGGTACTGAGCAATGCTGAGACTGTTTAAGCTAGATACAGTGCACTTTATAAAATATTTGGGGACAGTCATATAAAGAAGTAACAGCAAAAATAATATTGAATGAACAGCCATTAACATAGATTATAAAATGTGCCGGGTGGGGGAATTTGGCTCAGCCTCTGGCACTCTTGTGGATGTGAATGACTCACTGTACAGAGCAGAGAGGGAACCATCATCTTGAAGAGAGAGAGGTGAAGTTCCCAGTAGAAAGAGGACTGACCACTAGCACAGTAGATCAGTGCACTAGGCTTACTGCAGACGTGCTGCTCAGTGACACTGCCTGCTCAGAGCAGTCTCAGTTACAGCCCCTGAGTGCACCACCAAGTTCTGTCTTCAAATGTAGACAAGAGTTGCTCTGCAAATAACCTTAGATGGATTGACAATAAGAAGTTGTGTCTGATAAAGATGCCAAAATCCAAACTCTCTTCCTTTTATAGCCATGTGTTCAGGTGTTTTTTAGCCATGTGTTTAGCCAATAGGTTCAGGTTAAGGAGGAAGGAAAGGAGAGGCAGGGGATATGGGGATAACTGCCTCCTCTGTCTGCAAAGATTTGAAATCATATCCCTTCTGAATATTTTATTGTTGCACTCCAAGGTATTCTGAAGACCCTCCTGAAGGTAACTGCACATAGCATGAAGTAATGCAACACTCAGTGGTCCAAAGAACATAAACATGATTTTAGACTGCATTTAAGAAAATCACTTGGGAATCAGTCTGGTCCTACATCTGGCCCTGGCTGCAGTAAACACTTCAGATAAAACATAGGTCTTCAGAATTAGAAATGGAATTCATATTTATCTGTCTTAGGCAAGTGCTCTGTTGACTATGCAAAACAGTGCATGTGGGGTTTTGACCTGTTGAATCAATATGTATGTATTACCCTGGTTTAGCTAAAAAGGGTAAATCAAATTGCTCGAAGAGGAGTAAGGAACAAAAAAAAAAAAAATCCCTATATCCTAAATCAATGTCCTAGCCCTAGAAGTGCGGGTTAGTTAAACTTTCTCCTCCCTAAAAATTACTACCCCTTCTCTGATTTACAGTTTAAAAAATGAATTGTTTTAACCTAACAGAAAGACAGTAAAAGAGGTGTGAAAGCACATGGGTTTTTTCATATTCCTTAGTTCTAACTCAAGGTACTGAGCTATGCAATGGCAGTTTTGGCTGCCATTCCTAAGCTCTTTGTGTATTTTGTAAAGCAGCTACTGGCTAATATGGCAGTTCTAAAAGTCAGGTGCTGCAGAACTTACTGCTGTGATGTCTCCATTCCCTTTACGGACCTACAAGAAAAATGGATCTACTTGAAGGCAAGGACAGTATCCTAACCCATCTGCATCTAAAGGGTGGCTGAACCAGATAGGACACATTCACATTCCCCTGCTCCTCTCAAAGAGGAAACTAATTCCAGGTTCACACGACCTACATAAAGGAATATTTACTCAGACTTTGGATTATAAGGGACTTTTTGCCTTTAGCTGTTGTGTTCTGTTGAAGATCTATATAAGTGCTTATTTGAATCTCTGCATTCCTTAAAAAAAAAAAAAAATTAACCCACCATTTTTTACAGTATTGAAAATTTAGTTCTAAAGCTATGGAAAAGCAAAATGGACAAACTTGCACAACATAACATTTTGTTCAGCATAAATAAATTGCTAAACTAGGCACCAAGTAGGTAAATGTGATGTAATTGCCTACTAATTCAGTTAAATAAAGGATGCAAAATGCCATCAGAATAATTTAAGAAATAACTGTGTCACACATTTCGCAATATGACATTTTTAAATTGTAAAAAATTGGAGGAAGGAAAACTGAAGGAATGGGGAAGTTAAAAATAAAAGTCCATCATTAGTGCCTAAAAGAATATTTTAAACTGGGTTAAAAGTTGACCAAACTGAAAAGAGCCTGGTGTATAAAATACTGGACGCTCCTTGTGCATTTCTTTATGGAGCTGATATGGCAGAAGTCAGATCCATTATTTCAATAGGGCTTCAATCAGGGCACGGATAGTTTTAAAATAAATTATTTGAATGAATTACTCCTGAAATATTTATTTATCATTTATTCCTTTCCTGGAGTGGAAAAGGGAACTTAATATGTATGCTTTCTTTAAAGTTTGGAGATAATATATTTGTGAATAATTTTTCCATTATTCACATTCTTCTACCAGTGCAACTTGAAATTTATCATACTGACTGCATAAAGCACTTCTGCACAATTTGTCTGACTTCAAGAGTTAGTAAATGAATGACTTAAATTTCTTTGGAAAAAAATAATTCTGTAGTACAATGGATTTCTACTATGCTTCTGAAGGGGGGAAAAAAAGAATGGCTTTTTTTTCTTGAGTGGAAATGACAGCATATGGGCAAGTAAGATTTTACAAAGCAACAATAAAGAGAATATTCTACGGAATGCTTTTTAAAAGGAAAATTATATAAAATTGCCTTTTACAACTTCTGAATTTCACTATTCTACTATAATAAATTGTATTTGTGGTACAAAACATAAGAGCGTGTGGGCTATGGGTCAAAGTTACCTCTGTTCAAGAGAAACTGGCTATATCCCCAAGCTAAACTGAATGGAGGTTAGAATTCCATCAATAAAAAAGATTATGAAAATTTTTTAGTTTTAATAAGCAAGAGTACAGTATGAGTATAAGCTAAAATACCCAAAATATTTTTTTTTTTGTCTTTTCAGCCTGGAGTGTTTGATATAGAAAAATCATTAGCAAGCACAGAGCACAAACACCCTGATAAGGAAGTCTTGTTAGAGGTCTTTCAGTCACCATAAACCAAAATATTGAGATACTCTGGTATGGCAAGTCTGCAGAAAAAAACCCCCATTTTATTCATTGTATTGAAATAGTTTCTAATAATAGCTTCAAACAAGCATTGTTAATAAGAAATCCACAAAATAATAGCAATAGGGGAATGCAGAGATGACACGATTAATTTTGCTTTTTGTCTGCATAAGGGTCTGTCACTCTTGATACAACACAAATTTTCGGTCACTGCATCATATAATAAGTCCTGGTGTAATCAGTACTTACCTATTGCTGCCCCTAACAAAGCCTTTGGAAAAGCATTTATGATGAAACTTTTTGTCCTCCCTTTTGTTGAGACCTGTGAGATAAGGAAAATCACACATTTGTCTATCTTCTGTGTATTTTCTATCCTCTCTAGGCAGTTCTACTGTGTCTTTCATATTTCAGGGGATAAACCCTTGTCTATGGAGGGGTTGCAGTGTTGTCCAGTGGCATTGGACACATCACTGAGTATTCAACACAAAATTCTAATTCAAAGAAAAAGCTACACAATGTATTCCCTGCCAGAAGCATTGTGTACTAACAAAGTCTGCCATAGGCCTAGCATACTTCAGTACATATAGATCCTGTGATCCCTGTATGCAAACACTGCACTGGACTTTCTTCCCCTCCATTTGGCTTCATTAGATGAACGATGCGTGCAATATCGTGCACTTTTATTCTCATGTTTTTAGTGATCTGGGCATAAATAGCATATTATTGCACTATGATTGTGCTCTTGAATACTGTTTTAAAGTAAAAATGGTATTCCTTCTACTAATTTCTTACATTTAAGTTTGAATCTATAAATATTTTGGCCATCTTTCTGTCTGTTTTCATAAGGTATGAATCTTGTAGCTCTTATTCTTTTCAGGTTCTGTTTTGAGGCATCAGACATCACTTTCCTAGCCAGTCACTTTCCATTTATGCTTTATCTCCTCACACTAAGCCAATATGATGCACTGAGTTGTCATGTTGGTGTGTGTTATTATACAAATGTAACCAGATGTGACATAACACAATGCTAAAGGGCAGCTAGAATTATTCCCATTTTCAGACCAGGAAATTATTGTCACTGTGAATATCCATTCATGAAGGATGCTTCTGACCTGCAATGAATGTCCACTCTCGTGTTTATTCTGCCTTATATGAGGATAAAGGAGACAGACAAAAATGGAGTGACATAAGTATCATGCTTAGATTATAATTTACTTTTTTATCCTTCCAGATGATATCACTCTTTCTACAATTTATATTGATAAGAATCTTCCAGTTTAGAAGGAAGTGAAGCAAAATAATATGACAGCTGTTTTGCAAACTTCCAAGTGTAAAGAATTACTAAGAACATGAAGAAGAAAGAATAAGGAACCAATCCAGAAGTATGGACCCAAATGACTTTAGCTGTGACCCACTGAAGACATCCAATGGAACCTAAGAATGGTTAAAAGAGATGGACTTTATTTAATTTTTTTTTTACCTATCAACACTATTGTTAAGGGGGTAATTGCAGAAATTAAAAAAGTTTTGTTTCTTCAAATTAAATAGGGGCATCTTTAACTGTATGGACCCAGACAGTACTGTGATGGATACGTGGACAAAACAAACAAACAAACAAAAACCAAAAAAAACCCAAAAAACAACCAAAATACCCCCAAAAACAAAAATAAAAAAAAAAAAAACCAGAAAAGAAAATAATTGACATTCACCTCTCAGAGACAAAAGAAAGAACACTCTGCTCTTTGAGCATGCACAGAGAACAATCTTCCTTGCTACCACTAAAATTCCTATGACATTTTTGCATGGGGTGCCAGTAACCAAGAATATCCTCCTTGGTAGCTGTCAGGCCATGCCTTTGAACCCCTCCTCCAAGCTGTTAGCTGGTGCATGAGCAGGGATTGTCAATCTGGTGAGCACTCACAATTCCACTATAGTTTGTAAGGATAAAACAAAGCAAAGAATTTGTTGAAGGCATTCCTACAATTCTTGTTTTATGCAGAATCATATGGATCAGGAAGCATGAATATATCTTTCCAAATCGACCTGGGAAGCCCACACTGCTATTATCTGTGTGCTATGTAGATTGTGGATAAATGATGGAAGAGACACTTTCATAGTGCATTTTACAGTGCCTACTTATGAGGTAAGTTCAGTAAAAACATGTGTTGTCTGATTCACAAGCAGAAAGCCAGCATTATTTCATGGCTGTCTGATGAAAAGCCTGCCAGAAAATAATATCTTCACCAACTTGTCAACACATTTATTTGAATAATGTTATCATTAGAGTGAAGTGTAATTTACTATCTCAGATATGCTTAAATGCATAATGCAATATCTTTTGTGTCTTAACAGAATATGTGTATATATGCTAAAAGAAAAACATATTGAGATAGTTTGATAACATTATCTACTACCTTTCCAAGACAAATCTTTATTAAAAATCATCTTGAAGGAGATTCTCTTTTCCTCTAACACTGGAAGTGAAAGTCACACATATTCCTGTCTGGAACTATGTCAGATTACTCCAAAGTTCCACTTTGAAAGCTCAAGGCAAATAAACCCTAGCTGAAATCTTGGCATTATTGAAAGAGACATTTAGGGCATTCTTACTCACAACATTAAAGCATCTGTCAGGAAAGGTGCTGTCATTTGCCACCTGATCTAATTACTTCTGACAACAGATGTGAGTTAGCTGCAAAAACTCAGCATCTTTAATAAGCTGATCAAATTTCATTAACAAAGCATGAATACTAACAAGATTATAAAATATAATGCAGTTTATGCTCAACATGTAGGTAAAAGTGCAATTACATTTAATAGGTGAAAGGGCAGGTTAATAGGAGGCAAAAGTTACTTTGTTGCTCATGCATGTATTTAGTTTAATTACCAGGAAATTAATTGTTTATTAACAATCCATAATTGTATAGCAGCTATGGTGGTTAGTACTCCTAAAACGGTAAAATTCCCCCTACCTTGTAAGGAATATCCCAACCTATTTGCTTTTCTCTTTCTGCAGTTACTTCAGTTTGAATTTAGAATACAAGTTTTACTAAGGTTCTTACTGAATATTTCTTCAGGACATAGAATCTCAGACTTGAAAAACCGAGATTTTCTTGTAAACATTTTCAGACTGTAATATCAGAGATGGTTGAGGAAAAACAACAAATGCCCAGAAATAAAAATGTTTATTCTTTACCTACCTATATCATGTTTAGCTCTATTTCATTAAATCAAGCTTTCAATTCTCCAAGCATTAAAAACACTACAACCCCTTCAGTTAAAAAAAAAGAAAATTAAATATTACTTTCATAAATCTTTAAAATTATTATACTAGAAAAATGTTTTTGCAGTAGGCATATTTGATATACAGCCAATGTACTGTATTTATTGCCATCATCATTGAGTGATAAAATTTATTATAATTTTCGAGCTCTAGGCAAAATTCTTTGAAAAATCTCACACTACATCCATCCTTTATAAAATTATTAATTTCTTCATTGTTGTTATTCCAAGTGCTTAGCTGTAGTTTACATTCTTAAGAATTAAGTGCTTTTTAGGAAAAGTACCAGTATGTTTGACTCAGTCATCAAAATATTATTACAGAATATGAAGTGGTTCATTCTCTTTTTAAAATCGTTTAATAATATATACTTCTATATTTCTATACCTGTAATCTTAATTATTATGTACCATATACACAATTAAAGCTTTCATTGTAAACTGCTTTAACTATTAACATTGTAATAAACATTTTAGATTAATTGAGAATATGTATTGTGTCAGGTTTTGAGTTATTTTCAGTTATATCAACCAGTTATACCACAAAACTGGTCTGTACTTGGTTAATGTCATTAAATTAATGTAGACACCAAAACTGGGTCTACAAAAATTAAGTCTGTTTAAGAAAGTTTTGTTTTGTTTTGCTTTGTTTTGTTTTGCTTTGTTTTGTTTGTGAGAAAATTTGCATAAAGTTGCATATGTTGGGCCCAAACTTAAAATATGTGGTGTGTGATCTTTCAAATTACCTTAAGGAAATTGTATCCAGAAAATTCTGAGTAACAGCCTCTGAGAATCTCACAGGAATATCTTAAATTTTCTAATGGTAATAAATGTAATGAGCCTTCTCAATTTTTTAAGAAAGTCTTCTCTGATCCCCTTTGCTTTGTGCTTCTGTTCCCTAAAGATTTTTTTAAAAGACTGAGTGGGTGTGGACAAGAACAAATTCAAAATGAGATCAATGTTTTTGAGTGTATATGTGGTGATGAAGACATCTTATTTGTGCTGCATAAGTTGCAGCCATAAATTATAACCAAGCAAATACCTCTACTCAGACACAAATGTTCAACTTCAGATCTGATCCAAATTCTTCTTTAGCAGAAGAGCTGATTTCTCACCACTTCCTAGTCAGTAAATTGGAACAAACTTTGGCACAAACATAAAGAATGATGGCATCTGCAAAAGCCTGTTCTACATTAGGATTGCCTCTGGCAGAATTAAATGTATTTTATCACTGTTTTTGGTAAAATTAATTTAGAGAAAAGGTTTTTTTTTTTTTTAATTCTGTGTTAATCTCTCTGAAGTATATAGTGATAATTTTTTCACTAAGAAACATGAATTAAAAGTCATAATTTAAATCCTATGGATTTTGTGACATTGTAGAGCATGACTAATAGATTTTCTAAATAAAGCCATTAGGGATATGGTACAAAACAATACAGTATAAGAATGAGCAAGTACTTTTGGGGATTTCAGCCACTGTTAATCTCTATTTGCAGCCTCCTTGACTTCAGCACTATTCTTGCCTTTGTCCTCTTATGCTTAGTTTTGTGTTCACAGCAATCCCATGCCACCTAACATTCTCCTCTTTGCTATAGGTAGGAATCAAGATCCTGTGGTGAGAAAAGTAGGTGTAAGAGAAGATGGAACTCGTATTCTAATTGTTAAGTTCAGAATGAGGGATGGGGATAAATTAATACTTTTCCTACATTCATTCAACTGTCTGCTTATTACTTTTAAGAACCAAAGTTGAAGTACAAGAACACCTATTCCTTTAGCATACTAAAGTATTGGGTAACAATATATGCTATCCTTGAAAAATAATCTAGTTGATAAGGATTGAAAGAGTTGCTGCACGTTTCCGTAGACTTCCTAGAAGTTATATCTTAAAGAGCACCTTGCTTTTCAATCATGCAAACAGCATGTCTACTGCAAAAGATAAGGGTGTGAATGCTAATTAACGTAATTTTTAAGCTAACAAGTTGTTAATGTTACTGAAATCTAAAACTTGGTCATGCGTAGAGGTGAAGTACCTTGCCATGAACAGAGAACTTCAAAAAGAGATACAAGAACCATCCTGTAAAAGTATAATCATATCTGTCTCACATTTCTTTCCTTATGTGTTTTTTCTTTATTGTTTTGTTTCATTTTGTTTTTGTAAAACAGTGGTGCTTTCATAATAAATCTATTTTAATTGTCTTTTTGAAGAGGAAGAGTGAGGAATTATGACAGATGATTTTCTCCTAGAAACATGTATTTTCTTATTGAAATTCTAAACAGTTCACAAAACATCTAAAAGTTTCTGAGACATTTTAATATATCTGTTTTCCCTGAATATTATTGGTTACCTGTGATTTTTATCAAGAGTTCTATTCCTATATAAACCAGCCTTATGCTGCTGAGAATCTATGATTCAACAGGGCAGAAGTAGAAAAAATATGGGATATATCAGGTTGTTATACTAAACACTACCCTTGAATAAAATAGTATCTACGTCTCAGAAATAAGTTCAATAAAGTAAAGCTGTAAAAAATAGGAAATGCCTTTGCAAATGAAATGTTTGTTCTTAACCACAAAATATATTTCATTTTTAAGTCAACATTAAATAGATAAGGTTGCAAGAAAATAACATCTTTATGCACCATATTTATATAAAAAAGTACAGAGCCACCAAAAATGGAAAAGAATTTATTGATGTTTCAGTGGTTAAATATAAATATGACCATTTTCTAACAGGAAAAATTATATGGCTACATGAAACATATTTTCCTCTAACAAAAAAAAAAAAAAAAAACCAAAAAACCCCCCAAAAAAACCAGCTGAAGTGTTACCTTTAAGAAGTAAACACTAGCACTTTTGTCATCTGGTTTAGTGACTTTTCACAATGGTTGAGAGTTGTCCTTCCCTGGTAACTCCAGATTTACCACTGAAGTTGGTTTTACAGCTCTGATTTCATTATCTATGCTGTAGAAAAAGCTGACCAACTTTTTAAAGAAATCACTACTTTGACAGTTATCAACAAAGAGCTAAAATTAAATTGTTCCACTGGGCTTGGCAATACATTTTGTGTCTCTTTTTTCTGTCACTCATTGCTGATATCCAGCTATGTGCCACTAAGAAAAATAAGTGATAAGAAAAGCACTGCTACAAGTATTACCCAAATAATATTAAGCACCAGGCTAAACAGGCCTTGAAATTAATTCCATCTCGATATGAGAAGGGTTTGCCTCACATTTATCGCACTGGCATTCAAAGAGACTGAAAAAGAGACCTGGGTCTCTGCATGCCTGGTAGCCCTCAAATTGCCAAACTGATGTGGCATTGAAAAGCCTGGCCAAATGGCTATACATTAAGAAATTAAACTGAGAATTTCTGAAGTTAATTCATGTCTATCTAAAATATAGTTTGCTGTTAATATTGTAGATATATATCCAGTAAGTTCGGTTAAATAACTTCAGTAAGTTCATTAATGTCAGAGTTCCCGCCTTTCCATTCCCTAAGTATCTTTCAAATCTTCCGCTGTTCTTACAGTGTGCCTTATGCTTTTATTTTAAACAGTGACTCCATTTCCAAGTACATGCTGTAGCTTCTGGGAAACCATTCATAATTAGAGCAGTGTAATACCCAGAATGAATATTGATAGTATAAATTATTTGATGCATAATCTTAGTCATAAAATTATTTTCTTCATGCATTTTTGATTAGCTTTAGTGACAGAAGCAGCAAAATATTCATGAAATACAATATGCTATAAAACAGCATGTTACACTGAGCTGTATTTTTCTCAGAGGCATGATCCCAAGCAACTATTTTACATGACCCTGCTTGAGCAAGGAATTTGGACCAGACAATCTCCAGCATTTTCTTCCAACCCCAAACATTCAGTAAACTAAATTCCATGAACTAAATATTATCATGAATAGTCTAAGCAAGATAACTTTCTCTTCATTTGTTGACTGAATTTCACAACCAATACATAAAAAAGAAAAAGAGAACTATGTAGTGATATCATTACGAGAAACAATGTTTCAAAGAAAAACAGGAAATTACTATATGCCATAAATAAGATAGCTTTTATTTCTAACAGAGATATGCTATTTTCACTCATAATCAAAATTGTTTTATTAAGCAAGATTTTCCTAGAGAATAAACAATCACAATGTTGTAGCACTACTGTTATGTTGGTATTGTGACCATATTATTTATTCATATACTTCAAGTTTTTTATTTATTGGATATGTGTGAAATCATTTACCTGTCTCACCACCATCAATTTGAGCTATTAATGCTTCTTGCTTCTTTTAACTTCTTTCTAAAACATACTGCGTTTTGTTTAGGCTTTTTTTTTCTTTAAGTGAAATATTCCATTTTGGTGTTTAATTCAAAATGGTCGTGTTGTTATTCCTGTTCTGTTTGCTTCTTTCTGATGAAGTACTTCATACAATGTCATTTAGCATTTCAAATATATAGTTATAGTCATTAGTTGCCTTGGTGATGAATATATTGTGTACCTGAGGGACAGTTGTGTGTACTTTGCTGATGTGTTGATGTAGATTATAATTTGACAGGCACATTCTATGTATCAGAATTTTACTGGCAAGAAAATGCCAAAAGTGAATTTTATGAGGCTAATTAAAAATTTAATTCAAAAAACATTCCTTTTAAGTTTGTATTAGACATAAATTTTTCTAGGACAATTCATTAAAAGGTCCACTACAGTTTTGTAATGGAAGTCTACGTCTTTTGGTCATCTTAAAATTTCTTTAAAAAAACCTTAGCAAGACAAGCTCACTGTAAGGATGAAGGCACAAACACGTTAATCGGAACAAAGCTAAGATTTACTGCAGAATCCTTAGAAGATTAAAACTCAAACAGTTAGCTGTGCTGCTCATATCAGTGATTGAGTTCCTTGGCAAGGAGCTATGTAAATAAAGATGCCTTACACATCCATTGTGCATATGTCAAAGGAAAATCCCTAAGCCATTCTCAGGTCTCTGACAGATAGTCCAGACCTCTGAGCTGCCATTACAAAGTGGAATGGAAACAATCAGGTGGGTAAGGCTAAAGGGAAGCATTTCAGGCATACTCTTCTATGTGGCATTTCTCTCTGGATTGGCTGCTCAACATATGTTTTTAAGTGATTTTATGAACTATTAAACTCTTCCAGTTTTCAAACAAAAACAGGAGGGACCTTACTTTCTGCTCTGTATTCTGTGTCAGGCCCAAAGTAGCTTAAACACTGTATTGAAACATACTTAATATTTATTATATAAAAGAATTATTTTCATTATCAAAAATATTTTTTCAACTGTCTTAAAGAATTCAACAACAGTATGCCATAAATACACACACCCATTTATTAAATGGCCATATTTTGATCTCCATGATCATATCAAGAAATAGTTATTTCACAACCATGCATACATGATTTCGGCCTGGCCTTGGAAGAGTAGTATGATAGCAAAAACTTGGACTTTTCAACCAGAATTCAATATATTTACCTTTTAAAGTATTGCATTGGGACATGCCTCTGTATTGCAGATCCTTTGTTCTCCAGAAACTTTAGATTTTTTTAGTGATAGCTCTGATAATACTAATAGACATATAATAGACTAAGAGAGTAATTTGGTAAGAAATAAGGATGAAGGAGAAAGCATTGTGAAGAAGTGTACTCTCATTGTGTAACTGGCATGAGATATCTTTCAGGAGCTGAGGGAGCCTTTGTGCAGAGGTTTTGCCAGAGCTCATCTCTGATAGATCAGGTCAAGCATACTCACCGCAGCATCACTCTCCATGCTTTGTGGCCCTGTTCTGGAAATTCCTTTAATGTCATGTCCAACCAAATTTTTAATTACCTTAAATAATTCACAAAGTTTCTGCTGCATTTTCATTAAACTCTCAACTCCTGCCCACTATCAGCATGCTTGACCTTTTAATTGTTCTTGTAAATTAGGTCTCAGATGAGCAGCTCGTATTCTAACCCACTAACTGCCAGGAGAGTCACGAGTCTGAGCAATTTCTTACAATGAACTTAAGACTACTCGCTATCACAGAAGTGGCAACATCAGTACTGCCACTCTCTCAGCTTTGTACTTAGGCAGTGACTGTTTCAGCTGTTTCTGCCAACTTGGGAAATAGTGATGGCATATTTTCCCTTTGTTTACACAAAAAAAATTGGTTTATTACCTTTCTGTTTTCTTTGTTTTGGAACATTTCTTCTCCATATCTTATGTACAAATTAATGCTGAATATTACTTTTTTTTTTTTTCCTGGATAGATCAGCGGCTTATGTGCAAATTGAACTACAAAGCTCTTGCTTCAGAAACCCATGATAGGAGGAACTATAGCCTGCTAATGAGCACTGAGGGACCATTTGTAGCCTCCCAAGAAATTCAGGGCACTGTACTGTTTAAAATTGTGAGCATTATCTTCATAAAAGGTTATGAGCTGTTGCATGTATTGTGGCAAATTAAACTTCAAAATAATCTTTTTAAAATCACTGGAATTACCCAATGGGTGCATGTAGTCTATTGTGCATGATTTAGGTGATTCCCCACTTAAAAGGAACATTTTACTGTCATTTGTTTGAATTTCGTGGAATTTGCAGCACAAATATGCAAAGGGGAAGAGATCTAGGACTTTCTTTTTCTCCCTATCACATGGTTCAGTATCCAGATCCCTCATAGCAGAGAATCATAGAATGACAAAATTTGCAAGGATCACAGTAGATCATCTGGTCCAACCTTCCTGCTCAAGCAGGTTCGTCCTGGAGCACATTGCAGAGGATTGCTTCCAAACGATTGTTGAATATCTCCAGTAAGGGAGACTCCACAACATCTCTGGGCAACCTGTCCCAGAAACTGTAAGCCAGTCATTTATCAGCTTTTACAGACAGTATAGGTCTAAAATTTAAGAAGCTATTAGCCTAAGAATTAGAATCTTTATTCTTCTGCTAAGATACCTTAGAGAAGATTGAAACAATCAGGCCAATAGGTGAATGATTTCCAAGAGAACTTCAAGGGGTGCTGGATATGGGAGAAAAAAGCTGTAGAAAAATAAACAAGGAGAAAACTCACCCAAGAAAATTTTATTTAAAAAGGTAAATACATTATATAACCACAAAAAAAATCTTCTGAACTCCATTAGGAAAAAATCTCACCACACATCCCTCACTGCATCATATGAAAACTGAAGAATAAAAATCAGAAAGAATTGCTGAAAACCCCTCTCCTTCCACAACCCAAAATTTTGGTTATGTTGCATTGTTGAAGACAAAATGTGGTTTGTTTCTACAATATTTCAAGCGAGTTCTTTTTCCAGGATAGATCCTATACAGTTCACTATAAAGAAGACCTGGTATCATTTGTTCATTACTTCAGTGGGTATCTTAACTGTACATCATAAGCATCTTTGTATAGCTGATGTTTCATTGTTGTAAAAAGCATTCAATCCTTCCACTTTATCTGTGTTAAATAATTGCTAAAGGCTGCTCTTGACCATCTGACATTGGTTATGTATCTTCCAAAAATCTTCTTCTGAATTCAGTCTCAGCCATTGCGGACCAGCTGCCTACAAGAGCAGTGCTGACGCTGCCAGATGTCATCCACACTGTTGGACAACACAGAACAAAGAGCCACGCTGGGGTTTGCACATGAACCAGCAGCATCAGCTGAAGTGTTAACATCAATGGAGCCAGCATGGGTCATGTTGGCAACTTCTTCCTAGGACTTCCTTATATTTCATGTATTTCTTTATTTAATTATTTTAATTGTGTTTATTACCTTTCCTTATATTTTAAAAGGCTGCATGGGTTCTTCAAACAATGCCTGTCATATATTTTAAACTTTGGGTCACCTGTTTCATTAAAGATCTGTAACTTTATCTACAGAAATTTTGGTGATAGAGGTGAAGTTGAAGGACCCAATGATTCTGCAATCATATGTAGATAAAACACTCCAAGCTCGCCTCTCAGATGCACATAAGTATTTAAATGTAGATGTGTATATGCATGTACGTATTTGCAGCTGTATGTGAATATACATATTTATCTTTCTTTTTCAAACAGTGCAATCACAGCAATATTAGGCGTATTTCTGGTTGTATCTGGGAAAAAAATCATGGCTGTGGATCTAGTGGTCAAATGTCTACTTATTTTTTATATATGTTGTGCTCAGAGAACAACCCAGTTAAACAATACAACAGAACTAAAAATCCTATTATGATGCTGTTATAATAATAAAATAATAATTGTCATTTGCACTTCAAAATTTTCTGAAAAAAGTGTTCTTTCATTAATTTACTTTCACTCTTCAGAGCCTTTTCTATAAAACCTGCTTTTTAAATACATTAAAGTTAATTAAAATATTTTGTAATTTTTTTATGCAAGGTTTTGCCTTCATGTGGCATAGTATATTAACTAGATTGTTGATCAAATTGTTAATGAAAACTGTTATCTCAAAATGGTCTTACAGAAATGTCAGTGGTAGTTTAATGTAAATATTATACAAACAAGAAATTTAAAGATAAATGTCTAAAATACATGTTGAAGTCTTGCTACACTTGCTGTGTAGTTGAAGAAATCTGGTTAAGGTTAAGAATTTTCTCCACATTTATATACTCTGTAGGGGCATGGTGCATAGATATATTAGAAACACTATGGTCTTGTTTTTTTTAGTTACTCGTGTCTCAAAAGGCCTTTTTTACTTGGTTCCATTTTTCTCTGACTAAGGCAAGCGTTTAACCCAGAATAAATGCTGCATGCCACAATGTAACCTTTTAATTTTATAAAATACAATTACTGACAGTCACATCCGTCAGCTTGGAAGATGTTACACGTGTGTACTCTAGCTTCATCCCCTATCCTCAACAATGTGTTCACATATGCTGCTATGTGTGCTGTTAACCTTGTCTTTAATTCCATATATGATTTAGATTAAAACAAAATGTATTCAGAAATATATATCCACTGTCCTTTGGATATACTATGTATGTATAAAGCAATCATTATAAAGGAATCATAAAGATCCATCAGTACCTTTTCTTGGCTTTGTGACACATAGACCTGGGACATGTGTCCTTGCAGGAAATATTAAGACATTTGTACTTTGTACTGGCAATGTCCTGGGTAAGGAAATTCTGCTAAAATCACACATGCATAATGACTAGAGTGTAAAAAAGGAGGTATAAAGTCATGTTGCATAAACTACTTTTTCATATAGTTCACAGGGGCAGTTATCTCATGGCATTTTTAAGTAACTGGGTTGCAAAAGTCAACTGTTTGTGCAGTGAGTGTTTCTGTGAAAGCAAGAGATCTATCTAGTAATAGAGTTCAGTGAATATTATCCCCATGGTCAGTATTTCTTCCTTTGAAAAATAAATCTAAAACCAAGAAAACTCACCCTCAAACCAGACTGTCTTAGAGATGTGCCTCACAGGGCACAGATGTGCCACACATTCTGCTCAGGGCAGAGCAGAGCAGGCACAGTGCACAGCATCCACAACCCAGGCAGTGCAGGACTAGCATCTGGGGGAACAGATGTTGCCATTTCTGTGGAACCAGGCCTCCACTAGGATCTCTCCTGTTGCTTGATGCTCATTCAGGGCCACGTCCCTATCCATGCTGGGGCTCTGCTGCAATGCTGCTGCCACTGCTTGCCATGCTGAGACTCCTGACACATACTGTGGGTGGAATGCACAATCTGTTGGCTGGGAAACTGAAGCAGAAAATGATAAGTGAGCTACTTTCTCATTTTCTAAATGAGAATATCTTATTTGTGTGTACTTGTAGACAATAAAAGGGAAGGTAAAAAATCAATGCAGACTTTCTCTTCCACATAATGTATAAGAGCATTCCACTGATTTCTTCCTCTTCCTGTCTATTAGCTAGGAAAATCAGATGAAGAAGAATTATGGCCCTACGTGTTCTCAGCGAAAAAAAAAAGAGTTTTCTGTTGCTTTCTGATAGATACACTTGTGGGAGTTGGACTGGCAGGGACTGGACTGGCAGTGAGTTAGCCCTGGCTGATAATGAGGTCAGCATCAATCTGAGGCCATGGGAAATGGGATGCTAGGAAGGGAAACATCTTGTTAGGTTTTGGTTTGAAGAATGGGATTATGGGAACAGGTATGTTAATGACACTGCACCATATAAGGTAATGTCTTGGGTTCTCGTCTATGATTGGCTAATAGTCTTTGACGTATACGGTAATGTAATTGTTCATTGGTTCCCTGCCTTCAGCTTGCACTGTATATATTGTTATGTTTGCCCCATTGTTCTGTTTTTTGAGGTTGCCCCATATTGCATTCAGTTTACATTCTTTTGTTGGGTCTGGCTATTTATTAAAATTATTTTTCAGGCGTACTCAATTGTTTCTGCCCCTATTTTTGATTGCTACCCTGGCTGCTCTGGTTCATGTCTAGTCATTGGGGCCTGCACTGACTCTCAGTTTTAGAAAATACAAAGGGAAACTATCATCTCCCTTGAAAGGAGATGCAGGTGGAAGCCAGCCATCCCAACACAGACATCCCTACACACCCCTTCCCTGGCTGCAGACCCAAAGCTGTCAAAGCTCTTTTTAATTGCTGGACAGTCAGGATAGCTCTGGAAGAACAGAAGGGAAAGTGAGTGCAGATGAGCCTTAGTACTGAAAAAGATTGTCCCCTTATGCATTTCCCAAATTTACTTGGAAAAGGGAGAGAATAGGCAGTTATGTACATAATCATGCAACATGCTCCTAAAGCTATAGCTCTTTAACAAAACTTGCATGTATTTCTGCTTATGGATTATAAAGAACTTGAATAATTTAATTTTATTATCGGAGTTTCAACAATTCTGGTAATTAACCTCATTCTTAACTGGGGCTAGCAGTGAAGTTTTAAGGCTCCCTTTGCCTCACTTGTTTGCACGAGTTAAGAATATCACCCACAGCTTATGTAATTGTATCCTTCCGTGTTTCACTTACTATTTTGCATTCTGGATTTTTAGTAAAAAGATTTGAAATTAATTGCTTTAGGAATTTCATAATTAAAAGATTCTATTTAGCTTGTGGAGTGTTATATGATAAAGTAAATCTTATTAAAATTATTTTTACAAGTAAGTATTATTTCAATATCTATTTTTGCTGCAAAATAGAGTTGTTAGCCCCAGGCACAAATTAATTCATTAGGGCTTTTTCAATTATATTCTGCGATTTTACATCATCTGCCAAACCTGATGATATGAATCGACCCCAAGTTTCAGAGTCTCCTTCAGGTTACCTGTCTGTTCCATGATGTGAACATCAAACTGACCCAAATTTTCCATTACAATACATTGGGTTTAGCTCTGTTCCAGGAACAGCGATAATTATCTTAAGTTTCAAAGATAAACAAAGAAGACCGACTTTTTTTTTTTTTTTCTGACACAAATAATTTTGTAACCATAACAGAAAGGAATAAAATACTATGCAATTTTCAAAATGTCACAGTTTATGTAAGAATATTTCATGATTTTTTTGTTGTTGTTAAACACAAGTAAACATCCAGTTAAAATAATTCAACTCCACATGAGGATTAGTATTTAAAAGATTTTTTTCACTAAAATAAAATTTAATTTAAAAGGAATTTTTAGCTTTATGTTGTATTAATGCTTACTGAGTGCCATACTGGCCTCTAGCTGATTTTCTATTTAAATATAGCATAAGAGACTAAAAATGAGGGCTGATGACATTCCTACAAAAATCCTGTGATGATTGTTTTATACCATTTGTTTTTTCCTTGTTTCTTATAGAGAAAATAAGCAATTCTTCGACTTCTAGAGTGGCAAATTCTGAAAAGTGAGAAAGGATCTCTGGTACAGACTTTTCGAAGTTTACATTCAGGATGATCATCTCAGCAGCCTGAGCACAGTGCAGGCTGCAATATTTTAGGAGAGATGGGGTCTGCTCTTTTCCATTGCCCTTCTTGTTCTCTGTGCATCCTTCAGTTCACAGACCAAGACTGAATTCCTGCAAGGGGTCCTGATCAAGTAACTCCACAAACAACATAGCAATAAGGGGTATTTAGGGGAACACATTTGTTTACCGAGGATGATATGATTTGTATACCTTCTTTGTCAATCTTTTTTTTTACCTTGTTTACTATAATAGAGGATATTATACATTGACGTAAAATGGAATATGCAGGTTAGATTAAAAAACAGTTTGATATGGAGAAATGACATTGTGCAGTACTGTGAGGAGATCCTGACTCAGGCCATGAATGATTTGTGACGGAATGACTACAGAGCCCCACACCAACTCATTAAAGTAATTTTTTAGCTTCTAGTTTTGAAGCTGTCTAAAATAGGCCAGCTTCAAAACTTCAGACCAGTGGAGACAAAAACGAAGAGTATAGCCTTAAATTAGTAAGGATATTTTCAATGTTTTTGTAATAACCAGCTGAAAAAAAGATAGCCTGTGCAAGGTAACAGTTGGGTTTTTCTGCCAATGGAGATGATTCCCTGATGAAGAAAATGGAGAATTCCTTGCCTGTAGCGTCTCTGACCAGAGGGACTCTGACCTTGAGGAAGTCATGAAAATTGATATTTCAAGACTCTTCCATTTATATAATTCCTACTTTTGCTTGTCCTAGGTAAGTTATACCGCCTGTTCTACTGCTTTTGGAAATGGCAAGAATGACTTAGAAACTGCAGAAAAGGCCCAACCCATTTCTTATAAATCAATATAAACAATTTGGTAAAGAGCAAGGAGAGGTCGTTCCCATTATGTCAGTGAAACTTTTCTGGTGTTTTTTGAATTTAAGCAGTTTCAAGAAAACTGTTGGTTAAGAGAAAGTAGCATTATTGGCACTGCTTGTTTGACGCTTCATGGCCATGAATGGATAAATGGGATTAAAATTGTTCCCATATTTTGTCACTTTTAAAATAAATGGGAACATTTCAACAAATTGATTTGGGGTTGCCAATAATTCTCTGTAGTCCATCATTCTATTTTTGCAGCAATATGTGTTTGAGGAAGATCTTTTCAGCACAGGTTTTGTTCTGACTTTATCCTCCTTGATCCTTCCACACACTGTATTGATTTGCATGGCTTCTGCAGCCTCTGCTTTGCACTGCTGTTCGTATGCATCTTCTTATCTCAGCATATGTTTTCAACACTACTTCCAATCAATTTATCTCCTGCATTTTACCTTGTATCCAGAAAGTCATCGTTTACCTTATGATTAGTTTTGGACACATTGTTCAGAAGAATACATTGACTCCAAGAAAATAACTGACAGTTTTCTTACTCTAGATTCTGCATTTCCTTATTTACCATGTTATTTTAAAGTATTTTCAGAAGCTAATGATTTTTTTTCATATTCTCTCTTGGTTTACAGGACATTTGGCACAACTGGATGCAAAAAGGAAATCCATTTGACTTTTGAAGTTTCCAAAGGAAATTCTACATGACTTTTTACTTTATGTAATGAGAATATATAAATTATTTTGGAAATACTTTTTACGCGTGTGCTTTTGAAATTTGTTGTGATCTTTATTGCTGTTTTTCATTAATTATCCTGATATTTCTGCTTTTAAAACCATCTTTGACTGCCTTACTTGGCTGGAAGACCCTTGACATCTTTACTTCAAGGTGTGGATATTCTTGGTGGACACCATTTCCAGGCATGGGAGGAGCAAGATGGGTTTTCAGATTACGATACCCATGTATGCCTTAAAATGTGAACACAGCATCTGGTGTTGCCATGCACTATTTGATCAATTGTGCTGTGGCAAAAGAGAATACTGTAACACATAGCCAGCAGCCACCTGGGGAGTAGGAGGGTCTCCCAGAATGGGCTGTTGTACTAATTTCACTCTATTACTTCCCATAGAATCTGTAGAGTGTGATTCTTTGATATATGTCTTTGCTTGAGTTTGTTTTTTGTACTTGATTTTATTTTGTATCAAGGGTTGTATTTGAATTTGTTTGTTAGCAGTTCATACCACACTAACAGAGGTTATGGGATACTGCTTTTCACAAATACATCTTCCATTAGAAAAAAAACAGTCTATTTGATATTTCTGCAATTTCACCTAATCATGCACCATTTCTGTGCATAAACTGGTAATATAGTAATGTCTGTAAATGGAAGCTAGGCAAGAGCTTGTCTCCAGCATTTGTCTCATCTGTTGCTCATTTTCATTTTGGAGCTGTACACTTCACTGCTGATAGGTGAGCCAACTTCTCTGCAACTATGGTGGACTGGAAAAACTTTCTACTCTTTTAAACTTAATTTTTCCTCTCCTTTTCAATTATGAATTGGAAATAAAGTTTTGCTTTCTTTCCTACCTGTATTATCATTTCTCTGATGCTGATACTGGATACTGTTATTTTCTTATTACATCAAGGAAACCATATGGGATTTTTGGGCTTTAGGGTTTTGGGTTGGATTGGGTTTTTTTTGGTCAGTTTTTTTTTGTTGTTGTTGTTGTTGTTTTTGTTTTTTTTTTAATGAGACACAAAGAATGAAAAGAAATGTTTCCTGTAATAACAATATTAAAATTTTAAATTCAGTGACCAGAGAATTTTCTTAGAAGATATGCCACTCTAGCTGAGATTTTGATTAATTCTTGTGGTTTTAATTCCTCTGCCTCCATATCTATGAAAAATAATGTACAGGGTTCTACTGGCTCTCCCCACAGTGTCCATGGACACTCTGTCCATAAGAAAATTATTCTTGGCTTATTTTTCATCTCTGTTTTTGTTTATCCCTCAGAATCAAGCTTCATACACAACAGAATGGCGGATAGAGTATGTGGCAGACAGCTAATGACTCATAATGACAGACTCATAAACAAGATAATGCACAGTAGGGAGGGTTATTTTTTCTTCCAGAATGCCCTACCAGAGGCATGTCCTTCCTTCTCCTTTTTGTTTTATTGGAGTCATGTGCAGAAAGCCCAGGAAAGTTGCTTTCACAACTGCTTAGTTTTTGAAACATTCTTCAATTTGAAATGAACATGATACTTGGTATCTTTGATCCAGAAAACAACACTGCGCTTTTGAGGTGTGAAGCCTCCCCTCCATCTGGAGGTTGGTTGGTGGCAGAATAAAGCAGCAGGAGAAATGGATCTCAGCCCTGCACGGGCAGAGCAGTGACAACCACAGGCTCCCTTTGAGTCTCTTCCGGAAGGAAGAGCAGAGCTGCCAGAGCACCTCACAGCTGTTGCACAAATATACATTATAGAATGAGCTGTGGATAACAAGTCCCAGTAATTCATGGACTTGCAGATATGCTGAACCAGCAATGTTCTGCATAATTGATGGAAGAAATTTTGAATATTTTTGAAATTTTGATTTTTTTTCCCTTGTTGACTGTATTATTGTTAATCATGCAGCACTAATGTGCCTGTTTGCTTTGTTTTGTGTTCTGCAATCCAAAGTCCTCAGGAAGAAGAAATATTGCACCTCCCTAGGGTGAGATCCCTTTGGAAAAGATGAGCAGGCAATTAAAAGCAGTAGCAGAGGAAAAACTATGGTCAAGCCAGGTAGAATAGTTATCAAAAATGTTTTTTAAAATCTGTCTCCCAAGCAGAGACAGATTGTTGTATCTTTAAAAACTTACTTTATTCTTTTGTATTTTTCTGCTAGTAAAACATAAATTTAGATATCGAGAACACAATTTTGGTTAACAAAAAGCTGTGGGTATATCCACCTCAAAGCCTTGGTTCATTCAAGGTCCTCTCAAAGAAAGCTGTCAGGGTGCAAGCAGGGAAGCTTTTAATCAGTGATAGAGGGACTTGTTTTTTTTCTGATAAAGAAAAGTGTTAGACACTGATAATTGGATCATCAGGCTTTCTTGGCATGTTGTTTCCTTCAGGAGAGCTAATATCAGTAGCTGTCATTCAGACAAGCAGATGGAAATTTGAAGATGACTTCTGTAAATAAAACCCTCACTAAATTAATAATGTTGAGATTTACCATCAAGTAACGTAAATTAATGAGATTTGAGGTAAAAGCATCCATGATCATACAAAAAATGACACAATAAAGAGACTTAAGTCCAACATAGAAGAGTCAAGTTAAGCATTCAGAAGGTAGGAAGTACAAGGATACAACGCAGAAAAGGGTTGTGGGGAGTGGCAAGTGGTATGGGACAGAAAACCAAAGGAAGAATTTGAAAAGCACAATGAAAACACATCTGCACCACTTCACCACACAAGCTTGCACTATGTCAACCAACACAGACAGGGAAAAAATGTTCAGTTGAAGAACACCTGCAGGAAGTGCTCTGCTGCTCTCTCAGTTACCACCGTGGATCCATACAACCCAGGAGACAAACCCACCACCATTTTGACTAATATTCTTCCTCCCAGAGGACATTTCATGGTTGAATGGCCTGATTTGCCGTAAAAAAGCCAATATTGAAGTCAATAAATACAACGAGACTTTTCTTTGCCAGTAGATGGACATATTTTTCCTTAGTGTAATTTTGTGTTTGCAAAAGAATAGGGGACATTAAGACTCCGTCTACTTGTTCCTCTCTAAAGACAGAAATAATGTGCTTGAACAGGACATATTAGAACACCACACATTTGAACTCCCATCTGTGTTTGAAGTAGAATATTTACAATCCTCAATCTTCCAGCTTTCCTACCTCTGTCACTTTCTTCTTCATCATATTAGCATTTTAACAATGTACATTGGCATTTTAAAAAAATGCAACTTTCATGTTGCTTTTTAATCTGCACAGAACAGACAGGGTCAGGCATTAAATTCCAGCATTCTTTTCAGAGTTTTCTTTCTTATAAAACAGTCTACATTTGCATGGAAACAATATAAATCAAACCCCCAAGAAACCCAAAAGCTGTCCTTGAAGTTGGTAGTTGTATTATCCCCCAGGGTTTACTTCATTAGTTCCAGTGACTGGATATGTCTGGCTATACCTAATAAAAAGCCCATATATCATGGCCTCTATGTTTAGGGTTTCTTTAAGTCAGAGAAATTTGTACAAATAATGTGCTTAAATGTAAAATATTAACCCTTTATCGTCATCTTATTTTAAAAAGTCATTTTGCACTGTGGCTCAGGTGAAACACAATGTAAAATCAGACCTTAAACAGCACCTGTTCAGCATATAGACAGAGCAGACTCATCTACATTATTGTACTGAAATCCTGAATAAAAAATCTTTTTCATTATCAAGCTAAACACACAATATTAAATAAATACAGAAGAAAAATTTAGATGTGTTCAGAAACTCAAATCCCACGTGCTTTTGCACCGAAAATCTTAACATTATCTGTTAGGAAACAGTCCCACAGCTTTCCATTTATAAGCACAGACCTACTTTAGAAAATTGGGTGCTAATTGAGAATCTGAGGCTGCTGAGGCAGCAGGGGCTTGTGCTCCTGAGGGGCAGTTCTGTGGGGTATTAGTCAAGGCTGTGTGATGCTGCTACCTGTGACAGTAGCACTGTGTGGAGTGAGGCAGGAAACATGCCTTGTCTGTGCCTTTTGTATATGTGTCCATACATCTAGTAAACAGAAAGAAGAGAAATCTCCTTTCTCCCATGGAATAATAGAAATTCAAAAACATACAGAAAAAAAGATTCTAAGGAACAGCAAGCTCATGCATTGTAGTCCTGTTTCCCATGTGAACACACAGCAGCATATGCTGATATTCTCTACTTGTATGTACAGGTGAATAACCCATTCAGAGGCTGTTTCAGATATGTAAGTTTCTGGGTTTCCTTAGTTGAATCTACTCATCTATCAGCAAGTCCTAAAGCAAATCATTGGTGAGCTTGAGCACAGTCACTTCCTAAGTACTATTAATGCCATTATCACTAAGTTATACAACCAAAGATGAAAAAAGCCACACACACACACACAGAGAAGAACAGGAACCTCTCAGTGGATATAGATTATTTCCTCAGAAACAACTGAAGTCTTTGAATTGAGTCTCAGAAATTGAAGCTTGAAATTCCTATACCATTCAGGGCCAAACTTTGTCTAGTTTGAGGATGAAAGAGCTCATCAGAACACATGGAAGTTTTCCACTTGTTTTAATTGGCTTTGGATTGGGTCCAAGGAATGAATTTTGTTGTCCTGTGCTATTCATGTGCAGCTGTTCAAAAATGTTAAATTCAGTTTAAGAAGCTATGCCTAAACAAGGATGTTATGGAATCCAGCTCAAAGCCAAGACTCATCCAATACTTTTGTCTGTTTTTCTCTTCATAACCATCTCTGGTCATGGTGTCTTAGCTGTTATTCTTTTTCTCTTCCTCATCTTACTGACTATTTTTGTAACAGGTCTCAGGCAAAACAGGTGCAATCCATTTTAGAAAATGAGGTTTCAGCATTTGTTTCCCTTCTATGCCAGAGTAAAAGACTTCTGGACCTTTTGAAATTTTTCGTGGGAAGGGGGATCAAGTCTATCTTAGAATGGCTACTAACTTTGTGTCTAGGGAAACACTTATTTTGCTGTCTCAGTTTTTCTTTTTGTTGGTAAACCATTAAATCATACTTTTCAGTAGATTTTAGTTTTGATCAGAAGAAGAAGTGATCTTGGTTATCTTTGACTTCGGAAGCCTGATGTCAACATGAAAGAATCTATCAATAAAACCAGAGTTTTCCAAGAAATGTTCCCACTTTAATCAACTGTAATTTCCAGTTTCATCTAGTATGGAAAAGAAAAAAGAGTGTTTTCCTACAGGATGAAGTGTAAATGCAAATAAGGCTTTGCTAAAAGTAAAATCAAATACATATTCCATTAGGTTGGTTTTATTTGCATTTTTGAAGTCCAAGGCCTGACCAGTAAAACACTAGATTTTAATTGTACGCCACACATCAAGAAAATGAGACCTTTAAAGAATATGGAAAGTTACTTTATATTCTTCATTTGCTCTTCTAATAAAATCTGAAGTTGCAAAGCAAGATATTTCAGTTTCAAAATACTTGCCGGAATTTTTTATGTATTTTCTACTCATGCAAACACAATGAAACCATTCTTGTCTCACTTCTTTGCTTTTGGAAGGGTCCACCTCTCCAATTCAGTTTTGCTTTTCTGTAGTTCAGCCATACACCTCTTGCCCACAGGTTTGCTTGTTCTTAATTATATCTCCATCACTTTTAAACTGTTTTCCCCAAAGGATAAAATTTTAGGTTCTAAATATTTCCTCATTATATATTAACTTTTTAGATAACTCTGATCTTCCAACAGCTTTCATCTCTAACTCTGTTTGTTCCTTCTCTTCCTGCTTGTCTATTTTATCATTATCTTTACACTGCAAAGAGCTGTTACTCTGGATAATATTCCAGGGTTGCCTTAGCAGTGCTGAAAGTACATGTCTTTAAACACATTTAATCTCACAGTGAGTACTATTTTTTTTAATTATTCTTCTTGATATTATTTTATGCTAAACCCCCAAGGACCAAATCCTTAGCTGTTGCAAAGTGCATATTGAAATGATTGTAGCTTTAGGAGCTACACTAACCACAGTACTATCTCTGTGACACTGACAATTTCCTGAAAAGTTAAAAGTCCAATATTCACAACTAATAAAAAACTCCTGAATCTAAGCATATAAGCTTAGTCAAAGTTTAATGATATCATCAGTAATTTTTGTCTTCTGAGAGGCTGACCCTTAGCTAACAGAAAGTGTGCCATGTAGATGATTTTGGGCTTTCACATGATTGCTCATTGAAAGTTTATACCTGTGAAGCGTCCTGAGTAAAGGGGAGACATTGATGGGGCATGTTGAGATGCTGATAAGTAACTCTGCTATATGAAGTTAACTGAAGAAACTGAAAATCTTCACAATTTTCAGACTCAAGATAGATAGAATTACAATTCAAAGGCATGTGTCAATCAGTGAAAAAACAGCACATCTGCTCAGTAGGAAAACGACAAAAGAATAAAGATTATTTGCAGCTTTTGTGCAAATTTCCAGAAATTTAAAGCCGCTCCAGAATAAGTAATATTCTGTGCTGAGTCTTTCACTCCCTACATATTGTGACCTTACAAAAGGTGGAAGCTGAAAGGAACACAATTCAAGAGCATCCATTTTTCTCATCACAGCCGCAGCACTACCAACAAGGCATAATGTGAGTGATAGAGGCAAGAAATTAATACCATTTGTACAGCATGGATGTTCACATTCCTGCACTCAGTCTCTCTGTGGCTCTCTTTCTTATATCTGATGATAAAACTCTCTTCAGTATATCACCTATTAAGCTTCATAACCATGCAGAAATTGTCAGCAAAAATGGCAACAACATTTTCTTTTGGTACTCTAAAATTTAAGCAAAGGGAAAATAAAAAGGAAAATGCTTTACATTTTCTTTGAATTGTTGACATAGTGTAACAACATTCAAGCCCTGCAGCCAAATGCACGATTCTGAGAAAAAAATTAATATTATAAACTTATATATTCCAAAAGCTGTAATTCAGTGTAAGAATAAGAAAAGCCTGAGTTCATTCACTGTGGAATTATTATTAATATTGTTTTCCTCTCTAGACATTTTTTATCTAAAGTTTTTTAAATATCAAAGAATGAAAAGCTTCAAATTGGAAATTTGGTTATCCTTAAGGTTTGGTTATCCATGGTGGGACATAAAGTTACCTTTCAAACAAAATCCACATAAACATTCCCAGACCACCAGAAGCAGTTCTGTATCTTTAGAACTCACTATTCTTGTCCTCACACAAAATGGAATGTAATCATAAAATCTCAAGGTGTAGGAGTACAGCCACTATCACTACCACACCACTATTCTATGAAAGTTCAGTCTCAGAATGCTGCAACACTTTGAGACATTTAGAACCTCTGGGTTTTCTTAGCCACAGTGGGGTGTGTGCTCTTGTATTTTCCATGGATTCTTTTAAATGTGTCTGGGTCATTAGGTATCCTGGGGAATAGAAAGAGAATCAGAGAAAAAAAAAGCCACTCCCCAGATGAAGGTGAACTGCAGGATCCATGGCATTATGGATCTGTAGCATGCAACATGAAAAACTGAGATGCTTCAAGGTATAAAAGAAATAATGGGCTTGCAGAACAGGAATTATTTTTGAACTCTTGTAACATTTTACACTTAAAGAAATCACAGGGTTTAGAAACATCCACACAGAATCACAGAATATTCTGAGTTGCAAAAGACCCACAAGGATCAAGTCCACCTCAAGTGAATGGCTCATATGGAGGTCAAACACACAACCTTGGCACTATTAGCACCATGCTCTAACCAACTGAGCTAATACATTATCTGAGAAATTATTGGATTTGAGTAGGACGCAAGTAAAATCAAACATCTATTTTAGAAACAAGGATCTGATCATCTTTTAAATCCTTCAGGAATTCTTGATCCCACTAGACTTTCTCCAAGGGATAGGCAATGTTTCAATACTTGACTTTGCAAAATAAATGAGAGAGAGGGAGATTCTAACCAAAAACAAGCTGAACAATACCTATTTAAAATTCATTTTTAGTTTTAGACTGACTTTCACATTCATCAAGTCAGTGAAAAGTGACTATGTTAAGAAGGTATGAATCATGCTCCACATTTAGCTATCCATCTCTTGAACTGGGGCCAGAGCCAAGATACTCTCTGTAGTTTGCATGGGATGTCTAACTTTTAGACAAGCTAAAATTAAGTGACATGAATCAAATCCATAAGTTACTCTAGGCTTTAAATGAAATCTGAAACTGAGCTCTGTCCCACAGGCATAAAAATGTTTCTTAAATATAAGTTCATTTTTCTTCCTAACATTATATGTAAGAATACTGTTATCTCTGGCACTACTTGAAGTTTAAAAGCTTAGCCTGAAGTTAACATCTATCTTACCATATGTTTTGCATAGGATTTTGCAGTTTTGTTTGGTTTGGGATTTTTTTCAAGACAGAAAAAAAGAAGACCAAACATAAAAAGTTGGAACTGTACTCCCCAGGATCTGAAGCTTTGCTAGCTTTATTGGCTCCTAGAGGGGAAGGATCCTTACGAGGGGTCCATTCTTCCAAGTTCCTAACAAAGTGTGATGGTAATCATGCCTAAGCCTTTGTAGAATTGAGACATTCATGTGTTATTTTGCACTACAAAACTGAGAAAGACCACACACAGTATGCTATAACCTTTCCTGCGATTGCCTCAAATATTTTTTGTCTTACTTAACCATACTGTTCATTATGGTTTTCCTATACCTATGGGAAAAAATATTAAAATACTTGTGCCAATTTCCTTCCTTGGAATATACTTGAGATAAATCATATACATGCAAATTCCTTTCTGTTCTTGAATCCAAGGAATTCTAAATTTCCATACAAGAGAAACCTCCTTCACAAATTTAACAAATAGAACAAGGACATGTATTCTAGATAATTAAACAGAACGTTCTGTTTATTTTTGATATAAATTTTGAAATCTTTCTATGTAAAACTGAAAAATGGGAAAGCGCTGTTGTTTTTGGGAAGTTTTAAAAATTTTTGCTCCTATCTATGTTACATGTTTTTCTGACCACTATTATAAAGGTATGGAGAAATATTTTTCATTATTTTTCTGCAAGAAATTTCTTGCATCCACTATATGCTTAAAATCAAACAGACTTTTTTTCCAGTTAATTTTCCATTTTTTAGCTTAAATTAAATTAATCTTCAAAAGCAAATAAATAATTTTTGTCAGAGACAAATCTTTAATGATGAAACTTGGAATTTGTTATAACTGCTAAATTAATTGCAAGCAGAAGGAGATAAGCTGTTTTGGCTATAGCTTGCAGTCTTTCCTGCTATATCACAATTAACAATTTTCAAATATTTTCTGAAGAAAGTTAAATGTCTTTGTTTGTATCTTAGATTCAAAGAGATAAGTCCAAAGATGCACAGTAATTTTTGCACAGTTAGGAAAATACTAAACTGTTACAGAGCTATACCACGCTTTTAATCACTGGACTATCCTAAAAAGAAAATTATTATAAGCAGTAATATTAATTCTTCCTCTGAACATAATTTGAAGGTTGCAAAAGAAGTCAGATTCAGAATGTAGGGACAATAGAGGCATTATGGAAAGGACATTGTGTCACAGGCTTTTGACTCCTCTGGGGACTGTGGCTTTGTGCAGACGTACCTGAGTGTCCAGATGACTGTGCTCCTGAGCTCAGATGGGCCAGAAATTATTTGGTTTACAACCAAGGAGCAACCCTTCCTGTGATGGGTGAAATTTTAAGAGATTAATGTGCTTCCAGAATCTTCAGTTCTACCCTAAAGAGATTGTAATGAATCTTTCTCTACACTTCACAGAAGGGAAAATATGAGGAAGTGATAGAAGTTCTTGGAATTCAGGTATTGTTTAACCTCAGATATTCAGCATGGGTCTATAATTTTCACTTAGCATTTGTACACTCATTTTTGAGTTTCATTTGCCTTGGAGGTAAAAAAGAGAATTCTAGAATACAATATCTGTGCAAAAGATCTCTATGCTTCTGCCTCTGCTTAGACTTCAAGTTTCTGATGAATAAGCTTACCTGCAACCTGAGAGTTCAGTAAAATTTATTGAAAAAAACAGTCTTTATTGAAAGCTCTCATGTGATCACCCTAGTGTATTTGAGACCTAATTGGATAAATCCCCTTGGAACTAAATCTTTCAGCATTACCTTAGTGGTTTGATCCCTGTCATCACCAATACTGCTGATGAATCCCCCACAGATAAGGTAAATCAGAAACAAGTGTGTTTGCATTGCCAAAGTAATTAAATACTAGAGCATGCTAATGAAACAAGCTTTTTTTTTTTTTTTTGCTAAAACCTTGAACTTTTAAAAAAAAATCCCTTTTGCTTGAAAAATATTTTTTTTTACTCATTGATTCATAGAATTTTCTTTACATCTTAGAAGCAATTCCACCACTGCAGGATTTGTGAATGAGCAGTGGAGGATATATTTCTCTCAAATGAGTCATCTGCCCTCTTCTGCTGAGATCAGCAGCAGGCTGTTCTGCCTTGATTTGCTCTGTACTAGGACTTACTCTTTCCCTTCATTCCTCAGCAAGAAAAGGTGCATGACAATCAGACCTACAAAGTCATGCCATCCTGTGGGCAGACAATCAGTTATAGGGAGGTTTTTGTTCTTCTTCTGCCCTCATGGCTGTATATATATGGTTTTCATTTAATATAGATATAGATATAGGGCAAAACACTGCTAGAATTCATGGAATCTTTCTCATTTTTAATTCTCAGAGAAAACTTGAATGCCTAAAAAACTCCATAATCTTTTAGTTCCAGGGGAAACCAGACCTCTGTCTTACATTCACAGCATTCATTAGGAGATAACCATTAAATCTGCTGTACAGAGAATGACTTCTCTCTGTCTCCTTTGTAAGGATACTGGTTGTGATCTTTTATTTCCTCATTAAAATGATACCATCTCTTTTCCTAAGTGTGACCTGTTTCAATCTTGCAAATGTTGCTAGTATTGATCTATACCTGGCTTGGAGATAATAAGCCTTTGCTACCAAACCTGTGGAATTCTGAAAGCTGCCTGCAAAGTTTGATCTTCAGCTAAGTTAAGTGGGTTCTGCCTGTGCTTCTGCTTCTTCCAAGTGCTTTTGTCAATTCCTGCTTTAAGATATATTCAGTGCTTTTAAGAAGTGCCTGTAGTTTATTGGTACTTTATCCCTAATTATATGACCAAGCTATATACCTTTGCTTTTAAAGCACATTTATTGGCATCCTGTCAGGCAGAACATTGATATTTATACTTAAATTGTTTGGTTTAATGTATGACTTGGCCTTGACTCCTGTTATCTAGAAGAAGTATCGATTCTTTCTGAACCCAGTTTGCTCTGCAGTCTTCAGATACAAGCTTGTTAACTGACCCATATCTTAGATCAACAACTTTGACAGAGTTTGCCTTAGGGGAAAAAGGAGGGTGTTACAAACCCCATGTGTTGAATATTGTGCCTTTGTGGCATACAGAAGCCTTGGTGGTAGAAGTACCTGTTTCTGAATTGCTTCAAAAATAGCTCAGGTCACTGACTTACACTGAGCTATATTAAAACAAAACCCAAATCTCTACATTACTTTGGATAATTGCAGTATGTTTCCTTGTATTGCTACCAGTTGAGGAGCATACCTGTAATCAAACAATACCAGATCAAGTAGCTCAGTATTTCTATCTTTTATTACAGGTTTTGCACTACAGTCACCCTGTTTGAGTTCCCCCAGCAGGACCTGGCCCTGAGATTAGCTCATTTGGTTAGAGCAAGGTGGCCAAGGGTCCAATCCCCGTACGGGCCATTCATTTTAGAGAGGGACCAGATGATCCTTCTGGGTTCCTTCCAACTCAGGCTATTCTCTGAAAGGAAAATCTGTATTTCTTTTGCTAAGATTGTGTGATTGAGAACTTCTTCCATGTAAATGCAGATAATACAGGGTATAAGAAACATAAACATATAGTCCTGACAGACAAACATAAGACCAGGACAAAATCAAAACCTCATCAATCACACTAAATTACTGATGGACTATCAAGAAACCACAAGCAAACTGAGGATTTCTGACCAGGAAGGTAGAGATCTTGAGGTCTGGGATACTGGAGGTTGGAGGGTGGTGTTCAGTGGGACTATGGAAACTAATGAAGGAATGAAACTCGAGAAGGGTCCTACACCTGGACAATGGCAACCCTAGACATAGCTAGAGGCTGGATGCAGAATGAGAGAGCCCTGCAGGACAAGGGCTTGGGGGTGACTGTTGTAAAGCTCAACACAAGCCAGCAATGAACAAGGAGGAATATGAGAAACAAGGAGCAAGAGTGAACTATTTAACTGGCTAGCCTTAGAACACCAAACCGGTATTTAAACGATATCTCTTTACTGTTCTGTTTTAGAAAAAAGATAGATAGTTTCCACTAGAGGATTAAAAATTTGCACTGAGGTATCCATATTAAAAGAAATATTCATTTGGGTGAAATTAATTTTACTTGGGTATTAAAATTTGGTATTTTAAAGCTACATCTTTATGCATTTTCAAAGGTTAAATATTAAGGCTGGGGATTGGGACAAGTCAGTTGTGGAAAATAACTATAGAAATTTCTAGGTATAGTTAATAGAGACAAACAATATATGTTATAAATGCAGTTCTGACCGCGCATAATTGGGAAAGAATTCTTTGGGTACTTGGGAAAAGTCAGATTTTTCTCTGTATGAATTGCAAGACCCATGGAAAGAGGTTGTCATAACAGTGAAAATAGTCTTGTCCACTCTGAAAATATGTGGAAAATTTAAAAGTTCTGTCAGGCTCAGAACTCTCTAGCTAGCCAAATTAGGCACCTGTAGAGGCAGGCTGCACTTCGGGACTGCCAGCAGATTGTTTGATGGGGTTTGCAGATTTCCAGGTTGGTTAAGAAAGGTTTAGATTACCTGGATCCTGTCCTACTTTCCATCACATCAATTTGTAATTGAATTTCATAAATCGTCTTCAGAAGTCTTGTTCTGCATTCAAACATATAGATTGCAACACATACAGAATTTTGAACATATTGAAATGAAAATATACACTTGTTAAATGTCTTCAAGTGCCATGTGCCATGTCAGTGTGATAACAGTACGATACAGTATGGAAATTGGGAATGCATGTAAGAATTTGAAGCAGATAAAGTGTCAGAACATGATAGCAAGACAGCAAATACATTGTGAAGGCTGTTTGGCAGGATTAAGCAGGAAAACTGGGTAAATGAGCAGGAATGAATAAAATAGTATGCTTCTAGATGTGAGAAAAATACTTACTGGTGGCAGCCTGGTATGTGAAAACACAACAGAAGTTATTTCTGAAATACCTCTGGGATTACAGACAAGGAGGGCATTATCTTAGAAATATAGCAATTTATTATGATGAGGTAAAATATTTAAGAGAGGAAAACTGACTTATTAGGGTCATATAGCTAAGTTTAGAATAGAATTGCAGTTTTCCTTTTTAGTAAGAAAATGTCAAGAAAATGACTGTTGCATCACTTTACACAGTCCTGTAATATGCTAGCCTCTGACTTTTATCTCAGTTCTCCAAAATAGTTCTTGTTGCAAGTAAAGCCTTCAAAAAAGTTTGCATACACCTTTATTCAAAACTTATCTTTGTATTATGGGATAATTTTATTTGGAAAATAGAATCATTGGGCTTAAATAACTAGAGCACAGTGGGAGTATCATCTACAAAATATAAGCACAAATTCACAAGGAATGATGGAGCCCTACCCCTATTTACGTTCTGCAGAATATGATTCTGAAACACATGGCAAGACTGCAGTCATGTACTAAGAAAACTGAATCTATGATTGCATAAAATTACACAAACAACAAGATTTTAATCAGCAGAAGCTATGCTCAGTGGAAGGTTTTCTCATCTGGATTGGATTTTGGCCATCAGGTTGTGCAAGGATGTTGTTTTCTTATTAGCTATGTATGTAGAAGCAGAAACCTCATAGGATGAACTAACTGAAAACCAGCTACGTCTGTCCTTGGGTCTACTGACTATGCTGCTGATGTTGGGCCAATCATAACAAAGTTTTTTCTTCCTTTCTTTAACTCTTGATGCTGGCAGAATGAAAACTGGAGGACAAGCATCATGATTCTGAAAAGAAAAATATTTTAAAAAAAGGAAAAAAGGAAAAAAACCCTGTTTCTACAGGTCCAATAAGTCATGGGATCTTCCTCCAATGTGTGGCACAAGCAAGTTTGTGAACTGGTAAGCAGCTCTTGGCATAGAAGGGACAGTCCCACCACAACAGGAATTAAAAAGCAGTGAAAGCAATGTCATATTTTTTATGACATTTGAATCACAAACATTATGCAGTTGAGATATATGCTTAGTATTTTTGCCTTTTTCTGCTTTAGAGTGCTCCTTTCTGCTAGCTAAAAGAAGAATATGTTCACTGACATTTTAAAAAATATGTCAGATCTTAGAGTTTTTATTATTCATACTTATTGTTAAAATATATTTTATGGGGGTTTGAACCTGAAATATCCCTTATTGAGTAAGTAATTTTGAATTGCACACAAAAAAGACGCCTGTAAAAATGAGGAGGGAAGTCTCTTCTGAATAAATAATTGTTATGTAAAAAACCCAACAAAACAAACATGAGGCATTGCTTGATGCCCAGAGGAAAGTTTGAAATAGTACAGGGATTAGAAATACCAGATGATGCACTTGAAGTTTCTGTAAAGAAACAACTAAGGTGACTTTCTCTACTTCAAAAACTTGATGAAAATTTGGTATAAGAAGTTGAGACCTAAACTTCATAATAAAAAACAAGTTTATAATTTTTAAATCTCTCTCCTATTTTGTAACTTGTGCCTTGACCTTTGTTATTTCAACAAACCCAATTTAAAATTATCTTGTTTGTAAAAGAAATTAAGGGTACTGATTTGATTTTGAATATATGTTTTAATAAAATACAAAAAGAGCAAAGGTCAGACATTACTGCTAAGGGCAAATTCTGTTATAATAAAAGTAATAACCATATTGCTATTGATTTTAGTGATGCAGAATCAACTACAGTTGACCAACATGACATTATTTTACTTTAACCTACTTTTAGATTTAAAACAATCTTTTAGATCTGTATCTGGAAATAAAAGAATAAAGTATGTCAAGAATATACTGACATATTGCATAGAGAATGAAGTGTTAATCTGCAGTAGGGAGTTTGTCAACACTACAAAAGCAATGCAGGTCAAGTCACTCCCTCTCCATGTAGCTCCCTAGCACATTTATGCAGGAAAATGATTTTGACTCACTTTGTTTATATTGCAGATAAAGTGGGAAAATATTAAGTAAGACAATGAGGAATTTGCAAAATGTAGTAAAACGTGAGCTTGAGAGGAAAAAATAGGATCTTGTAAAGATGGAAGGGCTAAACTGAGCTGAAGATTTGTTGCTAAATGTGCAGGATAAGTAAAATGACCTTTAATGGAATGAGAGAACAATGGTATCAGCAAGAATGGATCATTTCCTAAGATGATGTGAGCTGGTAACTGCAGGTGAATTTTTTGTTCCAGTTAAAAAATTACTGTTTCAGTTAAGCCCAAATTTCAGCCAATGGTATTCCACTGAAGTATTTGTAAATTTTCTCTCTCTCTCTCAGAGACAAGATCTTTAGCCTCTAGACCAAGTAATCATTTTGGGATGTGCTACTGCTCTATATTTACACTATGAAAAGGGGGAAAGATATAACTGGTTTTGGGCAATTACTGGTACAGCTGCAGATACTCTGCCACTGCAGACTCAAGGGTAGCTATGACAGAGTTTTCAATCCCCTTTGAGTTCCTTTTCAGCCCAGAGAGTTTTCATGTCCAGAGATATTGTAGGTGTGTTGTAGCATCATATAATAAGGCATATTAGAGTTTTGTATATGCTAACTAAGGAGAAAACTGCTGTATAGTAAAATTCTTTGAATACGTTTCCTCTGAAATTTAGGAGTAACTTTTTTGCAACTGTGCTACCAACTACCCAGATGAGTAGATAAAATTGCTATGAGCTGTTCAAATACTTAAATTCAGTTGATAAGACAGATTATATCAGTGAGAGGAAATATCATAAATACAGGGAAATTGAATGTATTTTTATTGCTTAACCTTGCACAGTTATTTATTTGAGGCATAAAAATGTTTGTGGGACCAGTAATGACAATAACATTTTGAAGCAAGACACTTTCAAGATGAGAAAATAAAAGGTGTCATCAAAAAAGGAGAAACAAAACAATGACGTATAAAATGTGGAAAGAAAATTTTGAGAATTTGACAATAAGAAATAAATCAAGAAACGATAAAGAGAAGATATTACATACAGGATCACTCAGCATTTCACATTTACTGATTGCTTCTATGTCAACAATAGATAGGGTCTCATTTTTACTTTGAACTCCAGGTGATAAAATTTTCCCCCAACCCAGAGCTGATCTAAACATCATATATCTCATTACCTATAGTCTTTCTTTTCCTCACATGCTCAGACCCTTGATTATTCCTTCCAGAGCTTGTTTAATATAATTCAGGGCAATCATTAAATGAATGACAGAGTTACTGCTTTTAGCAGAGCATCTCTCATACCAAATGATGATGTACCCTCCAAACTGGCTTACAGGTTTGAAATTACAATACAGTAAACCTTCTGGGGTTGGTGAGGAGGAACAGGTTAGTTTAATTAGGAGGAACACTGCATCTCCCTTGCAGCCAGGTATCCTCACGATTTGCTCACCTTTACACTAATAGGAAACTTTGCCCCTGTGCCAGCCAGTGTGCAGTGGTGTGTAGGAAGCCTTCCAGGAGCTGATCTCTCAAGTCCTACAGAATGAGCAGGTAGCTCTGGTAAGACGCTCCAGCTTGTATGGGCAGATGTCTTTATTGTCCCTTGACATGGTGCAGGTGATGCAGTCCAGCTGAACAAACAGGTGCTTATTCACACCTTGCTCAGCCGTAGGGGCTGCTCTGTGCTTCTGACACCACAGAACAATTCACAAGAAGAGAGGAAAAATACAGCTGCAGAGACATTAGCTATTGTGTCTCAGCACAACCTGTGTCATGGAGAAAGTGCCCAAATAGATCCAAACTACTCCTTTTTTTTTTTTTTTTTTAAGCAAAACATTTATAGCTGATCTGCAAAACAATTAAAATATGGACTGACAGTATCTGCTGACACTAAGATATTCAGCATGGCATAAATGGTCACTGTAAAGAATCGTGGAAAGGTTACACAAACAATCAAATGACAGCACAATTAAATATAAATAAATGTCAAAAAGCTTTCTGCTATGATGTACACAGTAATGGGCAAGTCAAATGCTAGGAATGACTAACAAAATAAAAGAAACCAGACAAATCATTAATGGAAAAGGTACAAAGAAGAGTAGGAAAGATATCTGTAACTGTAGGAATGAATGGTCTTCCATCTGCAGAAGAGATGATTGAGAGCATCACAGGTAAGAGTTTTTAGAAACAGAAGGAGTTTGAAAAAATAAGCCTCAGCTGTTTATTGTCTTATGCAGTACATAATAAGGAGCTCCACTAGAACTTGCATGTTACAGACAAAACACGAACTTCTTTCTATGTAGATAAATCAGAATTTCTTTAAGACAGGATTCTGCAGAGGCTAAATGATTTCATGAGATCAAAAAGAACACAGTAAATTTGTGTCAGAAACACCCCATTGATGGTTATTAACTACCACCACTCCCTCTGTGACCCAAAGAACTGCAGAACATTAAATCACAGGAAGTGAAGTGAGTATCTTGGGGACTGTAGTATTGCACTGCTTGTATTTTCTTTTCTGAGTGTTTTATTACTAGCACATGTTGGAATAGGTTGACCTTTGATTTGACCCATTATGGTCCCATTATGGTCTCTATTACTTTTATCAACTGGAGATCAAGGTCTTTCCATAATAACAGAGAAACAATAATGATTTGGTCAATAAGGAGAGCTCAGGCTGTACTGTGATGACAAATTGAAATCACATCAGAAGAAATTAAAGTATATAGTTCTATTTGTAAACAGTCCTTAAGCACAAACCTCTCAGACTCTGCACAGCTGAAATCTAATTCAGACAAAAAGGGGTTTTATACTCGTCCTGAATTTCTATAGTAATTAAAACTTGAATAGCCTGGCATATTAAAAAAAAAGTGTCCACACGTTGGTGGTGGTCCACATGCTTCGAAAAAACATTTCCTTATGGATAGTTTAATGGCCAACAATATAGGAAGAATAGAATACATCATGATACAATGAACTAAACAATAAGGAGGCAAAGAACAAATCCTGTCTCAGTTCATTACAGCTACTGAGCTGGTTGTCTGTCTGTCACCCACACAGAATTACTCCTGGTGGACCCACACTGGAGCAGTCTGTTCCTGAATGGATGACTCCATGGGAAGGGCTCATGCTGGAGCAGAGGACCAGGATGGGCTGGAACGGGGTAACCACACTTTGGGGAATTCAGCCTTTATTTCCCCGGGTGAAATGACTTGGATCACCTAGATAAAATCTACACAGCTACTGGAGCCATTCTAGTGTGATTTTCCCTACAGTTTTCATAGGATAGTATTAAGTTTTTGCAAGAAATCCCTAGTTAAATACTTGGAGTGCTGTGAAGATGTAAGAGCAAAATAAGTGTGAAAATGCCAAACTTTCCCTTATTCCCATTGTGCAAAGTGCCCATGTGACTTTTTAATTTAATTCTTGTTCTGCTGTGGAGACAGCTAAGAAGCATGTGAGCGTGTAGGTGTGCACTATATCACAGCAAGGCTGATTCATCTAAAACAGTCAAAGGAGAGTTATGAGCTTTTGGTCTGCATCTTTGCCAAGAAATCTAATTAAAATGAAGAATTACATGGATCCTGAGGAAGGAGCTGGACTTGTCAAGCACACAATTCTGCATGCTCAGCAGTTAAATGTGGGTGCAAGGAACTTTTCTATTACTGATTGTATATAGTTGTATGATTTTCACCTTCCTGGTAAAATAATAAAATATTTTAAAGTAACTTGACTGCTACTAATAATGCTACAACTAACAACAGAAAATGAAATACTGAAATTAAAATTTCTTTTTGTATCACTGATATTTTCCACTTGCAACTGTTGATTAAAAAAGCAAACTGGGTAATATTTTTATTTTAATTATTCAGACATAGATTGCAAATAAATTTAGCCATTATTAGGAAACTCTAAGATGGATTTTTAGTCATTGTATTAGCCACTGTACAGTGGGTGTCAAGCAAGTAGTGATTACAAAATATGAAAAAATTACAATGCTATGAAACAACATATAGGGGTTTAAAGAACAGTGCGATGTTATAGCATGTCCCATTGTACTTTGCACATTATTTTTCTGTAGTAGGAACGTTGATTAAAAAACTGACTGGAAAGAGAAAAGAAATGTATCCAACACTATCTTAAAGTGTTCCTTACTGGCAGCTGTGCAGAATGACCTATCCTTTAATATTTCTCCATGTAGCAGCTATGCAATGGTTGAGCGTAAAAGAACAGTGCTAGAAAAATCTATAAAGGTAAGGATGAGTTTAAAATTAGACCAAAAAAAAAAAAAAAGGCTGCTCTAGGAGGTTAGAAAAGAAGGATAGATTTCCCAATACAAGTGTTTAAAAAGTTGATATTTTATCGAATTATGCCACTTGACCTAGTCAAAATGGTGTTTATTTTGCAGATAAGCAACACTAGGTCATAGAGCAGACCCTCTGTATATGAAAAAGATTTTTGCAACATTGTAAAAACTGCTAAATGAAATAAAGTTTTTTCCTTTTCCTAGAGCTATGAAAACACATGTGTTGATAAAACTCATGTCTCAGGATGATAGAAAATTTTGTTTGCAATCTTAAGAAAGGAATTTAAACCTGACCAGGAACAAGGCCATTATGTATCTGAAATGTGATATATTCTTCTGAGGATGCTTTGGCTCTCTCTGTCCTTCTTTGTGTTGAGGGTAAGGTAGGGGTGTGACACCTGGAATAGCCTAGTCCAAGCTGCATTAACCAGAATCTGCAGCATCTCAGGACAGGACATCAAAGAATTCATCAGGTTAAAGCAACAAAGGACTATGAATACTTTCTCTGACTACTAGCATTAAGTGATGCTGCATCTTCAATGAGTTTATTGTTTTTGATGCTATGTTTAAGACTTGCCAATCTACAGGAGGAACAGGTATTAAAATATTTGAATAAAAAGAAAAAAAATTCATGGAATGTTTCCTTACATAGAGAATGACCCAAAATTATATAGCATTTCAATTTTATTCCAGAGACATTAGTGTAAAAGACTCAGTACTAAGATTTTTTTCTACAATGGTATAAACATGCAAAATTCCTCTTCTTGAAGTAAGTGACCAGTTTTGCAGTATCATAATGACATACGGAAAATCCTTTCATCAGCAAATCAATCCTCCAGACTTTTTCCATACAGTGCAAATATTTGACATTAATAGAATTTTTGTTTAAGTAACATAGGATTGCACTGCATTTCATTGATTGTTTCATGCAAAAAGAAGTTAAAGAGATGTTAAATAGTGGTACAAATAAAAATCTCCTAAGACATCTCTGTAACTGACAGAAGAAATTGATCAATGTAATCTTAAGTGCAGATCAAATATTTTATGGATTTACTAGCAATATTAAATTAACAATGCACAAAACAAGTTCAACATTAGTTTGCTGAAGACTGTAATTCATTTTCAAGTATATTGAGTAACATATTCAGTATTATTTATTGCACATAATGTAAATATTGCCTTATTACAGAAAGAATTTTTAACATATTTTTTTCTGTTCTACTATTACCAGATCAATTTGTACAGAGTACAGCTCCCAGTTTGTCAGTCTTTTTGTTTCTATTGATAACTTTTTTCATTCGAGCAAATCATTGTCAACATTCACACTTGAAATCAGGGCATGAACTACAACTACATATCTTAGAGAACCATAATAAATCACCATATTATTTGCATAGATCTCCACTAAAGATCTGATATGTAAAGATGGCAGGTCATTCATACAGTTTTAAAATAAAACTGTGTTCATTCAAGGGCTTATAAAATGAGTAATCATTATTTTTATTATCAACATCATTATAGTAGTTTTTAATCGACATATTTTTAGATTACAGTTTCACTGTCTAAAACATGTCAAAAATATAAGTAAGTTCTTACACAATGAGGTAATATTAACTTTTTTACTCTTTATTATTCAATTTGTTATTCATTATTTTTCTGATTAGAATGTGTTAAATGAATTATTTAACTATATACTTGCTTGGAAGTTGTTATACCACAGGAATGACTAAAATCAGTGCAGGTGATATCTGTAAGAACTGATGAGAAAATGTTAAGCACTACAAAGCAGAAGGCATTGACAAGGAAGTGAGAGGAAAAAATCAATGAATCTGTCTCTGCTCTGATTTACATCCTTTGCAAATATACAAAGGTGGATTTCAACGGTTGTAAATCATTATGTCTCTTCCAGAACCCATGGAAAGATCCATGTTTAGGCCATCTGAAGCTCTGTCCAATATCTGAAGTAGATGCTGCCAAGAACTAGAGGACAAAGATGAATTTGACCCTGTCTGATCTACTGAGGGGCTTGGATGTTAATGAAAGTAATGCCTAAAATAGTTCGTGTTTATTTTTATTCATTTTCACTGATGACCATCAGTGCATGTACATGTAAAGCCTGTCTCTTTTTCTCTCACTCATTTAATAGTACCCTATTCATAATCTCTAGAACAGTCAGCAAAAGTAGAAATATGTATTAATTGCTTTATTCCATTTGCTCACAGGCTATGCCATTTCTTCTCTGTCAGCACTCTCTCTTATTCATTATATACCATGCCATCCCCTTTCTTAAAAACTGGAAGGACTACAAATAAAAGGGAAACAAAATGTTATTATTATGGGATGATAATTCAGAACTGTTCTCATCAATAAAAGACATGATGTCTTGGAGTCATTGTTTTATATACTTTCCCTTATTTTGCAACAAAAGTTGATCAAAAGCCAGTCAGTAGCATTTTTTGGTGACAATACCATTTTATGTTCTGATGCTCTCTTCTAAAGACAATTATTTATCTAGGGTAGATTAAAGGTCAGATAAACAAGAATTTATGGGCTGTTACTCATTATGGAATACCCAGAAAAAAAGTCTTGAACTGCACTAAAAAGGGAGTAGCAAGGGAAAATACAGGTGTAACAAATAGCAAAGGAGTAAATGTAAAAGAGTAAATGTGGCTGGCCAAGCCTTACTAAACTAAGATGACAAGAACATGAGAAATGGCAGAAATGAAAAACTATGTATAAAAAGAGGCATTACCTACAGAACTGCTGACCAAGGTGGAATTTTCCAGGGCAACTGCATCATGAATAACAAGAAGGTGTAAAAAGTCAGCAAAACTGAGATCCCTGGGGAAAGAGTAAATAAGAATAGCTGATGGTAAAGATGAAGAAATTGGACTGTGAAAAGAGTGTAGAAAAGGGTAGTAAATCAAGTCATTGGGAATGATCAGGAACACGTCACCCAGCCCAATGCTTCATCACCACAATACAGAGCAGGACACTGGAACCACTCTTTCCACTCTTATCGTGTATGACTTACCTCCAAAACCATGAGGGACGAGTCAGCTCTCCCTATCATGTGTGAGGGAACATCAGGGCATTATTCCTAATATCAACCAGCAGATGCCTGGAGAGTATAACTCATCAAGGCCTTTTCTGGTCTTTAACCTCTGAACTGAGTGTCACATTACAATGCTTTTTTACAGCTTTATTATATTTATAGAATATATATTATGTAAACGCAAATATATAAATATTTAAGCAATAGCTTAAACTGTAGAACTGAAGAATTCCACCCCTCCTACCATTTTTGGGCTACTTTTACTCTGGGGATATTGTTCACCCCTAATGCCTGAGCAGTAATTCAAACCTTTTAATAAGCATAAGCTCTTCTTGCTTACCAGGTTTTTCTTTCAAAGATCTCTGTATTTTGTGATGAAAATGGCAGGGATCAATGATCTGGATTCCACATAAAGCCCTTCCTGACATTCTCTAAGCCAGGATAGAGACATTTTGAATATGTTGTACTGTCTTGTCCTTTAATGGAAATTATTTACATTTGATTTTAACAAAGGTATTCTTTATTCTCAGCAATAAGTGAGGACTGAACCCACTCTTTTTGCTCTCACTGATAGAACCATATGTTTCAAGTAGAGTAGTTGAAGAAGAAAAGCTGGAGGAAAAATAAAACAAACAGTACCTTAAAATGGTGCAATGACATAGGATAAAGCATTAAGGTAGACAAATAAAACAGTTTAACTTGGAGTGAATGAGGTTAATAGTTGAATATTATTTTTTAATGTGTCACTTTAAAATAAGCTTGTTCACACTCTGACATATTGCAGCATCTAAAAGAACTGGGCATATTTTAGATTAACAGTACGCATCTTTAATTATGTTCTCTGTAGTTGATAGATTTGAGAATTCCGCTGTACTAAAGAGCATTATCCTTTCAAAAAGGTTTTCTCGAGTTTCTCTAACTCACAGCCGACACCAATGTCACACCAGTCCCCAGGGGATTCTCAGATGCATACACCCTAAACTTCTTCCCACAGAGATTAAAAAATTACTACTTAGTACTTACACTCAAGCTTTGTTCTCCATGTGAAATCTTCAGCTCACTTCACTGCTCTTTGTGACTGCACATCAGTTGATAGCCAGCAGGACTAGGTTTTCAGATTAAATAGTCTTAGTATATCATTAAAAATGTATAATAGCACCATAAAATATAAAAATATATAAATATTATATAAATATTATATTTTATTATATATAATATATATAATGATAGTATCATTAAAATTATTAAAAGAATTATTAAAAGTTATTAAAAGGAAGAGTATCCAAATGCTGCAATTGCTATCCAAGTTGAGCTACAAATAAACTTCTCTGTATAACTGCCTGTTGTGCACACCATGATAACTATATTTTATTGCTGCAGCTCTTCTGTATCAAGTGATAACAAGTGTATAAGATACAAAAAAGAGATTATTCCTTGTTGCACATCAGACAACAGAGAAACTTCTTTACATTTTCCTAACAGTTCTAGGCACAAGAAGTTCAGAAGTTGCATAAAACACATTGATTGAAATCTGCTGTTCTCAACAGTTTTTGAAATACCCATATACATCCAGAGACTTAAAGAATAAACTATTTTCTCACAAGGCACATGCACGAAGGAATGGGCAAATCTCACATGTACCAGGTGCAGTACTGAGTTTGCTAATTTAAGTTGAACTTTCGGATCTCAGCCTTCAAGAATGACTTTGGCAAACCAGAAGAGATATGAGATAAAGGATTACATTTGTTTTATGTTCTAAGGTGGAAGGAATTTCTAAGGCACCCTAATTCTAACACAGGCTGAAAGCAGGCCAAACTCTGAATCTAGACCAGGTAGCTCAGGATATGTCTTAATGAATTTTTTAAATCTTCAGTGATGTAGATTCTGTAATCTTCATAGATATACTTTTTCAAGGGTTCTAGTGCTTACAATTAAGACTTTTTTTTTTTAACTTAATACATTGCTAAAAATTCTGTTGCATCCTTTTAGTATGCAGGTGGGGTCTCACCTAACTGGAGTCAATGAGGGGAATCCCCTCCCTTGAGCAGCTGCCACACTGCTCTTGATGCAGCCCAGGGTGCAATTGGCTTTCTGGGCTGGGAGGGCACTTTGCCTGCTCATGTCCACCCTCTCATGCACCCCAGGTCCTTCTTGGCAGGGCTGCTCTGGATCTGTTCACCCCCAGCCTGTGTTGATGCAGGGGTTGCCCTGACCCAGCTGCAGCACCTTGCCCTTGGTCCTGTTAAAACTCTTGACACTTCCACCAGCCCACCCCTTGAACTTGTCCAGGTCCCTCTGGATGGCATCCCATCCTTCAGGTGTGTCCACTGCACCACTCAGCTTGGTGTCATCTGCAAATTTGCTGAGGGATCCTTTTGCCTATGTCAATGATGAAGATATTAAATAACACTTGTCCAAGTAAAGATCCCTAGGGGACATCACTTGCCACTGATGTCCATTGGGACCCCTAGCTATTGACCACTACACTCTGTATACAATCCCCCAAAGATGTCCCTGCCACACTAGAGGGGTTGAAACCAGATGATCTTTGAGTGTCCCTTCCACATTCTAGGATTCTATGAAATAGAAAATGGAACTAGAATAAAAGTTTGAAAGAAAATGAAAGCTGCCATAAAACTGTCTTTTTATTTCCACAACCCCTGCTCGTCTGCCATTTATTTACAGTCTTCTGACATAAGTTCATTAAAGTTTTAGATTAACAAAAAGAAAAAGTCAATTTTCTCTGCACTGAGAGTCAGTGTAATCATTGCAGAAAGGATTACTTATGCAGTTTTATATCTGTAGATATGAATTCATATTGAGACAATAGTTATTTTCTTGTATAGCTTTGTATTGTTAGCATGAAAATTTTTAAAATAACAATAACAGAACAATAACATTGAGCTTAGATTTTTTAGAGGAAAGAAATAACACAGAAATTAATACAATCAGAGGAGGAAAAACCAGATCTTATCTGTCAGATTTTGCTCAATAATCTTGGAAAATATCTCACTGCAGTGTTTCAGACCAACATGGATCAGGTGGTGACTAGATCTGCCTAACATGAAAATATTCAGGTTTTTGGAAAAATCTGTTCTTTTTGGTTTTTATGGAGTGTCAGGAGCTAGGAAATTATGTTTTCCACTAACTTGCAGCACATAAAAATTACTACAAAGTAAAATTTCAAGTACTTTGTCCCATGACTTGGTAAAGTTAAATGAGGCAAAGGCAGAACTCTGACAGACTTTTATACCTCTGTCTTTATATTCCAGGAACTGAAAGCTAATAATGAGTGTTAAATAGCCAATATCATGTGTAGAGATGGCAGCTGACATGTCAATCTTCAAGTTCCTGTATCTGTTTCCTCTACTAGAAATGCTTTCTGTTAATGAATCCCAGGACTAAGAATGGGCAATTGCCAGGCTGTTTAAATTATTCTGAGCACAAAATTCATAAAGGACAAAACAGACGCTGGTGCTTTCTGTGTTTGAGAGGTCAGCTCTCAATCTTGTGACTAAATGCCTGCCATTCACGTATACTTTTCCAAATGCCTTTTTATAAGGTACCTTTTTTGCATACATCGTGCAGATGTCACGTGAATATTTGTGAATGAACACCCATAATCATAGAGTGCACTTCTCTGTCTTAAGCACAGCTGAAAAGGCTGTATAGCCCCAGTTAGGTGATCTGGACATAAGCAGGACTTTATAAGGCTTCTGACCTTGAAATGCCTGCCTATTGTCATCAGCTAAAGAGGACGTGAGGAACTGTGTGCATGTCTTGGGATGGGATGAACTCAAAACCTCTTGATTATTAAACAGACGGTAATTTAAATAGCCACTCTCTTGTGGTCTAGTCTGGTAAATGGCTTTCTTTAGACCTTGAGTCTGATGTGCTAAATTTGCAACAAGTTTTTTTGGGGACTCTGAAAAAGATAAAAATAGTTAGACATGGAAATATGATCAGGTTAACGAGTACTAATTTTTTGGGAATACCATAATGGTGGGCACTATTGACAGCTGTGTAGCGTAATGAGCAAGAGAAATTAAGAGATCTTTGGAGCCTTTGAGTATGAATCAAATTAGAAGAAGACAGCACCAGATGAAAAATAAAACAATCATAACATGAAGATGAAAAACATCATGGAAATTTCCATGGAAAAAACTTAAGTGAAAATGGCTGGAGTATGGACAGCTAGACTGAGATAAGGTTGTTCTGAATATACCAGCACAAAAAAATGTATAGACTAGAAATATAACTTTTTTGATTTATTTTTTAAGAACCCTGCACTACCATATTTTGGGGAACACCTTGCAAAAAATCAAATACCAATCAATCAAGTACCAAAAATCAATGAAAAGGAAGCCTTAATTGTGCTTTGATGGGTTGTCTCAAGAACATCCTAAGTTTACTCAGAACTGCCAGCGTAATAGATTACAGCAGCACATCAAGGAGCACGGAAGAAAATTTACCTGGCACAGAAATAAATTTTTACTACAACAGAGTTATTTGTTATGAAAAACAGCCCTCTCTACTGACAGTATGAAGTTATACTCTCTCCTGAATCCTAGAAGAAAATATCTGTTTGGTATTATCATCATTCTTTCTGATATTACTCTTTGTTCATTATTTTTCATGGCAGCTATGGACTTTCCTCATAATCAGTTCTTGCAGAAAACACTATACAAGCAGAAAATATCAGTGTTCCATAGAAGTCGTGGCTTGTCTAACTCATCAAAGAGGAAAGAGAGAAGCTCCTAGCCTCTCTGCACAGTAAGACAGGACAGGAAAAGGTGGCCCCACATTTTTTGCTGTGCCGTAATTTTCCATCCAAAACTGCAGGGCAGGTGTTGCTTTCTAGTCAAACTCCAGTTCATTCCACTTGCTGCAGTCCTGACTCATGTCTTCCACATCAGCCGTGTCATAATCCTATATATAAAACATTAATGAGCTGTAGCAAGCATGGATTGCTTTTTCATTGAGCCTTTCATTTATCCATATCTACTACAAACATACTTACCATCTTCACACAACATGTCTATTTTCTTTGCAAAGAACCACGTATCCAGTAGGTAGAATCTTCCTGTATTTTTCAGGTACCACTGGTAGCTGTTATGTTCATCCAGAAGCACCATTCCCTGGATGGGAGTCAACCAACAAAGCACTTGGTCACACTGACTGTCCACCACATCTGGGACCTGCAGCTTCTAGGGCATACTTTAAAGCCAGAAATAACTGTGTTTTAGCATTTGCCACCTTTGACAGAGTATTCACAAAGTGCCTGGCTAACTAATCTGATTTGTTGTAACAGATCACTGATTGTTCATAAATAGAAACTTGAGCACTTGTGCATTTGTGTCCCCCAAAGGCCGTATAGGCCCTTGGGAGCTTGAATCTGGTGGTTTTGTTCTGCCCTATTTCCCTTTCCTCCTTTCTACAATATCTCCTTCTCCCTTCCTTGACTTTCATACGTCTCCTTTCTACTCATAATATTCATACAATGAAATCCACTAAGGATATTTTGCTGAATTAAAATTCACTTCTCATTAATGTGAATAAAGCTTAAATGAATCATTTATCCTGCAGTATTTACTGACTTACAGATAATAATCTTGCATTACAACTAATAGGTAAAGGTCAGCTTGCATGATTCATTGTTAATTTGTTTTCATTTAAACTAATTTACTTAGAATTTGTACAGCATAAGTTCCCTAAGGGAATGCAGGAGAAACTATGACCTGATGACAAGTAGAACCGTTAAATTATAACAGAATTATTAATAAAAGAGTCTTTTTATAATTTGTTAAAAATCTTGGGAGATATTAACAACTTATTTATGTAAGATATGGAAAGTACGTCTGTGATATAATTGCATATAAATTAAAAATTTGCCCAGGGAGATTACAGTGGTCATAGCTTTAAAATGATTGGCAGATACATTAACATTGAGTGCCCCAGGAGAAAGATAATGAATTCTGGGTTTTGCCTTTTTTTTTGATTTCCAAGGAGAATGTTAGTGTGTTCTTTTGTTTGTGATGCTTGACATTGTCATAACTAGTTGACTTTAAAAAAATGAAGTCACTTACAGTGCTGGTCTTGTTAATAGCTAATTGGGTTATTTTGACTTTCATTTAGCTTAGGAGGCAGAGCTAGAAAAAAGAATTAATAATAGTCTCAAGAAACATAAGGAAACTTGTTTCAAGTACATGCAGATAAGGTATTTTAAGTGTCATTGAATCTTTTACTAGAATATAGCTTCCTCACGTGTAGACAGGAAAAACAGATATTTTTTATTATGCTTTTTAAATTAGATGTCCTTATTCTTTGGTTTATTTATTGTGACTTGAGAAGTAATGTATTAATTCAAAAATCCTGCCAGTTGTAGATCTGACCTAGGTGATCTGACTTAGATGAGGCTGTAACCACCTGGAGTCTATAACTGATTTATAGACTTTTGCATGACTTGGGATGGGAACTCCAGATGGCTAAATATAGCCAGAAGTGGTAGCTCAAAACACTCTTTTATTTCCCATTAAAAACAGACACTGAGATGTTTGGACTCTGCTCACTCATCAGAATACCTAGACATTTTCTTCACTTTGCTAAAATATTTTTTCCTTGTAAAAAAGTCATATTTGGACATGTTCTTACACTTCACATCATATGACAGTGACAGTTATGTGCTAGTTAAAAAATATAGCTACTGATTAACACTAGTCTTAGTAATACACAACAGGATGCACTGCAATGTATTGGGAAGAGCAGAAAATGAACATTTGGAAGACCTGACATATAAATCCTTGGAACTGACACACGCTGAATGTGTTCTTAATACCTTTTCAAACATGATTTACCTGATATCGTATTTTGCCACTTGCTTATAGAAACCAGTTTAAATCTTATTTCATTTTTTTTTCAAATATTTTTTCAAAACTTTTATTCCAAATTGTACTGTCAGAAATGAGTAACCTCATTAGTCTCTGAATGTCCTCTTATCTTGTCTATTTTTTCATATAAACCCATTAGTGGTAGATCCTAAATTTTATTCTAAAACACCATAATACTCAAAGTAGTCTACCAACTATTTGAATGATATTGTAAAGTCTAAATATTGAGAAGATTCCTTAAAAAATGGCTTATTTAATAAACAGATAATTGAACATTAGTGGCCAAGAGACCTGGCTGGATGTGTATCTATTTTTGTCTAATAATACTAGTGTATTTTATGACCATAATTGTATTAAATATGAATAATTTCTTATGGATTTAACTTGTGGAGTAAGCTAGCAAGGCTTCTCACATGCAAGAGAGTTCTTTATTTCTCTCTCTAGAGATATATATTTTTTAATTTTTAATATTATTGAAAAAAATTTATATGAATCTTTTCCCCAGTCCAGTTTTCCATACCTGGGAAGACTTGTGGAACACCTACATGACCTGTGGGACTTCACTCTAAATTGCTAACATAACCTAAGAGCATATAATTGTCCAGAACTCCTCACCATCTAATTTACTTTGTTAGTTTCAAATTTAAACCACGTTCAACAAACAATTTTGTTGTTATTTAACCACAGCCATCAACTTAGTACCATGCAAGTGCTCACTCAACTCTGTCACCTCCCCTCAGTGGGGAAGAGAATTGGAAATAAAAGGTAAAATTCATGGCTTGAGATAATAACAATTTCATAATTGAAAATGATGATGATGATAGTATTTATATTTTTATTATTAATAATAATTATTAATAATTAATAATAATAAATGAAAAGAGAGAGGAATATCATCCAAGAGAAACAAAGTGACACCAGCCTATCCCCAGGCAGTGCTCAGCAGCCCCAGTAAACTGCTTTGTTTCTATGTTGAGCACGACATTCTGTGGTGTGAAATATCCCTTTGGCCAGTTTGGGTCAGTTGTCCTGACCATTGACCCTGCTCCCTCCTGGCTTCTTGTGCACCTCTCCACTGGCAGAGCTTGGGGAACAGGAAAAGTCTAAGGGTAAAAGGGTAAGCACTACTCAGGAGCAACTAAATCATCAGCGTGTTGTTAACATTATTCTTATATTAAATCCAAATCATAGCACTGTACCAGGTGCTAGGATGGAAATAACACTATTCCAGATAAAGCCAGGACAATTACTTACTCTCTGTTTAATCCAATATCTCATCTCCTTTGAGGAGAAATAGAAAATGCTCAGAGACAAATCTGTACCCATCTGCACCCAAAATCAGCAGGGCAGTCTGGCAAAATAAGTCCCCATGAATTTTTGTCTTAATCCAATTTATATTTAATTTGATGTCTGAAATAGATATGGCATTAGGTGATATGACTCTGGTAAGTTTCAATATAATTATAAGCTTTTAATATCCTTATCATCTTTTCCATCTCATGTTTCTCAACTTCATCCTGAACAATGAATTTCAGTCTTAATATATTCACTGGAAAAATCTATATCTTAATTTTATGTTATTAGCTATATAGAAATTTCTACTTTATTATTTTTAATGTTCTTAAGGAGTGAATTTTTCAGAGAGGGAACATTTTAAAGATGGCAAACTAAAATTATACAATTAGGTTTTTTATGGAACTACAATGAAGATACTAATTTTCTGTCAACTCTGCACAGCTATTTACAGCAGGTAATTTTATGTCTACAGGAAAGACGTACAACAAATAATATTCATTCAATAAATAATTCAGTACTGTAAGTATTGCTTCCTTTGCTATCTTTCAAATAATTCTGGTTTGATTTTTATCACTTAATTAGTATTCATATTTAAATATTAATATTATTAATAATAAAAAGTTTCCATTGTTTCAAAATTAGAGACTATATAAGAAAATTCATTTCACAGAATGTGTTTAGAGGTCACATGCTCTATTTTTATCATTTTTGGGTATAAAACTATGGCAATTTTTATTATGTTGCACTATTTAAATGCATCACTGAAGATTAAATCTTGCTGATTAAAATGAAAAGAGAGATGTGGCAAAAGCTGTTCAACAGAGTAAGACCAGGAGAACTTACGTCATGATTTTGTGGATACCTTTAACAATCTATATGTCTCCCCTGAGAGGCTATTCTTTTTTTCCTTGGATTTGGGTACAGATCACCAGTTTGCATAAATAAAACCATATCATAGAAAGTTTAATTATCTAATTCTGAAATAAATTAAGTAAAATGACGACATACTCCTAGTGAACTAATTCTAAAAAAGTCAGGCTGGTTCAGTAAATTACAGAACATCCCCAGAGACCTGTATTGACCCAAATAGCAGTACAAGGAGAGAATTAAACACCCAACTGGATAACATTTCTAAATGAAATGCATATTTCAGTTAGTGAAAACTAAAAAGTGTCTCTCTATGCAATGCTCTTTCAACAGGTTTCACTGTTAGGGGATTCACGAAAACATACTATAGCTCTGTAGTAGTAATGGGATTCAGTAAAAACATTATATTCAAAACTTTCTGTGTTGTTTCTAAAGGTTATATAAAAATAAAATTTTATGAGTTGATGTTTAGGAATGTACTATCATCATATTTATGTAAGAGGGTGCTAAAAAACGTGTATGCTTTAGCACACGCCAATATCAAGAATCCTCCCCTAATCTGTCGCTTCATGAGAAAGGCTGAAGGAATTCAGGGCTAGGGAAGACTCTGATGGTTTGATTCAAATTGGAGATGACACTTAAGACCTTCTGAGTTGTTTGTTGTCTCATACACACCCTATGTCATTACTGCATTTTCCTGAAGCAAGCAGCTTATGTGTCAGCTCTGAAAAATGTAGTTGCCTTCCTGAGTGATACTGAAGATGAAACAGTGACGGTACGGCCACAGTGAAAGGTGAGCAGCAGCTCTGCAGACCAAGAATCAACAGACTACAATGCACTGGTTAGAGGGAAAGATCTATCACCAAAGTAAAAAGGATTCATGGACTTCTTTGCTCAGAATTATTTGCATTGAAGTACTTACTCTTCTGGATATTCACTAATGATTATTTTGTCTAATTGCACAGCAAACAGCCAAAAAAAAAAAAAGGCATTTTATATAGTCAATTAATGGATTTTCAAGAATATGATTTTCTTGTTTTCTGTTACTAGTAGTGGAGTCATCTTGAATTAATTTTTAAAAATAAAAATTAAAAAAAAATCTGTAAGTATCAGCTACAGTAAAACCAAAGTTAAGATTGAAAGCTGAGAAATACATTGGTACTATTGAATTTTTGTTTTTGAAAGATTTTGTGAATTTGTGTTTGAAAGATGACCCAAGAATTAGGAACACATACCAGTATTGAAAAAGTACCTTGGAATAACTGCCTAGAACTTTATTACAGCATTTTTACAGGACTCGTAAATGCTTTTCCAAATACCTTACACCATATGTTTTCTTCATATTGCCTATAAAGCTCAAATAATTTATAAGTCTGCCACTTCTCCGCAAATTGATGTTATGAGTGGCTTAAATTTGTCTGATGCTGTGGGAAGAAGCCATTGAATTTTATGTTCTCTATTTTCTGGATGAGCACATCTGCCAAAATAGGTTGCTCCAATGAGTTAATAGAGCTTAATGTAGTTTATAGGTTGCCATTGAACACTTCTAATTTTGAGATGGGCTTCACTCAAAAATCAAGGCTACTGAAGAGGAAATGGTTTGAGTAATTTAAATGCTCCTGCAACCTTCAACATCCTCTGATAAGTATTTCTAAGGTAGTCTATTACAGGGGAAAAATTGAATACAGACAAATGTGTACAATAAATACAGGGAAAAAAAATATGTAATTTCACTGAAATCGGGTGGCTCCTGGGCTGTGAACTACTCACCAATGCCCACTTAACCAGTCACAAAAAGACTGCAACACCAGGAGCTGAGTAAAACCCATTCTAGAGGTAACAGAGAACGAAGAACAAGTATACACCAAGTACAAAACCCTGCATATAGTGATTGTGGATGTGGATTTTGAGGTACTGTATACTTGCAGGTCAGTAAGTAAAGCATGACAGTAAATATAATGCCAGGCAGATCCTGGAGGGGTTAGAAGGAGACTATGGACACAGCATCATCTTCATCCCCATGTCCATGGAGGACCAAATGTCAAAGATTGCCATAACCTACCCTCAGTCTGAAACCATTGATGTAAACTGCCAAACAGGCAGTGATGGGTGTCTGTAATGGCAGGATGAATTCTAGAAATTTTGATTAGATACATGTCAACTTATCTGTATGAAATGTAAGAGTTAATATAGTGAGAACTGGTCCAAACCCAGTTATTTGATTAGATCACTGAGAATTAGACCAAAACTAAATTCCTCCTGTGCATTCTCTGTCTGCTCCTTTGGACCATAACAAGAGTATGACTGATAGGAATGCAGGCAACCCATTCTGTAACTTGGATTCAGCAAATTCACAATGTATTATTACAACACTTTGAACTAGAGAAAGCTCAAAATAATAGTTATTTTCTGTGTGTGCACAAAATAACTATTATTTTGTATGTCCAGAGAGCCACAGAGCACCACCTGGAAGATAGACAAGATTTGAGACAGGTGCCTTGTATTTCTAATGCACCCTCCACTTGAGGCAGAGCATGCCCAGGCCATCCTACATTACTTGGCCTGGGGACCAGGACTCAATCCCTGGATGAGCATAAGGAAAATGTACATTTAGAGACGGTGATGGAATCCAAGGTGCTGGTATTTACATGGTAAGAGAACCTGCCTGTTTTCAGATTCACATCTTTGTGAATGAATCCACTCTCTCTTTATCTTGTCTTCTGACTATTCCAATTTTAAGTTTGACTGAGAATAGCCTGTACTGAAATATCCTTGGCACTAAGAGATTTTGATATGGATTGAAACCTCTGAACACTACTGACATATAAACAAATAATGACAATGGCAACTGACACTATGAAATCAAATAAAGCAGATAATATTGGAAATACCACAGGCACATATAGAAATACAAAAATTGTGGTTCAAATCTGTTTTTCAACACAGTCTTTTTATTGGAAACCATTAAATTTATAAGAAATTGGTATGGAATCTGGAAAAAACAAACAAACAAACAAAAACCCCCAACAAATCAATCCAAACTTTTGTGTTGTGATTCAGCTTCTCAGTATCCTTCTGGGTTTTGTCATAGAAGTGGAATAGATTCCTTTTTTAAAAAAACCCGACTTCTCAAAGGCTTTAAAGAGTAAATTCTATAGTTCCAGGGACTTTGTCAGTGTTACTGAATTTTTTTTTTCATATATTTCCATTTTTTTCCCATTTAAGAAGTCTTGTAAATCCAAAGCTTTTGCTTTCTTCCATGTTTATTCTGTATTTTATGCATTTTAATTTTATCAACTAGTTCTTGCTATTTCATGTATCTGAATAATTTTCTATGCATAAAAAAGAATTATAGTACGTGTATAATGTAGAATGAGTCACTTTCCATTTAAATGAATTGTCCATTCCATTGATAAATGTTATGCCCATTAATTTATAGATAAAAGTGTAAATTTGTTGTAAGCAACATTTTTAAGGAATTTTTTAAAACAACTGCTGTCTAGTTTGTTATACAGTGCAACTAACAATTTTCATCTTCTTTCAGCTTTCCAAGCTTTTTGAGTTTTGACAATTGCTTGAAACACAGAGAATTAGATTGCCATTATAATGGTATTGTAATTGGTCCAACACATTCTCTCTTGTGATGAAAACTTGAAAGGAAGCAATCTTTATAAATCCTTCTTCAGTTAATATCTCCATCATCATTGTTTCACAGGGAGCTGGATTTAGCTCATTCAAGACACATGAGCTGCAGGCTTTTAAGTCTATATGGAGGTCTCCACCATGTACTTACTGGAGCTGCACTGCAAAAACCCTCATTTTGCATAATTTCTGTAAGGATCCAAGGGAAAAGAGAAAAGACAAAAAAAAGATAATACAATTGATTGTAGTAATCAATATTTACTCAAATATCTGAGATATTTGCAAATATCTGTCAAGGAAGAAACTCTTCTTAATTAACTGCTAAAAAGTTAGGAAGAGAAGAGATTCTTGTTAATGAATATTATTTGTGCTTAAAGTAGGAGTCCAAAATGGAGGGGCAATAATGGAAGGAGGGAAGATTATGAGGGAAAAAGGCATAAGGTTGCTAAGGTATACAAAAGATCATCTTACTGTATTGTAGGAATGAAGGGATGAAAAATTTCAGAAGAAGCAAGATGAAATAACCAAGAATATACTAAGTACTCAAAATAACAAAAATTTTCCAAGAATTGTATAAAAAATATCAAGCGCATAGTTAGATTCTAACAACAGATAACCATGATACCTCTTGCTGTCAGAAGGCAAAAAATAGAAGCATCCTTTGACAGTACATCAGTGTTTAGTGCTGAGGGCTGCTTCTTCCAGTAGTTCTGGGATGAGTTCTTTGCCGTCCTGGCCACTGGAGCCCATCTGGAGGCACCAGGGGTCTCTATGACAGACTGAGCAACCCTTTTCTGTTTGAAAGTTCAATTGGTTTGCTGAGACCATTTCTCAGACACACACATGCACACACACAACCAGATGCACAGCCAGGCACAGAAAGGGTGTTACCTTTAACTGTATTCACATATAGGATTGATAAAACCTCAGTACAGAGAGCAACTTCTCCTCTTTGGCTGGTCTGCACTGAAGGTCACTAGTGAAGGCACCTATGCAACCTTTTCTGGATTCACAAGCACAGTCATGGATCCTTCCATGTATGGCATGGCCCTTCTGCCTGTGCACCTTGCCTGCCCAGATCCTTACCTGTCTCTCACCTGCCTCATGGGGCCCCTACTCACTTTCCAGCAAACAGATAGACTTTCATAATCACAGATCTCCCTCAAATACCAGCCTGCCTGATACCCCTGCTAGACCCAGGGCATCTTACTTGTCCCTGGTCCAGCTTGAGGTTTTTGAGTCAACCAAACGCACACTCAAACTCACATCAGGTTTGGGGAGGAGACAGAAACTTACATGACCAACATCTGACACATGGGCTGAGACCAATGGTCTGTCTCCAGCTGCCATTGCAGAGCCCCTCACTCACCTCACTCTACCTCAGTTCCTCCAGCAGATGTCATACGGAACACATCCCATTCCAAACCCAGTGGCTGGGTCAAGACCCCCACCTACTGCAGTCTTTAGCACTGAGACCTGCTGCCTCTGGTTGATGACACCACAGGCCCGGGGAGCTCACACCTTGAGTATCCTAATTCCTCATCTTCTTCTTGTTTCCCTCTTCTTATCAATTACAAAGTCCAGGTTGACCACCTCCAGAACTGTGCCTGGAGTTTCTAGATGGCTCCTCAACTTGTAACTGGGGACGTTTTGACTTGATGTCGATTATCCCCCATCTATCAGGGATGTATCTATCTAAAAGTTTTTCTTTTGCTTCCCCCTTTAATGTCCCCTTTGCAGTGAAAAGGCCCTTCCTTGGAAAATCTTAATAAGACATCTTCCTCTGAGCTTCTTCTGAACCATACCGCTTCCTACCATGAGCTCCACATCACTATTTTTAAAAGGTGACTGGAAATATATAGTTTATCAAAATTACATATAAAACATCATGTATCTCATTTGCTTTTTATGTGGTTGTGGAAAAAAATTGTATGTAAAGAAGCATGATGACTCTTGTAATAAATTCTTTCCATGTATTGGAGTATTGCAACCCTCTGAGAAATCCTCAAAAAGGGGAGGAAATTATGCAGCTTTCATATTTTTTTAAATAGTACTGACTGTTAAGACCTGTCCAGTTATCAGAAACTATTTTCACAAGAGAAAACACTGTTCACAATCTCTTTTTCCTCTGTGCTGTAAAGCATGCGGAAAGAAAGGAGTTAATGGTTCTAATGGTTATGTACTTAAAAGGTATGTGGGACTTTTGCTTCCACAAATGTCATCTGAAATGGAAAGAAAATGACACACAACTTCAGTAACGTGTTAAGGGTGAAATACCTTTTATTAAGCTGTCTACAGAATGAAGCATCAGTGAAATGTTTGACAGGGAAGAATATGTGCTAAGCAATGTTGTCTGACTGATTTTTGAGGGAAAATGAAAATCTTTTTTTCCAGAGAAAGCTGATGGGAAAATGTTCTCATAATCAAAGATCAGGACGTGCCATTTTATTTGTCTTCCTTTTTCTCCTCCACTTCTTTCTGTAGAGTACAATTATCTGTCTAGAGAAGAATTTTTGAGATACAGCTTTTCTCTAATTCAAAAGAAATTCTTGCAAAGTAATATATACTGGCAGGACATCTACAGTAAGAGTAGTACAAAGATAGCTACTTAAGAGAAAGCAGAATATAATTAGACCATGAGATGATAAAATCTAACTAGTTTGTGAATGTGTCTAAAATTGCACTTCATATTAAAAAAAACTCATTCTTCTGATGATGCATCTACTCTTAGCCTCTTTTCTGAAAAGAACATTTTTCAGTATTCAGAAGAAGTTGTGATGCTTTAGTTAAGTTGTAATTACATTTTAGAATTTGCCATGGTATAAGGACTTAACTATCATCCTCTCTTAATTTTTGTCCATCATTTGATTCTGGTGCATTTTCTATTATTAACCTCTTGGAGGCATTTTGGCTAAAGCCCTCCTGTCAATTATGAAATACAGTAGGAGTAGTAAATGTTCTGTAAAATTTTCAAGGGCTACTGCATCCTAGATTTGATATTTCTTTTTAATACTGAAGTGTGATTTTTGGAGATGTGATTTCTGAGTGAACCAGCTTGTGTTAGGCTATACTTAGAGGTTTGCTCCACAATAACATCCATGTAGCTTCATGGGCAGTATGAGCAAAGGGCCATGAAGAGGTCAGAATACATAAAAGAGCTGAAACAATGCAGTGGATATTGTGCCTTAGATAAAACATTATATAGATGCAGCTTCATTGACCCTCTTTTTCTGCCCCCTGATTAGGATGCAACCATATACACAACTAATATGTGAAGTTTTTCTTTTTTCTGTTTTAGTCTCCCACATTGATGTTATATCAAACTGTGCTCATTTTCCTTGAAGTTTTTTTGAAGGTAGGTGTCTCTAAAATCGATATTCAGCCATAGTGAATGATTGCATGAAGGTCAGTAGCTGTGAGCACTAAGCCCTGATACAGTCAAAGCAATTTTAGCTGGATTCCATTTAACAATGAAATCCATTTACTTATTTCAACCTACTGTTATGTAGTCCATAGGCAATTTTATTCATGCATTCCCACAGGGTTGTTATCTCAAAGACCCTGCATGGTAATACAAACTATGTGAAAGCAAATGCTGATGAATGTCAAGAGAAAATTAAGAGAAATTGCCTATGGCCCAGTCATATTTCTGGTTCTTACTAGACACAGCACACCAACACTCCAGATGCAAGAAGGGCATTACTCAGGGTTTTTGCTATAATAGAAATAATCTATTCTCAAGTTGCAAAACCATCGGAAACATATTTAATTTATTTTGTTATTCACACCGGTATGTTTTACTCTTTTGTCGATTTTTAAAATGTGACTATTTTTAATAGATTTGATATTTTTAATATCAAAGGAAAGTTTCGTGTATGTCCTTTAGTTTCTAAAGCTGCTTCCAGTGCCAATAATAAAGCTAATTCCATTGTTATAGAAATACTGGAAAAAAGATGGAGACAACTGGGTGGCAGCTAGGAGAAATAAGTACAAGTCATTCATGCTGTTGATATCCCCCAAGTATGTTTCATGAGCCTCACATATTTCTCCATCTTCACCAAGACACCAAAGTGGTTCAGATATTAATAGGAGCTGTGGGTAGGTATCTGCCAAACAAGCTGTGAATAATGCAAGTAGAAAGATTTTATCATTCTCAAGTTTTCACTGTTCATTTCTTTTTTTTTTTTCCCACTTGCTTTCTCACATAGTGAAATCCTTAGATAAGAGTAATTAAATATAAAAGTATAAGATGTGCTACATGAGGCTTTTGGTGGCTAATATTTTTTTTCACCTAATCTATTCTGGAAAGCAAGTATCTAATCTAAACTATACATTCTGATGTTACTGGAGGGACATGAGAAGAAAGCTTTCATTAGCTAATAAAAATTATACTGTCCATTTTAATCTGGGAAGAACAGTATACAATTCATGATTTTTCTTTGTGTTAATGAGATCAACACTACTCAAGTAGTGTCTGGGCATGTATTTTCTTTGCAGTGAAACCCACAAAAAGTACAAAATCTACGCACAGTAGAATCACACACAATAGCTTTATTGACTGCCCTGTTTTGTCTAGACTTTTAATGGGAATGACAGTCATAGATGTACAATAATAGCAATCATGTTTGTTTTGCCATATACAAAACATCAGGGCTATTCAATTTGCAATTTTGTATTTTTGTTGAGGTTTTCTTCTTTTGTTTTCTCTTCATTTTTACCAATTATCTACTTTTCAATATCCGCTGGCAGTTTACGTGCTTGTGTTATGTGTTTATTTTTGTCATTTTAACATGCACAAAGACACAAAAAATGTTTTTAAGCACAAAATCTTGCATTTTTAAAGAAAGAGCACAGAATTTAAATAGTTTTTTGAGCATTTCTGTATTTTGATAGTGTAGGTGTAGTTACAACCTTTAAACCTCTGTTCCATCTTCAAAAACATAATATCTTGCTATCACACCTTAAAGAAAAAGTAGAGAAAAACAGTAGCAATAAGAGTCATGTTTTTTGTATGTGTGCCACTGATCAGTATAATATTGATGTTCAAGGTGTCTTTTATTCAAATTTTTTAGGACCTTGTTCTAACAATGCTTTCTCTGATTAAAATAAAATACAAGAGAGCCAAATCTGAACCTTTCCTGTTTTCTAGCATTTATCAAGTTAGAAGATGTAAAAACAAGTGAGCGGTTCATAACAGACTGCAATATTCCTACAATATCATTAGAAATTGAATAGTCCATCATTACTATAGCATGAAAGGAATTCCAAGATTCTTTCATAATACCTGGGATTCTTTGTCAAACTCTATATCTACTAATCTCTCTACCCGGTATTTTGCAATAGTTCATTCAATGTGAAATTTTAATTATTTTCTAATTTTTTTTTCAAACTTCAAAGATATTTTCACAGTTAGTGTGCCTATTTATCTGTTCTCTTAAATTACTTAGTCACTTATTCACAAGGTCAGACAGGAAAGGAGAGGAAAACAAAATATTGAAAAAATCTGGAAAAGGACCTGAGAAGGAAAGACTTGTAACCAAATATATATGAAATTCTACACATTGTGTTTACACCTATTCTGTGATATTAAATTAATGAAGTTCGAGGTGAACAGTATTTTTCATTCTTATGCTTAATGGTGAGAAGTAGAATTCTACGTAGAATTTTATTGAGCTGGAAAATAAATATTGGACCTTCAGTTTACTCAAACTTTTTGTATTGGAAAGATCCCTTTCATGTTTTTCCATCTGATTTAAAAGCCATTCAGTTACCATTTGTGTTCTGTGAGCCTTAGTGCAGCAGTGCTGGGAGCACAGAAAAGTTGGAATTTTAGATTATGTTAGGTCAAGACAGCCCACTGCTCACTTATGGGTGTGTAACCATCCTTCCCACTCTGATTGTCTCATCTTTCCAGTTGTCATCTCTGCTTGTTGTATTCCAAGAAATTCTGGTGATGTTCTTTCAAAACAGAATGACTGATAGAACATTAGTTCACACAATAAGAAATGGGGCATGATTTAGGGCGTTGCTTGCTTCTTCCTGTTCATTTCTTGGAGACAAAAAGGCTATGTTTTCGTCTGTAATATATCTATATTCAGCATCAGTCTTTCATCTTTATTCTTTTAGCCATCCTTTTGAAGTCAGTCTGTTGACGATTCTTTAGTTAGGTGGTTTGTTTCAATATTACCACCCCGAAAATGAAATGAAGACCAAAATGAAGGCAGTATTTCTCCAAGAGCAAGTAAACAGGATCAATTGTATTCTATACACATTCACAATAAAGAAGAAAACCAGTATTTTTACCCAGACAATATAGAAAAAGGGAAAGGTGACTTCTTTGATACAGCTGCAATAGCTGATAGAAAGGTCAGAAGAGGATAAAAAAAGATGTTGCTTGATTAAAAATAAAATTAAGGGAAACCTTGCTAATATGTTAATGTATTTGTACTATGTATTGATATTTAGCCAAGGACTTGAGTGAAGGATATTACCAAAGGTGAAAAATAAAGCTCCAAATCACAATCCATTTTTGTTCCCAAATTATGTGGGTATAAAAATATCAGTCAAGTTAAAAAACAAGAAGCAATTTTCTCATGGCACTCACTCTGCGTTCAGTGCAGTATGTTTCCACCTGAGGCCAAAAAAGAAACACCAGTGTCCAATATGAGGAAGACAGAAAGGGAAAACTTTGTCTCTGATCTGTTCATCTTGCTGACAACATGAACAGTAATTACAGTAACACTAGGTAACCTGTGCAAAGGGCTACCTGGAAGCATTTCAAACAAGTGGAAGAAAGAGGGTGCAGAAATTGAATTTACATAGCATATACATTGTTACATGATGCAACATGATTCCATCGGGGATTATAACTGAGAAACTTTAGAAAGATGGCACTATAACCATATTTACACATACAATAGTAGATGGCCTCTCCCCAGGCTTAAATACCACTTCTACCTCATCCCCATCATTTCCATGATTATGGAAAACATCACCAAGAGCACATCAGCCTTCATTAAAAGCCTTTTTTAATTTAGAAAAATCATTGCAGCCTAACATTTCTAAGAAGTAACTTTCCTAATGGTAAACATGATCTGATGCTTGAGGATATATATTTTAATTTCCCTCATGTTACATTACTTGATTCATTCACAACTGTCATGGGGAGGTGCATTTGCAAGCCTTTGGGGGCTGATATGATGCGTCACTACATCACTGGACTCAAAGTAGCTTTGAACACACTTGCTCTAAAATGGGAGCACCACATCACTTACTGAATTTGTAAACAAGTAGGATGAAGAAGCCAAAGCAAAACATTGCCAAAAGTGGTTTTGCTACTTTATTCAATTATCTCCTTTATTTCATCCAGAGCTCTCCACAATTCCATATTTCGCTGCCCTTTAGCAGCCTTCTGCTACTTTCTAACCTGAGAAACTATTCTGTGCATTCAACCCAACATACAGAGCTGTCTTTGGCACAGCCCTGGCTGCTGAGGGGACTCAGCTAGAACCAACATCTACTTGGACACAGGAAATAACTCACTGGATAGGCTTGAAACAGACTCAGTATTTGACTGGAATGGTAAATAAAACATCTACCTACAAAGAGCTAAGTTCTCTTTTCTTACTAGGAAGAGAGTATCTGTTCTCTGGAGTGATTGAAGTGATATTTTATACACTGAAATTCATATCATATGCAATCACAAAACTGTATTTTCCTTCATACAAAGATAACAGCAATGAAAATAAGGTAGAACTACCCTTCAGTAGAAACTAGGTGTTACATCAGTTTGGAGTAAGAGTTATTCCAGGTCCATGAACGAATAAGCTGCTTCCCTCCTAGTTTCATGCATAGCATCAAGATTTTTCACTATATTTAGTGCCTTCAACCTTGCTGTCTTGAATTCCAAGGTGTGCTGCCTTCAGATGTCCCTAGGAGAGGGAAGTGAGGAAAAAAAAAAGAAATAAACAAACAAACAAACAAAACCCCTGCAAAAACAAAAAAGAAAACAAGTATAGTGAGATATCTGGAAGAGGAGGAGTCTAAGGCTCGGGAGCCCACTGTTCCTACTTTACATGGATATTAATGTAGATACAAAAATGAGCTCTTGACAAGAACCTACCTACTGGGCCAGGTCTACAAACAAGAAGTTATCATGCAAAAGGTGGTTACCAACCCTCACTGATGTCCCCATCCATGAGAGTTAGTTTAGTAGCAAAGTCAGAGAATAAACTCTAGGTTGTGAAACAGTTTCACATCAATTTTACTTAAGAAGGAAAACTGCTGTAGTGATAAGAAAGGCAAGATTTCAGACACTCCCATTTGTAAGTTTGACTCAGGTATTCTCCTGCCTCTCTTCTCCTAAAACACAGACATGGTCTCCTTCATCACTGTGTAGAGAACTCTCTCAAAGAAAATTACAACTTCTATTCAGAGACTCTGGGTTAAATGCTTCTTTTCTGCTAATTTTGGACAATTGTCTTAGAAGGTAGATGTCAGCTTAATCTGAAATAACCCTGGGGTAAATGGACATTGCATGTTATTCCTATGCCATTTCGACTATGTGGTGAAACCACCTAAGTGTGAAATTTGCATCTGCTTCACTGTACCACAGCCCCATAAAATATTATCTGGAGAAGCCCAGCCGGTCTCACTGAGTTCCCAAAGAGACAGCATCCCCCACAACGAAATGATGACATAACCAAGAGAGCTGTTTACCATTCAGTTCAAAAATATGAATAAACAGCCTTCAGTCCCTCCTCCATGTTGCCCAAAATGTGTGTTTTGTGACACTTGCAATTAAACTGTCTCCAGTGTACCTTTTAGAGCAGGAGAATATCATAGAAATGGCACGTCATGTCACAATATCATTATACCTAAAAGCTGCAGAGAAAGGACAGTCTTGTTCTAACACAGATACAGGAGCAGTAATTATCAAGTCAAGTCTTTTATTAGCTATCCAGGGCTTCTTCACTGTAATTATTGTATCTCTTCTTTTTTGAAAACCACTATAATGCAGCCCTCTGGCAGTCAGCTCATTAAACTTGTATCTATTATTTCTCAGAATAAGAAGTGCTACACTGCACTAATTTTGTTATTTACACAAAATAAAATTATATATATGACAATTTAGAACAAGAAATAGAAGTTCAGAATTCCTGAGTCCCTCACTTCTTATTCCAAAAGCAACACTTTCCGAAATGCATTGTGTTTTTCCCCAGCAGCATCTAGGAGCTGTGTCATGTTTTTTGTCACAAATTGGCATATTACGTGTATTGCTCTCCAAATAACACAAACCAAACCAACCAACCAAACATAATCCCAAGGCAAAAAAAAAAAACAAACAAACAAAAAAAAACAACAACAAAAAAAACCCCAAAAAACAAACAAACAACAAAACCCAAACAAAAGAAAAAAAAATCCTGCAAAGGACAATTGCACTTGTGTAGTTTTTTATGTTCCATGTGAGCCTGACACAGCAAGGTAGTGAATTTTCAGGAATTCATAGCACTTCATGAAAAAGAACTGAGTCCCTAATAACTTTTAAAGATCTTTGTCTGCAATCCAGTTCTCTAAAACAAGGATCCTAATGAGAGGATTATCACTGAATTAGTTTTGCAGTGAAATTTTTTCTGTAAATTATACTATATTGTTTACATCACCTTCCCATCCTCCAGAAGGAAATCTTGACAGCAACAACAAGGAAGCAAATGGGATTTCTAGGACTAGTCCCACTCCTGCCTAATTGATAAATTTCTACAGGGAAGGATGATCACAAGTGCTGATCTATCTTCCCTCAGGCCTGAAACTTGTACAATTTTTGACCAGTGTAACTTAAAGACTTTTTATGACAGCTTTTGCCATGCATTGAGATAATTCCCACTACAAAAAATTGAGGAGTACTGTGAGCAATATGTGACACCCTTTAGGCTTTTACAGACTCCAGAAGGAAAGAAGTAGATGACACAGTTCTGATCCCAGCTGTAGAAGTGGCCATTGTTGGTCCATAATGAAAAATTCCACTTTTCTCCTTTATTTGATCCAGTATATCACCAGTTTCATTCACATATTAATGAATCAGTCCAACTAACAGTGTAAGAATGCAAGGGTGAATGCCAGAGTATTATTAGGACACTTTGTGGAGATGGAGTGTCCCCAAGAACAACCCTTAAGAAGTTATGATTCTGCTTGTTGAGAGGCAGAGAACAAAGGATAAGGAGTGATCACATTGTGTGAATTTCTGGTATTCTGAGTCACAAATATATAATGTCGACTCTGGTTTTAGCTATATTAATAGCAAATCTCAATCTCTAAATAGGGAATTGGGAGAAAGGTTTTTCCTTGCACAGAAAAACACTGAAAAGTCATGCTTGCCATAGAATAATAATAGTGTTAATGTGAGTTCATCCAAATTTGAATAGGTATTGCATCTCAAAGAATTGAGGGAATTTTTATCACTAACTGTGTACACAGACATTTGAGAAGCAAAATTGACAACACAGTGAATATTAGCATCAAAAGCTACCACAACTGTACAATGTGAATCATTTTTAGAGTTACAAAGCTAAAACTGCAAAGAATATTATATGGGGCATTGATCTTTTGAATTTTTCTGCATGTTAAGAGTGCCATACAATCAACTTTTTCAACTGTTTAAGAGGAGAAATAATTTTCACAGGTTTCTCAGATAAATGCATGTAAATTTCACAGCTCATCCTAGAATGCTAATCAATAGATATTATAAATATTCATATTTATTATTTACAGAACACAGAAATAAAGCATATTGTCTCATTTCCTCCATGTTGGAGTCCTTAGCTACAAAATGAATGTTGAAAAAGTGCTGTATTTCCCCTTTTTCCCATTCTTGCATAAAAGCTGTGCTTTTAGCTTCAGAAAACCTTTGTGGTTTGGTTATAGCAGGAAAACCACACACCTCCTAATGTGTTTTGTTGTTTTAACGTATCAACTTCAACAGAAATTTATTAATATGCATTCATTAACAAAAAACACAAAAAAAATCTATTCAAAATGTTATCTTTATGTACATCTGAATCTGTAGGAAAATAGACTATGAGGGAAAAAAAGTGAATTTTTAGGGATATGTGGTCCATCAAATATTAACCTTTACTGGGTGAAATAATTGACATATATTTAAGTTGGGCACTGAGGAAAAGGGCTTGTAGATAAGGACAATGCAGTTCTTTGTGACTGCACAAAAGCCCTGTTCTGAAGGAAATGAATATTTTTTTTTCTTGAATTTAAAAATTTGTTAAATCAGTATTTCAATACACTGTATAATTATTTCAAGTAATTTGAATTTAGCACTAAGATGCTGATAAATGGCATTTTTAAATTTCCGTTATAAACCCCCATTTTTTTGTTTCTTCATTCTTTTGAAGAAATTATTAAATTCATTATTATTTTAAACATGTTAAAACCTTAACATGATGTCAAACATATTGTGCAATAGCAATTTTATGAGAAATCCTCTGTAATTTATAACCTTGCAAACACCTAATAGCTCATATTTTGCTTTCAACTAATTTATATAGTAGAGCTTGAATTTAATGTGTAAATGATCTACAATTAAATTAACATTCCTCCTAGATATAAATGCCTTGATGAAGAAAAGCTGAAAAGGTGAAAAATACTTGCTTGTGGGATCCATTCTGGCAGTGGGCAGGACTGCATGCACAGCATTCAAAGCCTTGTCTTTCAGTTACATTTTAAGGCTTAGAAAGACCCTTATTAAGTGATTAAACCAAGCCTATGGATGTCTTAATATTATTCATGTAATAGGTGCAAATATTCTGTAGCCTGCATTAATGCAGAGGAAAAAGAGGGAGGAGAAGCAAGGAGATCCCATTAGAGACATTAACAGAGAACTGTGAAACATGCAGAGAACAAGCCAGGGAGAGGCTGATCAAGTTTACATACAAATTCCAGGAGCTATTGCATAAACAATGCATAGCTTCCCCACCGTGCTCCAAAATATCACTCCAGGCTCACTTTCTTCTGGTAGAAAGGAAATGGAATCTTGAAGCCTGCATGACAGCAAAAGTATTTCTATTTTCTAAAAATGTTTTCCTTTGATACTTTCTTATGCAAGTTCAATTTTAGAAGATTCTTCATTTTTGTTATACCCCTTTTAAAATTTCCTACTCCTTCTTTTAAAACGTCTCAATATTAAAGTCCCATGGTTTTCAGAACACTTTTAGTGTAATATGTGTATTTTTGTGTGTTAATATTGAGATCCTGATAGGAAAGACAGACGTTGCTAGCACCCTGACTCTAGTTTCACTTACCACTTTCAAGACTATGAAACTCAGAAAGATGTGCTGCTAAAACAGCATCTGATAGTTTTCCTACCTGCCCAACGTCAGGTCGGATCCTGCTACTCAAAATCAACCTGGCTGGAACTTTTTAACCATCAGAGGTTCATTCAGTGGGCTGCTCACGAAGATGCTTTTTATGTTGGTGCTGGGATCACAACCTGTGCATGGAGAAGACAGAACTCATACAAAATTCAGGAATGTGTTCCCAAACGTTTCATTACACAAGGAATTAAACAATGCATTTATTTTTGTAAATTGCTTCATACTCTCATATACTAATACATATATCAATAATAAAAGCAAGAAAAATTATAATTGTGGGTTACTGTGATTTTCTATATTATTAGTACCTTGGGCAACATGAGAAACTAAGTATATTGGTGTTTTCAATTTTTGTGATATGTTTGCAGCTAAAGAAAAAGTCTGGTCGATACCTGAAGATAAGTATCAAAACACATCAAGAGTAAGAGTGATCTTGCTGAAAGCTGTGTGCTGGACCTGAATAACCTTTTGTTCTGGATCTGTTTCTGATATTGATAAGTCTTTGTGTATGAAGTCTGAGTATATATTTTTCGATAACTTCAAAACAACAAAACCAAAAATCCAAGACCATCCAATTTTTCTAGAGAAACCATGTGTGTGAGGATTACAGATAAGAAAGAAGGATACAATCAATTGTGTTTATGTCAGGATTTTAACTTTTACCTTTGCTAAAATGTTATCTGTGTTTAAATATCTTGATACTTTTAAGTCATTTAGCTCTTTGCCACTCCTTTTTCGTTACAGCTTTGTTATAACTATTTTCATAGTTAAAGTTATTTTTCATGGTTTCTCTCTTGTTTATTAATAATTTTGTCTTCTTAGTTGCTGTCAAGCAACTTTTCAGGAGTATTATAGCAAGGAAGAAATTAAAGACCTTGCTCTGAAATAAAAATCAGCTACAGTATAAATAATGTTCAAGTAATGGTAAAGTGCCTTTTGCAGGGGATTTAATGATTAAAGATAGGAGCTACATCTACACAAAACAGTCAAGGTCTACAGCTGAACTGGCCATCTTGCTATCCTGTGGATTAAGTATTTTCCCCTCAAAACTGAGGCATGATCCAGAGCTTAGCCTGAACCAGTTACTATCCCTCAAAAGGCTAGCCACTTCTGGGGAATAAGGGAATTTTATGGGAGAAACCTACACAAGACTCTACTAGGTGGCTTCAGGATAAATAAAGGACCTTAGCACTCCTTAGTTTACAGGCATAAAAGGAGTCACAGGGTTACAGCCATCTTTGTACATCATTTGCTTCTCTTCTGGTGTCACACACCTTCCCTAGACTTGGGTGGAGAAAGTTGATCGATTAAAAAATAATCAAATGTATGTGAAACCTCTGTATATGTCTTGATATTTTGCATCTACTGCTATCTGTCTCTTGCTGATGTAATCTTCTTTATATTTATTTATCCAAAGTAATCTCTTATCACTTCCTCATAATCTGCTAATTTAACTTTCTTATCAATTTTCTTATCTTTTTCCTTTTCCTTTATTAATTTCTAAGTATACTTTATCATTTTATTGGAGGATACACAGTAGATCGTTGAAGCATATAAAAACATTTAAAAGACAGGCTAATATATTGGAAAATTGAAATTCTCACAGTGCAAGACCCACAATATGCTCTATGCACCTAGCATCCCTTATATATTTTGTGAAATTTCAGGGACTGAAATGTCAGTTAACTTTTGTTCACCAAGTTCTCAAGAATACTTTCCATTCCTTACATATATGTGCATCTCTTACTTTTAGAAGGAAAAGTACCCAGCTTCATCAAGTACCCATCATTCAGAATTCCTGTCATGATATCACTAACAGTTTTATAGTACTGGAATTTCAATTAACATATGCAGCACTTACATTAATTCCAGTAGTTCATTTCCTATATTAGGTAATCTTTGGGTTTTTGAGTAAAAATTTTAGATATGACAATTGCATATTTCTAGTTCAAGAAGTAATTGAAGATTCAGAACAGAATGGCTTTAAGTACTGCATTTGCACTTTGAAGTTGAATACACAGAAAAGTTAGAATTACAAGTTTGCCAAGGAAAGCAATTAACACACTGCTGGATATTTTTGAAGTTATATTTCATAAGACATATAACTACTAATACTCTCTGTGACTTTCCCCCCATACACATTTTAGCTGTTTTGAGCATTTTGATTTTACAAAGTCTGGTTCCTAGAACAGAGATCCAGATTTCTTTCCCAGACACAGAGATTGTAATTCCATTATCTTCAGCAGAGATGGTCCTAATTTGCATGACTTAAACTAAGATAAGCTAGACTTAAAAGTTATAATTTCTTGTAACTTCACAGTTTCCCTTATTTATTTCAGTATTTGAAGGTTAGTCTCTTTCTTCCACTGAGATGAAACTTTTTCTCCACATTCCTAAAAGCCAAGGCAGTAAATATGCTATCTTGTCAGTTCCCACTTTGTCATTGGCTAGTCCAGCACTAGGCACAGTGTAGACACCCAGTTCCACCCATCTGCTTGCCCAGTTTCCTGCTCCCCATGTTTCCACCACTGAAGAAGAAGCAGCAGAATGTGACATCTATGGCAGCTATTGATATAGCAATAGGGCAGCTATTGTCACTAATGCTATAACCATCATTTATTTAGATTTCCTCCTTAACTTACTTAGAAAATAAGTTGTCTGGAAACTTCCTCTTTCATTTTTAATTACTCTGTCCCTATCTTGCCAATCTGCTTACAACTGGACTCTTTTTTTTGCATATATCGACAGTATTTCCATTACCACAGAGCTTAGTGATTTCACAGCATCACAACTTTGCACACTTTAACTGATTTCACCCACTACAATCAAATTTCTACGACCTTGTGTTATTTTTACTCAAGTGTATGCATTTAGTGGGCTGTGTCAAATCTGCTAAAAATTGTAGATGGCAGTGAATATCACAAAACTGCTGCTTGAGCAGAACATCTTGTTAACAAGTTATAGTAAGGATCATGAAAATGTTTGTAAAGGAAATAGGTCTTTAGGACAGGAGACTGGAAGTAACTGGCTAGAAGAAAGACAATGTAAAATAAAATAACAGGGCATGAACAAAATTTGGTGGAAAAAAGTCAGTGCTGTAAGTATTCTAATTTCAGATTTGTGTTTGAATATAAACTTTTGGTATCCCTTTTGAGGTGTTGAATACTTTTTAATTCTTGTTCTCCAAATTTATTTGTATCACTAATTTTCGTAAGAAGTTGTTTGACAAAGAACTTCAGTATTGAGTCTCTGATCTTAGAATCATAAATCAGCTCTTATTAATCACAGCTTTCAGTCTATTTACAGTAAATCTATAGTAAGAATTTGTTTTTTGTCATGTAACATATAAAAGTTTAGTAAAACCTATGTAATGTTTTGGGGTTTTTTTTCAATATACAATATAATAGGCAAGGATCAGGTTGTACCAGACTACTGGGAGCCTTGTAGAAGACCTTGTATTTAAGGAGTAAGGGAATTCAAATAGGCCAGGTATAATCTATTGGATCATGCCCATTGAGCTTGAAAAATCCCATGTGACTTCTATCACCTGCAATGATAATTCCTTCGGAAAGGTAAACTGTATGCTGATTAAGGGGTGGGATCTAGTGATCCTGACAGGTTGACAGCTGAGCATTTCACTGTGTTGTACTGTGTCCAGCCTGGCCCTCAGGCTGCGTTAGGCTGCACAAATTCTCTGCTGCAGGACAAGGTCAGGAAGTTCGCTGGAACAGAGGAGCCTGAAATCATCACCCACTTGGAAGTTGCATTCATTCTCCCTCTGTGGCCTTGTCTATGGGACAGTGCAGCAGGAAGTTCTTAGGCATATTTTTGCTGTTGTTTTTTGACAGTAGAAATCATTGATAAACTTGTTTTATTGTAAGAAAATCATGTAATAGATCCAATAACCAGAAAGGAGGAACTTTGCTCTCCAGGTAGGTTTACCATGGGACAGTCTGTCTAGGGCCTATCTGACAATGCATGAAAGCAGGGTTCCTGTCATCTGAAGGAGTGTAAAATTTATTTGTTACCTGTCCTACTCTTTGTTCTGATTTTTCATGACAAATATTTAATTAGGCCATTTGTTAGGATTTCTTGTTCAGATCCAGAAAGAACTCTGTACCTTCCATTCTTGTTCAAAACAACCTCCAAATAAACTAACCGTGTGTGAAAAAAGCTTGACCTACAGGAAATTATTTAAACACAATATTGTATAAATCATACTGTTACTACTTTTCTGATAACAAGGAAAGAGAGAAATAAAGCATTAATCAACTTCATGACATGTTTATTTTTTTTTATTTTATTTTCACTCAGCTACTCCTGTACAGATTAAAACATGTCTGTGAAATTTCGTCACTCAAATATTCTAATTATGTGAGTCTTCCCTCACCTGCAGTGATTGTTCTAGTACTGCTCCCAAAATGATTTTTATACATATTTTATGTCTTAATTTTGCAGGCATTAAAAAATATACATATTAAATAAAGCAATAGCTCATTAAAACAGAGCAATACTGTTCACATAGACATTGAAGTGACAGGTGGTGAAAAAGGGAATACAATGCTAAACAGAAATGTTTTTCTGAACTGGCAAAAAAACTTGCGAAAAAGCAGCTTCCTCTTCAAAATCATGATAAATATCTCCTAATTCCTTTATACAATTACACTGTAGAAACTGTAATAGCAAAACAGTTCCATGACAAGATCAATTATCTGTAAGAGTCATGGGAAATTGGTTTACATGTTGAAGAAGAGCTGTTTTGTCTCAAACTTACCAAATATTTTCTCAGTTTGACAGTCAGCCAAGCTGGAGATAACTTACCTCTGTAGGACTCAAATATATAGAAAGATTCAGGGTTTGGAAGCTCTGTCTCCAGTGAGATAAATTACTAACATTCAAAAAAACCCTTCAAGCCCTGATAATCAGATAAGAACTCAGCCGGCAAGGTTCAGGCCTGAGTGTTTCAATAGTGGAAGTAAACTGGGATAGTGATAGTCTTGCCAATGACACAGAATATCAGAGAAGAAAATGGAGATCAAGTAAAACCTGATGTCATGCTGGCTTAAAGATATTTGTGACATTATTAGATATTTATCTAGAAGAAGAAAGTTCTGGATATAACAGATATATTTAACAAAATAATCTATATTTTAAAAACAAACAAACAACAAGCAAACAACTGTCCTAGCAACTACATAAATACGTGGAACATATCACAGTAAAAGTGTGTTATTTTTTTTCCTATAAAATTCTGACAGACTTGGCTATAGTGTTTCCAGAATAAACAAAAAATCAGTCATATCTACCTGGTTGCATTACTAAGGCTTAGACGTGGAACTCAGTTCTTTCTGACCTTCAGTGTATCTCATTTACCACAGTATTTTCTGCATGATATAGAAATATGTGAGTCCTTGAATAAATGGGAGACAAAAGAGCCCCTGTGGGCATTTCAGAGTTCTGAAATGTTGGCAGTATGGAATGAATTTGTTTTACTTGTCAAGGCTTGCCTTTGTGTTATTGAATCTTCTAACTTGTTATCAAGCTTTAAATAACTAAGGAATACAGCATGTCAATGTATCAATCCACTAAAATAATTTTTCTGTGTTATTTTATTCAAACACAGATTTAGGGCTTTTTAAACAAGAATTCTCTTTATACAATGGGTAGAGACAGAAAAACAAGTTTGCACCGTGTAAAACATTATGCATTTATTGACAAAATTTTATCGCTACAGGCTCAATATTGTACCTGTCAAAAGCACTCACAGAAAAAAAAAAAAACAAACCAGAACTGGTTACAGGCTAGAAGTCAGTAAGTACTTTCTTAGCTGTGTCTCCAGACAAACATTCTATCATTGTAAAATTCAATTTATGGATCGCCACACTTTGTCAATAAATTGCAGTTCTTGAATGTGGTGAATCTCTAAGCAGATGAAGGAGATGTTGTTCCAAATGAAGTGCGTGTAAGCACACAGTTGAACTTGCCTGAGGAAGGAGGTCTTAAATATTATCCTAGTCTTAATTTTCATAAGTTCAAAACCATGAATGTACTGTTGGCTTTGCACGACTTCACAAAACCGAGGGCCATTAATAAACCCAGTCTAACCAGTGGCCTTTGGGTGCTTGCTGCTGAGACACTGCACTGCCCTTGACATGACTGCAGCCACTCGATCATTCCTGCACCAGCAGGAAACGGATGAAGATGTCTAGGGCTAGTCTATACACTAGGAACAGGATCTAAAATTCTCAGCTGAGCTGAATGTTATGTGCTTTATTTCTATCCAACTGATGCTTCGTGACAGGCTCTGAGCAAGCCCAGGCAAAAGAATCCTTGAGCGTGCACAGCGCAAACCCCAGCTCCGGTGCCGTTGCGATCCACAGCGGGAGCGCTCCAGTGAGAGCCACAGCGGGTTTTACAAACCAGCCTCTGTCACGGAAGGTCACTCCTACAGCTGATGAAGCAATTTGGCCCTGGCAAAAGTAGGCCTGGTAAAGCAGAAACCAGAGCAACTGGAAAATGTTTTTACAAAATGTTTTCACAAAAGAACCTCTGAGCTATATTTATGTTGTTTTTAGGGGTTTTTTCCCTCAAAAGACTTTTGAATTTCTTTCATTTACAGAGGCCTCTGATATAAACAGAATTTATCTGGGTTGTGCAAAGGCCTGGCTACATGGAGTATATTAATTTTAAGTAAGACAATGGCAATGCAAATAAATAATTTCTGTAACTAGTCAAGCAGTGACGTTTCTTTGTTTACATAATAATTACTGCTTAGAACAATATATTTTTTAGCACATTATTGTTTAATCAAAGCTAGAAATTAACTCATGACTTTTTTATGAATGGCTAAAGGTAAAAAGGAGTTTATAAATATTCATAATTTAAATCGAATTTCAAAATCCTGAGAAGTAGAGAACTGAGATATTGTTTCAGAAATCTTCAGTTTGTACATCTCAGTCCTTCTGTAAGTATATATATTTCTAAAACTATAAATATATTCTTTTTCAAAATACAGATACATGTATAAATTATGTTGCATCTGTATTTTTCAGCTTTTTGAAGTTTATATCTTCTCCTCTTTAAAATCACTATTTTTTATAAACTATTTCCCAAGTTATTTTCTATAAACTAATTGTCAAGAAATTACATAGCATTTATTACAATAATTTTGGTTAGTGGTACATAAAAATCCACTTTAAAAGATGTTTTGCAGCTAATGGAGAATACCAGTTACTCTTTGAGCTTCAGAACTACTTAAAACATGCCATTCCTTGTATGAATATGTTAACTGGTAAATTGTGGTATAAAGGTCTTCTGGCTACAGAGATAAGGAGTGGGTAAATAGAGAATTTAAGATGAAGTCACATTCTTAATATTTGAATTTCACAGGTTCTAGAGATTAATATTTCTTTAGAGTTTTGTTAGTTTGTTGAAGAATTTCTTTAGAGAAGCAAATCATCAAACTTTCTTTACAGCCTATAACAAACATTGTGTATTTAAGAATGTATTTATAATCACTGAAAACCAGAGCTCAGATTTCTAGTTCCAGCATAGCTGTTTTGTGAAGCTGATGGTAGGCCTAGAAGAATACAATTCTAAACTTAGACATTCCCTGTCCTAGGAGACCTGTCAAACTTGAAAAGGAAAATGTAGCATTTCCGAAGCAGGAAGTGTGCTTTATTTTGAAGGTCGTGTAAATTTAATGCTTGCAAACATAAAAGGTATACTACAATCATTGAATATCTAGGAGATTAATGAAAGAATTATTTGCTTTCCTGCCTGATTCCATTTGTGAATACACATACTTGGTATCTTCATACTCCAGCTAGGCCTGTATTTTATTACCTTCTATGCTAGAGTCAAAGTCAGCGATTACAATAAGCTGTTACTATGAAAATTTCCATGTGCAAAGGAAATTTTCACATTTCTAGGAGCAAACCAGTACAGAAATGTGATCTGTATGCATAAAATTTGCTTGCCATATGAAAATAAACCAAGATTACTTTTTCAAAAAGGTACTGCATATTTACTCGAGTGGTATCTGCACTTGGAAATGTTGCTAATTGCAATTTAAGGTTGAAAACCTTTTTTTTTTTTTTTAATCCTTGCAGAAGGCTATTGATTAGTTATTACACATTAATTATTACACATCAGCCAAACTAGAGCTATCAAACCAAAGGCTTGAGTTTCCAGGATCCTGCTGTTCAGACTAGTTGTTTCATGGCTTTCTCATCACTTCACTGAGTCATCGTGCAGCTGACATCAATACAACTACTTCAGGGCAGACTTCAATAGAAATAGTAGGAAGAATTTTCCTGCACCTATTAGGGTCATGAATGTCAAGTGATTGCAATTATGATTACATTAAATATAGATTAAAAATATCTCGTGATCAGTTTACTTAGTGTTGCTGGGGGTTTACTCCTGTTTTGTTTCTGATTTCCTTAAAATAGCTTTTCAGTTGCATTGAAAGCATAGAGTTCATCACGCTTTTCCATGAAATGTTTTGCCCTGGTGATTTTTCTTCTCTTACTCGATGGTTACATCAGATATACAATCAAGACTGTGAGTTTTATTGAGTTGCAATACATCAGCAGTTTGTCTAAACGTTAAGGTTGCATCTCTAAAGAGATTCTATCAATTCTATCAGTTGCAAAGTCTAGTTCTGCAAAAACACAGAATAATGGCTCAAAAGAAAATGAGTACCATCAAGGTTATGATGGCCATCTGCTTTCCTGAGGACTTGTAGAAAAGTTGATTGGTACATTTCTTTTTTAGTCTTCCCTGTATACTTGGTCTTATCAACATTGTACACTTCTTTCTGTTTACCAAAGTGGTACCATGAGGGAACAGCAATGCAGAGTAGCTGTATAAAATCAAAATATTAAAGAGAAACAGCTTAAGCAATGTTTTCACTTGCATATCTATTAGAGTAGATATATTGCTATTCTATTTCTCAGTACTCAGCAAGAGTCCCTGTGAAGTCATAAATGTAATTTTTCCCATAAGACCTTTACAGATTCCTCAGATAATTGAGTAACAATATGCAGTGTAATCCAGGTTTATAATAAAATGACAGGAATTGCTTTCATAACCTTTTAACTTTATTTTTATTAGCAACCAAATAGAAATTTTGAAAATTTGAGACGTACACCGGGAAAATGCAACTATCTTTCCAAAGGTCAAAACTAGGATTTAAGCAGAGGAAATGAAACATCATTATATACCTCTGGAATCTGAGGAACCTGTCACTTCTCTTGGTAGACAAGCTGACATCTTGCAGATCATCTACCAGCAGAATTCAAAACCTAAGATCCCAATATATAAGAAAAAGGGTAAAATGTTCATCTGCAACAGTACTCTGCATTTAACTGTCCTTTTTTGTGCAATGCCTACAAAAAACCAAAAGAGTTAATGGCTGATTCATATCTCTAACTCTTATTTTGAATCTTTTAAAGGTATCACAGGCACAGGACTGGTCTGACCCACATTTTTGGGAACATTTCAGAATCTGTATCTATGTCTATGAGAGGCACAGCAGATGGGGGAGCCCTGGCTGTGGAAAAAGTATGTGTGTATTCCTAAGATAAAGCTATGTATGTATTCCTAAGATAAAGCCTAGGAAACAGAAGAGGCAAAATACCAGCACCACAGGTAATTTAAGGAGCAAGACATTACTGCATGTATCAATTCTTGATGTACACTCAATACAGCAACATTCATAAAATTGCAGATATAGTAGACATTACTAGCAAGACATAACTAATAAAAATTAATCTTTTGGTTAACGTTTTGAAATTTGACCTATATTAATTGATTAAGCTAATAAAATATGTATTTCTCTTTATAGTTCAAAGTTCACCAATATCACTCAATCTTTTGTATGTTAAAGTATCAGCTGTAAGTGCTACGTCCTCTTCTACTGGTTCAGTTAATGCTTGTGAGTTTGTCTTTAGGACAACATTAGGAAAAGCTTCAGGCAGTAGAGACACTTGCATTTCTTTGTATTGCCCTGTGACCATTCTGTGTGGTGTAAGATCTTTTTTACCAGGTAAATATGCACAACTTTCAACACTATTTGTTCCCTCTGTAAATGCGGGACTAGTAACTCTATATAGTGAATACAAGAAAGTAAGAACATCTGTCTGTATGTCATAGTTTGTATTGTGAAATGCAAACTGACTCAGACTGAATAGAATTATTCAGTGTTCCCCACTGCGTAGAACCACTGAAGTCAAAAGAAAATGGATGCACATGTGTGCATGTGTCGTGCTTCTGGGCTGTGTAACTGTTTTAAAAATATATCTTATGTAATTTTGTGAAGATTCTCAGAAACCATGAAAATGTTTGTATTTATGAAGAACTGCTCCAAGGCTGCTAGAAATATTATCAGTCCAAACTTTATTCTCCATGCTCATTATCATTTGAAATACATATACTCGTTAAGTTTTCATAAATTCCATCTTCTGGTTGTTGTTTTCCTGATTCTGGCTTTTTTATCCCATCAGCTTTGAAGGCTGCATTTGATTTCTTCTTCAGAAGATGGAGATTTTTCAAACATTTTCACAGCATATTCCCTGATCAGAGAATAGCTCCAGCTGAAATGTATGGCTTTATTTATCCCATCAGGTTCTTATTATATCTGCCTGAAAAACTGACAGAGCCACTTAACAGTGACTGCAGCTGCCTCAATATCAAATGTGAAGAATGAACAAAAGATCCATCTCTAGATTCGTTTGCCAATGAACAAAGATACAGAGGTGATCCAAGATAAACACAGCAATCACTGTGGCATTAGACAACAATTAGGTAACAAGGTGCAGAACAACGAACTATTCAATGTGTGTATCAGCTTTATGTACAGACAAAGATATACTGATAGTCACAAGAATAGTGTAGACTCATCACAAAATCTGCCACTCAGTAAAAATCTCAAATGTGTGCACAGTACAATGGTGAGTTCCAAAAACCTCATTAATTTTACTAAGTTTGAATTAATTTAGGCACACCTTAATACATGTATCACATGTTTCTAATCATCTTAATATTTAACAGAGATTATTCACAAAGGTCTGATTAGTACTTCATGAGCACATGAGTGATAAGAATGAAGTGCATCATGAAACAGAGCTGTTTATGTGAAGAGGAACTGACTACAGGCTTTCTTTTGGACATAAGGTAGTCATGCATGTCAGTACATCTGACTGCATGGTTGTTTAAAGTAAATGAATAAAAAAAAAATTCTCTTGGATTTTTCTTGAAATCTTTGACCTTTCTCTTATTTTAGTAGTTAACTCACTCAATACAAACAGGTGTGTAAGTCTTTGGCAAAATAATACTTTTTTCCCTTCCAGAGAACCAGAAAAAACCTTCTGTTAAATCACTGAGGTGCAGTTCATCATATGAACTGCCTTGGATCAGTTGGGCAGAGCAGTGTACTTGTAACACCAAGGCTGTGAGTTCAATCCCTGAATGAGCCTTACAGTTCAGAGTTGGGCTTGATGACCCTTGTGAGCCCCTTCCAGCTCAGAATATTCTGTGATTGGGTCTTTTTTTTTCTTGTGCTCTCATAATACATCAGATCTAACTCTGACAAGAATGCTACATAACAGGGTGATATTTCCACCCCTTTTGATAATTTTATTTTATTCTGCTTAGAAAGGATGGCTAATGGAATTACATGGCACTACTGTGGCCTATTCTGCCATAAAAACAGAGGTCACAAGGAGGTGAAGATTAAACCACTTCAAAGGCATTTCTGTGCTGTCCTATTAGTGATCCTCATCTGTGCTCTTTATGTTAGAAAAAAATGTAGAAACTACAACTTAACCAGAAAGATAATAGCTACTGAACATTAGTTTTCAGCCTCTGTAAACAGCATGGTACGATTGTAAAAATACTGCTTGTATCTAATTGCCTCGCTGTCTGAAGTTTTCTCATCTCTCCACAGAGTTCTGTATGGATCTTCAAAGGCCTGCTTTTTATGGATTAGGAAATATTTTGGCTTGCATTTTGCCTGACAATATAGTTGAAGTTTTCATATTGGCTGGATCTGTTACAACAAAAAAAGAAAATTTGAGATGTCTTAAGTCTTTTCACAGAAACACCCATTCAAACTCATTGAAATAAACGCTTCCATTTGTATCTTGGTTAATCAGATTTTGCAAAAGAATACACAGATGTCGTAATTACAGGGCATTCATCTCTTTGGTCATCAGTTTTTCTATTTTAACTCTTAAGCTTGTGAAGAGGAGAGATCACACCAACTGCTTAAAATTAGCTCTCACTGGAGACCAGTTTAATGGGACCTGAAGCCAGAACTCTCTAAGCTGAGGAACACCAAATTTTGCCCAGCTACAGTTTTTTTATGGAGGAATTGTAGTTTTTATCCTCTCTCCTCTTGGAAGTCCAATGTTTGCTTCAACTATATTGTCACATCTTTCTGTATGCACTGCTAATTTTAATCTGAAATTTTGTTTTCTCTTGCACTTTTTTTCCTCTTTTTTTTTTCCTCAGAAAAGGCAGATGATAACTGGGAATCAGTCCTAACTTCCTTTTTTTTCCCCTAGAGAAATTCAGAAAAATACCTAGTTCTTCTCTTCTTAATCTAAAAATTTTAGACAATCATTTGGAGCCACATAAACTGTAATTAAAAAACTTGCTGATTTTACTTTCTTTATTATTTTAGAACCCAAGATATGGATAGTTTTCCATACTACAGCACACATCTTCAGCTATCTTTATATACATAACTGTATAAAATTGATGGGCTTGGTACTCTTTCCATTTATGGCTGACATGTAATTTCTCACTTCCTTTCTGTTGCAGATCTACATCTGCTTTTCATCAAAACTTGTTTTTGCAAGAAAGGAAGGGAAATATATAAAAAAATCTTTAACATAGCAGTAGTTATGTAGTCAGAGTAATATTCACTCTCCACAATTATCTCGTGTGAGACTTAATGGAGGGTCACAGTTCTGTGTTCAAGTGTTTTCTTAAAATGTTTGAACACTTTAATCTTTGCCAGGCACAAATAAGTAACTTTCTTCTCCCCTTTTTTTTTTTTTTTGAATAATGCTGATTTAAGGATGCAGAAACAAGGGATTTTTTTGTAACCAGGAAGTAAAAAGGCAAAGCCAGAGAATTAAAAACCTGTTCATCATTTCCTCTAATATAATTGATGTTATGCTGGCCATTATGTTAAGTTCCTGATGTTATGTCAAATTACATACTTAAATCAATGACACTATAAAAAATGTAGAATGAAGAGGGATCCAAAAAATGTAGAATGAAGAAGGATCAAAAGCAGTAAATAATTAGGGAGATTTTTCGCCTCCCATTTTTGTTTTGCAGCAAAACCCACCCACAATAAGAGAGGACACATTCAACTAGACCTGGTTGTTCGGAGTCCCATCCAACCTGACCAGGGACTGGGCACCTACACCCTATCTGGGCAACCTGTGCAGGTGTTTCACCACCCTGATAATAAAAATTTCTTTATCATATCTACTCTGAATCTACCCTCTTTTAATTTGAAACCATTACCTCTTTTCCTATCAGTATAAGTCCTGCTACAGGAAAAGGAGCAGGGACTGCACCCTTACTCTGATCAGTGGGAACCTGTGGTTGTGCATATGCATGTACCTTTGTGACTGTGACTCAACGCCTGCAAGATGCTCAGATTTTTCTTTTGCTCTTTCCCATCCATTGCCCCACCACTTCCCAAGAAGAGTTTTTTCTTCCTTACCAGCAGTAAATTGAAAACTAACAGCAGCAGCTGGAGAAACGATATGGCTGGGTCCAAGACAGCTGTTTATCTGTAAACACTCCCTAAGCCTGTCTTGTCTGAAGGAGTTGACTTAGTTTCTTGCAATCAGCTGGGAAATGATGAAACCACTGATAGGATTATTTATACATGTGGATTCTAATATGACATAGTAACAGTGAGCAGCTCTTCAAAGGACCCATTTGTGTTTATGGGCTAGGTGGCATTCATCTCTTGGTTACAAAATTAATACACTATGTCCAGAGATTCATCTCTGAACAAATAATTCATCTCAGCAAATAATTTTATATTAGTCAATATGAATAGTACCTTCTCAAAAGAATTTGCACTTAGGATTAGTTAAACATGCTAGGCAGAAGGAGACTGTTACCCAGATAACAGGTATGTTTCCACTCCTTTAGGAAGCTCCTCAGATAAATCTTAGACTGGGAATTACAGTATTAGTACAAGTATGTCTCATTTCCCTGGAAATGACCAAGAGAAAAGAGAAAAGCACTGAAACAATTATAAAGATTCAATTTTCTGTACACACTGAAAGTGTGGTAATTATGATATCTGATTTCTTTTGAAATCAGTCTACTTAGAAACCCTTTTCTCCCTATCTAAGCTTTTACAATTTGACATGAGGTAGAATGGCCTTCTTAGTAGTAAATGCTGGTTGTCAAGGTCAGAGTCATTCTCAAGGGTGGTACCACTGGCTAGTAACTATAAATAGCTGCCTGTTCCAGAGGCTGCAGGAAGATGTCTCCTGGTCTTCTCATACCGCTTATAGGGATGTAAAAGTTCTTCTTATGAAGCAAGTGCAGTATGCCACAGGAAATCAGAGGAAACTTCATCCTATGATGAAGAGTTTGTTTGCAAAATTTCTACAGGTACATAAAGTTGATTTTCCTGCTTTTATTTCTATTCTTCCACTCTTTATTTGAACCATTCTGAATTGATCTTCATATTACATATTCCTTTCTTCTCAGTTTGGAACACGGCTTTGTTATATAAATGAACAGATCAAGAGTCCTAGTTCAGAAGATATTTGAGGGACATACTTATTACATAACTATTTTCATGAGAAGAAACATTCAATATGTTTCACATTTGCATATAGCTCTCCTGATAAACAAGTCCATAATTTTAGAGCTGGAAAAGAGCTGCTGATAATTCTGGAGTTGAAAAAATAATTGCTGTTATTTTCTTTAATACATACTATAAAAATCAGAAAAATCTTGCCAAGAACTATTCCAAGGTAACCTCAGTCACTTGCCTTTATTAGTTTCAGATGACTACATAATTCAGTTCAACAAATTTGCTGCTCTTCTAGGCATCATATCAGCTCTAATAAACATCCTTAACCTGTTTTTCTGTCTTTCACCCCTGCTTGATTTGATTGACCTTGTTTTAGCTGAGGAAGAAGATGATGGTGCAGAGAGAGGCTTTTAGAGCAGGCAAGTTAAATTTATACAAATTCATATGAAATGTATATTTTCTATCAATAAAGCAGCAGGGATCCTTGTAACAGTGGTTTGCATTGAAAAAGCCAGATGTCAGCAGGCCAGTATCTCCTCTGTCTCCTCAGCCCTGTTCATTCCTCTGTGTTTTTAAACCATTAAAATTGTGCTTGTGTATTTAGATAGGGTGTATCTCAACAAAAAATCCCACTTCATCTGCCATCTTCCTTGATCCTCATTATGTGCATGATTCTCACAGAAAAAAATTGCTTTGCTGCTGTCATATTTGTCATGAACGTGATGAATAGCTGAGTATGGCCATACTAAAAATTACAGTGTTGTCATATACTGAAAGAGTTAAAGAAACCATACTGCCACTGCCCAACAGTTCATTAAGGACATATACAAATTTTTTTATTATTTTGCATCTCTCTAGATGCATTTTGGACTGTGATAATTTTACAGATAAAAAATGAATGTTCCAGTCTTCATAAAGTGTCCAGTTCAGTTTTATTCTTCTGCTTTCCACTGCAGCAATCTAGTTGTAGACCATTCATTTTCATTTCTGGTGCTGCTGTGACACCAGGATGACTAAGGATTTGCTTTTCCTTTAGCTACTTTTCAACATGTATAAACGTACTTATAGACAGACTAAAATCCTCTGCCACAAAACACAGAGGGAATTGTTTTCTGTATTGAAATAATAATGAAGAACAATGGTATAGCATGAATACCAAATGCATGTTGGATGATTATTGATTGAATTTCGTATGAGAAATGCATCAGGTGCTAAGAAATCAAACCAAACAAATTGATCTCCTAAAACACTTTTTCTGTGGAAATCTGAAAAAATACTGTAGAATGTTTGCGTTTTCAATGAAAAAATTCTATCAGCAAGGCTTTGCAATAGACCTACATAAGCAAATTACTGACTAGTACTTTAAACTGAACAGTAGGTAATCATCTTCACTCTGGTAGTAGATGCAGGTTATTTGCCTATCTCTCTCCCCTATGTTATCCTTTTTAAACAGATGATAGCCAGCAATAAACTACAAAAAAACACAAACAATAAAAACAAACAAACAAAAAAACCAAAAACAAACAAACAAACCCCCCCCAAAAAAAACAAAAAAAAAACCCCAAAAAACCAAAATAAAAAAAAAAATAAAAAAAAAAGGTGGAAAGAAGTACAAAAAATCTTTCAGCAGTTTAAATCTTTGTATTTTCATTATCCCATTCCAGAGCCATTTCCCATAGCATATACCAGCCACATCATACAGTCAAACACATCTAAGTCTTTCTTTTACCTGAATCTTCTACAAACTGTGGTGGATCTCATGGTACTTTAAACTGATTGCACCAGACAGGAGTAATAGTGTCCAGGGTGCAAAAGCTGGTTGATGTTCTAATTAGGAAGGCTCAGAGATGACTCATAGTTGCCATCTGAGGCAATTTTTTTCTCTCAGAAAGAAAACCACAAAAGACAGGTTATTTAGAAGCAAATTAACTCAGTACAAACTACACACTAGGAATCTGCTTATTGGCTTTCTTAAAAGTCTTGTATGCCTAGGAGTCACTACATAATATCAGTGTATGTCCATTTTTAAAAAGATATCTCATATACAAAATGGTTAAAACACTGTTATTTTGGTCCATAAAGATATCATGTGTTGACTGAAAATGAATAGAAAATGACCTACCAACACTGATGTTAAATGCAGTTACATAAAAAGATCCTCTTGCATCCTCAATTATTTGTTTCAGATCTTATATCTATTTCCTTTTCCCTTGACAAGCAAGGAAAAAATCACAGGCTGGAGAAGAAACAAGTACAAGCTGAATAACACTCATCAAAAAAAAGTTTGACAAATGTTGTTTTTTCATTAATTTGAGAAACATTTATGAGGCATGCAGATTTGCTGTTAGCATAATTAGAATTCATAAGTATTTTCTGAATGTTCTGAATGTGTTATACTGTGATGACAGATAGCTTACATTGGCTGTGCAGTTCAACTGATCTTACGCTGCTTCTGTTCTTTTACTGCCTGACAAATTTATTCGCAAGAGAATAGTGAGTGAAAAAATAGCAAATAATAAATAATACACTAATGAAATACATGGATCCAAACCACTTCTACTCAAAGCCTAATGAACAATACTCAGTTACCCAGTACTCGCAGGAATGATGTCTACTCTGCTGAATTTAAGGAAAAGGAAAAAATAAAAACAAATGAAGGAAAGAATAAAGAATTCAAACAGTATCCTCCCAGCACTGAATTACCTTGTCAGTCAAGCAGAGCTATGACCCAGCAAAATGCAGAGCTTAAGGTCCTGTACATAAAACCTAGATGTGTATTTGCATTATGAGTGCACTTGCATGTATCCTAACCTATTTTTGCATTAACCATGCTAGCTTTTGAATGTTTTGGTTCTTCAGAGGAGCACACTTTGGATAAATATTTTTCTCAAGGACGTTCTGTATTGAACAAAACAAATTTGTGCAAACATAAATTAGCTTGGAGGAGGTTTTTCTCAGAACTGAATAAAATGACTGCACAGAGAGAGAGAGCAACAGCCTTTCTGGAATAAAATGGGTGTTCAGGCACTTCAGTACTAGGCATGCTATTTAGCTGCAGTTCTCTTCTGCAGTATGTCACCAATGGCTGAATATAAAGGCAAACACGAACCTTGAAAAGCTGATAGTGCTGCAAACGAATTAGAAATTCTCTCAAAAGAAAGATAATAGAAGCAAGTCTAACACATAAGTTTTCACAGTTAAGAGAGATACGGAAAGTACAAAATATCAAAGGTTCTGCCCAAGAGAGTGATTTAATCAATGTCAGTCTAACACTCCATCTACATTGCCAACTGGCATGAGTACAAGGAAATACTGTCTGTGTAGCAATTTTCTTTTTCCTTGTTTCTTCTTATTCTGGAAACACCTGCTGTGCTGTTTGAATTTTAAACATCTGAATGACAGTTAAAAATAGGAGTAGACACATTGGGATTTTGTCCTTAAACTTTCTGTAGTGAAGGCAGGATTAAGTGTCTATCAGACACTGTAGCAATTTCCTAATTGGCAAACCTGCTCCTGCAGCTTAATTTGCACACGGACATACAGAATGATACTGTTTTTCTTGAAGAATTTTTCTGGCAAGACAGATATACTGAATATCTTGTAGGAAATTTTAGGGCTTAATGAAATGCATGAGGCTACGTGACCACTCCATTACATTTATCTGCTATGTTCCTCAAAGTTTCTTCCACAGAATTATCAACCTCTTTGCTTCAAGGATCAATATTTATTAGAACATTTTGCCACTGCTCTTTCATGTCTAGATATAAATATTATAATTGCAAAACACAGCGTTTGGTGTTGCCATTATTCTGTCTGTTCCAAGAAAGGGGGCAGGCTTGCTGCACTTCTCCTCCAGTTCCAGAGATCACTCTTTCTTCAGTCACTACTTTCCTCACTCTGTAATTGCTCTGTTCCTGTAAGAAATTGGTGAACTGCTGTTCTTCTGACTAAGACTCTAATGATGGCTCTATTTCAGCAAATTAGGCTTAAGTCACATACAAAAGAAGACTGACTAAACAGGAGCCACTAGAGTCCATTTCTGCCTCTTGCCCTGTGGCCACATGGGTGTTCTTTGTCCTTTTGTTCCTCAGTATTTCTGTGATATTGTTTTCCTTTATCTTTACATTCTGTCAAACTAAACTTGTTCAGAAGTGCAGAGTAAAACCAGTGCTGACACCAGGATGGAGAGGACTGCATGGTAGGATCCAGAGGAGGGGCACAAGCAAAATTGGTTTAGGATGACTCAGACTGCCATGTCCCAGAACTGACACAGCTGATTCTGATTGAAATGACTCAAGAAAAGCTCCTTCAGCATATCTGTAGTGACCACCTGGGCTGGGAGTAGCAAACTGCTAAAGGAGCTGGAGCCTTAAAGGGGCAGCCATATATTTGAGAGAAAAAACAGCAGGAAGAGTTAAACTGTTTTAGAAGACTACATCTGTTGACAGACTTAGGCTTCAGTATTTATTTCCCAGCTCACTGTCTCATTCTTTTGTTCTCTGCTTTGAATGAAATATGCCAAAACTTCTGATATGCTCTAGACTGCAGAACAAGTTGGGAAGTTCTGGCATTTTCTAAATCATCATGAATGCCACAACCTTTATCGATCCATGCATGCTCTGAATTTGATGAAGTCAGTCTAAATGTATGATTTGGTAACTTGGCTACACCCAGAGAGCCAGAAGTGTGAGGTTCAATCTATGTCCCTAGAGAGCAGTCTTTAAGTGGCTGCACAATACATCATAAAATTCTAAAACATAAGCCCTTTGCAGAAAAGTCTCTTTCAGAAAAACAAAACCTTTCTTTTTTTTGGTTAAGCTTTACTTTGTATCTTTAGAGCCAAGTGTGGTTTTTCCTCTAAACAAATGGACTTGATAAGGGTTGAGAATATGTTCACAAATGTCACAAACACAACATGGAGAACTGATGACAAAGGCAGTTGTCTGTGAAACAGAAAGTAGAATTGATGCTCTTGGAATGAGAAAATCCATCCAACCCTAATCTCTGCCAACAATTAGATAGATATTTTTTGCCAGACCTAACTCCAAAAGCTTAAAATTAAAAAAAAAAAAAAAAAAGAAAAAGGAAAACAAAACAAACACACAAAAAACCAAAGCAAAAAAGAAAAACCACACCCAGAAGAAAAAAAAACCAAAACCAAAAAACCCTTGCAACTTTGCTTTATGACCACTCTAGCTAATTGTATCTGTTACCCAAAATTTCCATTATCACTAATCTGATAGTAAGGATTTGTCTTGAATATCAGGAACTATCGTAAAGAGCCGTAAAAAATCCTGAACTTTCTCAAGAAGGCAGTGGTCAGATTAGTAAGAAGCTTTATTTTGTTTACAATGGAGTTTATCACTGGTATAAGCAGATGCTCCTGTGCTAACTCCCACTCAGGAAGCAGCACTTTGGGCCTACATCTATAGTAATAAATGATCCATTTGAAGAGGATTATCTCCTCCTTCCCCTCTTCTATTTTGCCTGAACAAAGTGGGAGGTGGAGAGAAGGAGGGGGAGATAATCCATTTAGCATGCAATGCTTCACACCTGCCAGGTAAGTAATAAATGCTGCATTCCAGGGGGATTAGCACAGTAGTTCTTGTTTGGACTGGAATAAAATATTTTCAGACACTGTACTGAGCCCTTGGGACTGAAGTCTAGATAGGGTTCTGCTGTTTAATTATTTCTTATATATCTGCTGCATTTATATGTTTTCTGAGTAAGACAACACAAAGGTAGAACGGAAATATTGAAAGCTGAATTTCTGCAGGATTTTTTGTGTGTGTGATGTGAGAAATGTTAAATATGTTGATAGGGACCAGTAATAATGCAATAACATTTTATTATTTAAAACTATACATTCCACAAGAAGAAAGGAAGAGGCAAAGGAGTCTTCATGAAGCTTGCAAGCCATACAATAAGTGGTCCCTGAACTCAAGATTAAAAACCATTCATGCTGGTCATTGTGATATTATCTTCACATTACAACTCAGCAACCTGTAACATTCTCTGTCAGCAACTTACTCATATGATTCTGTTTGCCTTTTTTCTGGTGTTCCCATTGTTTTTAATTCCATAGACTAACAATTTTTTAATATTTTACATGGTATAAAAGCAGATATATATTTTAATAAGATATTTAGTCATAAAACAGATCTAGTTGAAGTTGTCACTGCTCATTACAGAGGAGTTGGACTGGATAACTGTTAAAAGGACTCTTTCAACTCAAGCTATTTATACTGGGCCTAATCTGAACAGAAGCCAGGGAAAAGAGATCCTGAAAGTTCCAAACAATGGGAGGAACCTGGTCTACTGCTCTACTGCCTTTTCAGATTTTCTGTTGCTTTATTTCATGGAACTTGAAGATGGCATTAGAGTTAGATTATGTTACTCATGCCTTTCTCCATATCTGTTAGTGCTGCTTAGACACAGACATCAGATAGAGGACAGGCAGGAAACCACAGAGCATCTCAAGTGACAGCAGATCTATAGTTTATCTATATGAATCATACTCTACACTGCTTATATATAATATGTTTCAGATTGAATATTTATTTTAGCTCTGGCTTCTAATATGGGGAAATAAATAAAAAATCCTTCTCTTCAAGAAATCTAAGATATCCCAGCCAAAACAGTAATCCATTGATTTTCTTCTACCCATGGTGAGTAGAGTTTCTTCTTCCTTATTCAGAGATGTAGGGAGGAAGTCAATACTTTCCCCAGGCTTGGTGGCAGTCTCTGATGCTGAACAGCTGAGAGATTCCCCTCAGTGGTGAGGTCTCAGGTAGCGTTTTTATGACTCACTTCAGCATAAAGCTATCTCAAAACCACGTTAATTTGAAGTAATTAGGTTTTACTCTTAGAGTTGTAGAATCTTACAATGATTTGGGTTGCAAGGGACCATAAAAAATCTTTTTGTTTCAACCACCTGCAATGAGCAGAGATCTCCTTAACCACAGCAGGTTACTCAAAGCCCTGTTCACTGGACCATCTGCAGCCTCTTTTGACAAAATCTGCCAGTGTTTTGTCACAGTCATTGTAAAAAAAAATTTAGCTTTAAATTTGTACCTCTTGTCTTATCAATACAGTTCCTATTAAAAACTCTATCCCCATCTTTTTTATTAGCCCTCTTTAAGTATTGAAATCCTGCAAATAAGATCTCCCTGGATACTTCATGCTAGGTCTCTCAGAATGACCCAACTCTCTCAACAGTCACACTTTGGAGATAGCTAAACAATTGTTTCTGTCCAGACATGATAAAATGTCATGACTAATTAAGCATAAATTGAGTTTATTATTACTGATGGATGATAGAATAAAAGTCCAGTCAAGGTGTCATATAAAGAGCTGGAAGGCATTTTACAACCCAATTCCTCCAAGTCAAAAGATCTGACAGAAGTTCACCATAAGTACAAGGCTCAACTAATTGATTTTTTTTTTAAATGAAACTAAACATTTCCCAGTGGCAGAATCATCAGACCCACATACTAAGAAATACAAGAACATGTGGGTGGAATTTAAAATGTAGTAACTGCGTAGTGCACAATCCACTGTTGCAGACAGTGATAAATGTTAATTAAAAAACCACAACAATATCAAAATAAACACCTTGCCCTTCCAAGAAAACAGTGAAGTAAGAAAATACATTTTAATATCTAGATGGTAAAATTAATATGAAGAAATTGCAAAGAGAAAAAAAAATTGGCATAATAATTGCTTTCATTTATTTTCAGAATTTTTAACTAGTTCTTTTTCATTAGTCCCTTTCAGGTTATTATCATATATTTATTTCTCCTGTTTTTCTGAAAGATTCTATTATAAAACTCCCCTATGACTATGAGATTATGAGTGCAATTATGTTAAAATATATTTCATTTTGCCACATCCCCACAAAAAGTTATCTATTTTGATGAGCTAGAAATAGCATAGAAATAAGTGGAAAAAAAAATTGAAATACTTAGACCTGGACATATATGCTCACATTCATGCACGAATACATTCATACATACAAAAACACACTTTTAGTCACTTGCTAATTTTCCTGATAGTGTTTACCATGAATTTGTCCAATCTAGGTTTAAATAAATCAAGTAAAAGATCTCCTGCTTTTTACTCAGGTAGTCAAGAATCCATATAAGTATAAATTTTTAAAAACCTTGTCCATAGCTTTAGATTAGTAATTCCATATATAAGAAGAGCATTGTATTCAGAAATGCTACCCTTAGTGTATTTTTGTGAAGTAGTTGCTTTTACATAAGGTATATTTACAGAGACAAGTTATTAACTTTTATGGTAGAAAGTGGTGGAGATTTCTGTGGTTGATATCAAACACTTCTTGTCACGTTTATCAAGTGATCTCCTGCCCCAGTGCGAAGCTTGACTTATATGTTGAATGAAAGCTTGCGAAGTTTGCTTGCAAAGAGCACAATGAAACAAATCCTTAATAAGCCACTTAAAATTAATCTTATTCCATTAATTTCTAATTTTATCCTCACCACCATCAGAAATACATTCTTTCACATGATTATCTTTTGTTCTCTTTATTTAGTCAAAGTTTAAAGCGACACAATGTTGAATTATATCTCTTTGCATCTCCTTCACATGCTGTTAATTCTCCATGAGGAAAAAACCCCAACAAATAATAAAAAATACCCTGAGAAACTCGTTATGTATTGTTTCATCACAAATTTGATTTTATTACTCTTATGTATTAACTTCAATTAATATAATGCACCTGTGTAGAAAAATATTGGATCATACAAAAAAAGGACCTGATCTTCCAAACTAGTAGTCCAGCATAACCAGTAACATACCTAAGAGTAGTTTTTGCAAAAACCATTGAGGTCTCAAAGCATTTTTGGACCCAGTTTAAGGTCTGAGCATAAGATAGGTTAAAATACTTGAATGGAATTTAACCCATTTTTTGAGGCTGTTAATATGGACCAGAGAAATTCAGACCCAGCTAGGAAAAGTACACTGGGATTTGGAATATAATATCTGTGGGGAGGAGGGGAAATCTACCAAGGAAAGAATATTTACCTAAAAGAGATGAATATATTGCATTAAATGGAAATCAGCCTACTTACTAGAAAAATTGTAAACCCTTACGGAGTAAAAAAACCCCCAGAACTGGAGCAAGAGAAATAACAAGTAAAGAATCATAGAATCATACAATTCTTTGAGTTGGAAGAAATCTTTAAGATCATCTATTTACAACCTTCCATAATGTAGGCAGGGACACTTTCCACTAGACCAAGTTGCTCCAAGCCTATCAGACCTGTCCTTCAACACTTCTAGGGATGGGGCATCAATGAGATCTCTTGGGCAACCTGTGCCGGTGCCTCACCACCCTCACAGTAACAAAGTTCTTCATCATGTCTAATCTAAACCTACTCTCTTTCAGTCTGAAGCCATTCCCCCTTGTCCTATCACTACATGCTCCTGTAAACAGTCTCTCTCCGTCTTTCCTGTAAATTCCCTTCAGGTACTCGAAGGCCACAATTAGATCACTCTGAAGCTTTCTTTTTCCAGGCTGAACAATCCTAACTTTCTCAGCCTTTCCTTGTACGCTCCAGGTGGGGTCTCACCAGAGTGGAGCAGTGGGGCAGAATCCCCTCCCTTGAGCAGCTGCCACACTGCTCTTGATGCAGCCCAGGGTGCAATTGGCTTTCTGGGCTGGGAGGGCACTTTGCCTGCTCATGTCCAGCCTCTCATGCACCCCAGGTCCTTCTTGGCAGGGCTGCTCTGGATCTGTTCACCCCCAGCCTGTGTTGATGCAGGGGTAGCCCTGACCCAGCTGCAGCACCTTGCTCTTGGTCCTGTTAAAACTCTTGACATTTCCACCAGCCCACTCCTCGAGCTTGTCCAGGTCCCTCTGGACATCCCATCCACTGGTTTTGGCAAATGCACCATTCCCTGAGGGTGCACTGGATCTCTTCTTCTGTGTCATTAATGAAGAGAGTTAAGTAGCACTGGTCCTCTGAGGGTCACCACTTGTCAGCAACAGGATTCAAGATTTTGATGTTGAGAATACAGTGGGAAGAAGTTGGCTCAAGCAGTAGGGAAAATGGTCCTAGAGGATGAGGGAACAAAATGTTGAGGTGAGGTGGGCAGAGAAGCAAAGCAGGGCAGGGCTGCTGGGAGCAGCGTGGTGGGGAGAGGAGTAGACACAGGAGGAATGTTAGACGGTACCTGGTGGGCAGGAGAGAAATATAAGACTGATCTCAAGAGTATGGCACTGCAGGTGGATGTAAATAATTAGGCCAAACAGAACATATAGTGGAAGTAAAAGGTGATATGTCTTGGAAGGCCATCAGCAAGGAGCATAAATCATCAGGGATAGGAATGGAAGGCGGTAGTACAATTAGTAGGGCAGTAAGTGAGGAGGGATTTTGGTGCCAGTGCTCAGTATTTGCCTGTGTTCAGTCTTTATCTTTTACCCAACAAAATGATTTTGTTGTCCTTCATAGCCAAAAGGCAGTTTTCTCCCAGGTTCTTATACCTCTTGGATGTCTTGAAGAAGTGAGCCTCAGAGGCAGAACTCCTTTGATTTTCTCTGACTATGAAAGGTGATTGATCTGATCTACTATGCTAGAAAATTAGAGCTAGCACCACTTAAATATGAGTGATTGGTATAAGAACTATGTTCTGCTTTATTTTCAAGTGAGCACATCCATGCCATGTGATCTCACTCTTAAATACTGATATAAATATGCAGCACTGTTTCTTGGAATATTTATGTGATGACACAAAATCATTGTAATCACACTCTTCACCTCCTCAAATAATTTACTATCTTAGCAGGAGGGAATGGTACTTAAAAAAAACCCCTTAAAGTAACATTAAAACAGAAAAAAATAGTCTAAATTTCCACTTCACATGTAAAGCAAGCTAATCAATTCAAAGCATAAAATTTGAAGTAGACGTTAAACCATTAAATGCAAAGAGAGTCTAATAAACTCATAAATTGGTTGTGTTTGCATTAAAATTCAAATTACCTTCTCTGGTTCTTGAAATACAGTAATATTAAAAACAAGTGTAGACTGAATGGAAACAATCTATGTCAACATTTGAATATTTCTTATATCATAGCAATATTTTCAAGTACATTCATTTTCGTTTTTATGACAGTGAATACAGAGGAAATAAATGTTAGGCCAAAGCTTCATCTTTCTGAACACTTCCAATGCATTTGATGCATTTAAGGATATTTACTAGTTACGAAATTCTCAAGACACAGTCATTAAAAACTAACTGTTTTGCAAATTCATGCAAAACTAAGTTGTTTATTTTTCTTTAAATAAAATCAAGGATTTTGAAAAGAATTCAAGCTTAACATCATCCATTTTGTCTTACGGATTTTTTATCAAATTTTGACAAGGACAAAAATCATAGTTTTATATTCTGTATATAAAGAATGGAATCTTGCTGCTATGCAACTAAATCTTCATTTTCATATTTCTTTATTGATGAAATTAAAGTAACAGCTTTCCAGGTGCAAAATAAACTTATGAAATTATATTTTGCCTTACTCAATGTAAGTCTATATTATTTGGGATATTTTGTGGTGGTCAATAATTTTGTTTATATGTCAGTGCATTTAATGTCACTTGTACTGACCTTGTGCAATTTCATTTGTGTGAAATAACAGTCCTGACTACCATGTTACTACATGTAAAGCACTTGGACTCTCTCAGCTCTGCACAGGATTGCCAACATCATCCTTGCAGTTCAACTACAGTATTCCTCCATCTAGCCAAGAGCTCTATGAAATTGTATCACAAGATGTCAGAACAAAATAGGTAGAATCCTTCAGCTAATTACAAATATTTCATTCCTTTTCTATTCAACTGGAATGAAATTAATGAATGCAGAAATAAATAAATAACTTCCAAGCATCAGTCAGCTTTTTCTCTGTATATCCAAAATCAGCACCTGTGACTAGAACAGCTTGAAGCCAAGGTAACAGAAATTAAAATTGAAGCAGCATCTTAAATACTTTCTCTATAACATGACCTTCAGTGAACGTCACTCACTATCAAATTAAGTGAACTTCATTCTATAGTATTTTGGAGTACCAAAAAAAAAAAAAACCCAACCCCACAACAAAAAAAGGTTTCCCTCCAACTGAAAGTGACCAGAAGACTGCAGCTGAAGTTCTTGCCATGGCAAACTAGCATTTTAAGGCATCTTATTTTAATAGCTGCAAATTATTTCATTCTGATTAAAGCTACAGTAATCTCTCTTTTAATGTGATTAATCTAATTCATAAGGTACCGGTGAAAACCTTCTATCCCTATGCTTCAGATAGATGTGTCAGGTATTTCTTCACCTTTAAATATCACCATAGGTAGTTATGCTTCCCTTGGGCTGATATGTACTTACCTGCATTTTTGGTCTTGATATTCTAAGCCCATTATGGACTAGCTCCCCTACCAGATCAGTCACTCTCCTTGCATGTTATTTTCCATTACAGAGATATACCCAATGAAATTGTCACTAATTAGAATGCTTCTCACAGACAGAATTTAAATTTACTGGGCTTGAACTACTGGATTTGCTTTTAGTAAGAGATAGCCACAGGCTATAGTGTCAAAAAAAAAAAATAGGTCAGAACTCATCTTCACAGTTATTTTCCTTTCTGAGTAATGTTTCGTAAAGCAATCAAATATCTCCCTATGTTTAAAGTACAATAATGATTTAAAAGCCTCTATTACTGTTGTACAGAATCTCTCTTTGAGTGCAATACACTCCTTGTGGTGGAATGATAAGAGCTTCATCACTGACAGCCCACATTAGTGCTCTGATTAAAAGTCTGCCTTTTGTCTCCATTTTCAGGACCTTTTCTTTACAATAAACTGCTATTCTAAGAAATAGCCCTTTGCTGAAATTCCCCTTAGAATTGTAAGAGCTGTATTATGCCATCCATCAGCCAATTGCTGGAATAAAGTAAAATTCACAACAATAGTCATTAGTAGATGATGTAGAGTCTCATCACTCTTTTGAAACTAGAATTCCTTTGAAAGCAACTGTTTACTGAGCTTTATGTCAGGACTAAGGGAATGTATTCAGATGGATTACTGCAAGTCACTGCTTTCAGTGGAACGTGAGAACAATGCACACTCTTCTGACAATACACAGTGTGGGTGTCTACTCTGCCTTCTCTTCTTTCAGCTTCACAGCATTCACCCTCTGCTGCAGGTGCAACAAATTCAGTCTGCATACTGAATGTTAATGACAGTTTCTGTGTTAGGTAATGGAGGAGTTCGATGGGTATAAATAAAATGTGGGGTTGTTCTAGGAGGACCTTGCCAAGGATATTGTGAGGACATTTAAAAATACTCTGCGTCTTGCACAGTGTAGATATCATTGGAGCAACCTGCAGATGGCAAGGAGCTAGTTATTGCACTGAAAATTAAAGCCTAGGCTACCTGTATTCCCCACGAGTTGTTGACTCTGTATTTGAACAGTTATCCCACAGGAACTGGCTCCAGATCAATATGCCAGGCAATTCAGCTGGACTGCAGAAACACGCCTTAACATGAAGCCAGGAACACGTGGTTAGTCCAGTTATAGCCTTGGGAGTTTAATCAATAAACTATTATTAGCATAAATTTACTAATAATAACACTCATTAGCCAAATTATCCAATTATTACACCTCATTCCCTATAAAAACTGATATATGAAAATCTACTCTTTCCCTGCTCCTTTAGATACTAAAGTTGTCCGCCCAAGGTTGTGTTTCCTACTGTGTGGAAAGGTGAAGCTTGAACAATATCTATGAATATCTTTGCTGGAGGAAGTATACTGGTGCTATTGAAATGGGTGTGTTGCTGGGAGCAGCCAGGGAGGAACAGGAGCTGGAGCTGTACCAAGTATCTAGGAGAGGGAAAGAACTGGTTCATGTCAGACAAAAAAGTTCTTAGTACTGATCAAATTTTTTTAGCTCCTCAGTCTGTAAGAAATGCCTGGCTGGGCAAGTGTTTATCAAAAAAACATGTTTTTGTCATCTTTAGATGCTTGTCAGCTTCATTCTGCTAAGGAAGGGGTGGATGATTAGGTCAAAAGGAAGGACAGGACAAGAGGTATTGCTGGTATATTCTTTTCATGCTTGACTCTTGTATACAGGCAGAGACTGTCCATTGTTCTAGAGAAGTTTTAAAGAGACTTATGTGTTTAGAAGATGGCATTTGATGCCCCCTACTTTATTACTCTTTTTAGAGTTACAGCTCTGCTACCAATATTTATACAAGTTATACTGTGCCTACTAATTATCCATGCAGGTGTAGAATTGTGTAATGAATGTGTTTCCCTACATGCCAGTTTACTCATTCAAGAAGACATCTGGTAAGCACCAATTCAAAATCCAAATGTATCCAAACATGTAGAGAGTGTTGGATATTGGGGTGGGGGCAGAGGGACAAGATGCAAATGCAAAATTAGGAGTAGAATAAATGACTGTAAATATAATCTGCATGATTACAGTCTCCTTCCAGCTGACTGTAAAGGAACATGTTTCCTCATATCAAAAATAATCTCATTTCATTCTTGTGATACATGACAATAGGAATTTTTCAGTGGCTTCTGGTCCTGTTCAAGGCCTTCTAATTTCAACATTTGTTTGCTGCTGAGATCAGAAGACTGATTTTTTGATGTACAGACCACTCAGAAAAGAGGGCACGAAGCACTTCTCACTTGTAAGTTTTCCTTTCTTCACACTCTGTTGGAAGGGCTAGGACCACAAATTGCATCAGTTAAGGTTTTGACTAGACTAAGCTCCTATTATTCCTCCTTAGAGCAACTGTTCCATGAAATTAATCTAAAGGTGAAATGCCTTGGCAATATGTCTCCATGTTTAAAGCCAACTTTGGTATTTGTTACACAACTTTCTAGGGCACTCTCACACTCCTCTGTGGCCCCAGGAGTCACTGGTTGAAGAAGGGCTGGGTTTGTCCCCACACAATTTTTACTTACAGAAATCACGGCAAAGCTTTTTGCTGTAAGCAACAGCCCAAGCTGTGTTTACTGGAGTTGCAGCTTCACTTCCTTCAGAAGCGCATGCAAAGTCTGAGAAAAGCTGGAAAAAAGCTGACATCTAAGGACACGATATCCTGGCTGAAGAAAGCATTAATTAAAATGCTTAACATTTCTTCTTGAAGACTGTTTTAAGTGTCCAAAAAGGCACTGCTAAGAGCTAAACCGTGTTTCCAAGGAAGAACAGTGATTAAGTTCTGCCTTTCGTGTGTGACCTACATCTGTGGACTTTATCTGCATTTACAAGGAAGGCAGCTGATTACAGAGTTCCTCCCTCTGCTCCCTTAGGACAGTCAGACCAGAGCTCACTGAGGCTCTCTTGGATATTTTGGTAGTAAAACATAGTCTGTTTGCAGCTCTGTAGGAAAAAAAAAAAACAAAACAAAAACAAACAAACAAAAAAAAAACAATAAACACCTTACATTCTCTTGTTCTAAAAAGTCAAAATAATGGAGAACTAGCTGATAGTTTTGTAGACTTTTAACCTACTGCAGCCTCCCTGAAGCCTCCCTGAATCCTGTAAGATGTAATAAAACAAGAATCAAACTTGTATAGGAGGCAGAAAAAGAAAATAGGGGTTAATGCTTGATTTCCATCAGGAGAAAACAGTACAAGAAGTATGCTAGTAAGTTCTTTCATAAAGGACTTGTTTTGTGTATTTATTAAATACCTTTAAAATGAAGCGATTAGAGAAACAGACACTCTTGAGGAGCAATGAATCCACTTGGATTAGTCTGGAACCAGAGACAGATGGGGAATTTGAGATATCAACATAAGATTTTTGAAAAGGTACAGGATAACAATGATGTTTAGTATCAATGGACTCCAAGTACCTCTCACCACAGGGAAATAAAATAAAGGGCTTGTATGTTTTAGAAAATGATATTGCCTGTCACTTTTCAGAGAGGATCTGGGAAAATGTAAAAATCTCACTTCTGCTCAATGTGCAACTGGTAGGAAAAATGCAAATAAAGTCATGTTCAGAGTGAAGTATTATTGTGCTACCAGAAACCAACAGCCCTGCCTCATTTGCATTGCAATTGTGCACTGAGTATTTGTCAAAAATATGACAGCACGAAATAAATGTTTCTGAGAAGGGTGACAAGGCCATGAAAAAGTTTGTAAGTGGCTATAGCAACTCTGATTTTCTTTTTCTCTAGAGAAGACACATGTATAAGAATGCATGAAAAGAGTTTTAAACACTGTAAAAATACTGTAATAAAATATGGACTAGCTAGCTCAGGAGTATTAGTCTTTACATTTCCTGAAGAAAGCTCTATCTTCTTTTAGTTCCCATGCCCATGTCCCTTGTACTGTTGTGTTCTAGAGGCTATTCCAGGTGGAGCTTCATGATTCACATATCTTAAGAGTGCTCCATGGCTCAAGTCAGGGCAATTTTCGTTTTTCTCATCACAATTTCATTGAATAAATGAAACACATCACAGCATTTAATTGAAGAGTGAAGTGTATGATTATTGAGAGTGTCTGAGATCAAGAGTTCAGAGAACACCTGATAAGACCTGTATTAAAAGTGGCCATTAATGATAATAAACTTCATGGAAGGGGTATATTAAAATTCATGGTTTAAGGTATAAATCATAATCTGTACAGTACCTCTGGGGAGATGGTTGCTTGATGGATCACTCTTCTTTCTTGTCTGAACGCTTATACTGTGTTGATCTGCCAGATACAGGTTGATGCTCTTGTCTTACTGCTGACAGGTTACAGGACATGTATTCAAATCTGATTTCAGGTGACACTGACATATTTTTGTCATTTGTGTTACCTATTTTCATTCTTCTCTACCAGTGAGATCTTTCAGGGAAATGAGAATAAAGACTAAACCTACTCAGTTTCCTGTGTTCAAACTGATGTTTTACAACTGAACAGTCAAAGCACACAATCATATATATGGGCAAAAATATTATGGATATTTTGTGAAAATCTTTAAAAATTCTCAACAAGCTTGTCATTAAAATTACCAGAATTTCTTATCACAATTAATTTTTGTTACCAGAAAGTTAGAAGAAAAAATATATTTTTTTTCCAAAGGATTATAACTGCTTTTGCTTTGTAAGCTGGACATTATCTTCACAATGAAGATTGATAGGAATTTCATTTGTTTCTCCATTGAGAAACAGGACAGGCTGCATCTCTCAGGTTTCCATCAGAGATTAATTCCATATTGGAATATTCAATGTTCCATATTGCTTGAGTATCTCAAAAGTAACCTGACTTACTGTAGATACACAGGACACAGGTGAAATGACAGAAAGAAGAAAGGAGGCCCCTTCCCAGGGACACCTTTTGCTTAGAGTGTTACAGCAGCAAAAAATTTCTGGTACCCACTCTCCCCACAGTCAGGCTGATAATGTTGATGTGCAAATAGACACAGAGATCATCACAGTGCAGTATAAAGTCCACTTTCGGTTTGAAACACCAACCAGTACCTTGGCTGTCCACTTATAGACAGTAGACAGTCTACTTATGTCTACTTGTCACTTAAAATCTCAGAAACTGAAAACTTGAAATTCAGGTTAAAAATACTTACTAGATAGATTGATTTTTTTTTTTTCTTAATGAAAGGGTAAACAAATGATAGCTTTTCAAGAAAATTCTTAGATTTAAAAAAAGTATATTTTGGTTGGTAGTTCTCAGTGACTTTGATGATACATACAGTAGCTGTTTCTTATTTACTGAGATATTTTAGCTTTTTTCAAAGGTATGAAATTGGCTGTATTTCTGTTTCGCTGATGCAAAAGCCAAGACGTTTTCTCATTAACATTATCTTTTGCTTCAGCTTCTCGTTTTATTTTACATCCAAGAGTAACTAAGCTTGTTAGGGAGTTTCAGCCAAACCAGCCAGATGCTCCTAACTCCCATAATACTTTCTGAAGTCCTCATGTGGAGCCTTGAACAATGTGCAGTGTTCCAATAAACCCAAACTGAACCTAAAACACCAAACAGATGATAAACTAAAGACAGACAGAGGAAGGGAGAGAATATTTGGCACTTGAGTCATTACAATCCACATACATTATTGCTCATATTTTTGTTTCTACTACTGGCATCCAAATGTCAGTTTGATTACATGAGTTTTTATGCAATATTTAATTCTGTGGACTTGTATGGTTAAGGTAAAATTTGTAGCCTAAAGTTAATTGCATTCAAATGCTTTTTTTGAAAAAGCTATCTTCAACAGTAGCATCAAACAAGAATTTTTACTTAGGAAGGTGAGAGAGAAATAGATCTTAATACAGGAGAGCTCTCTATCCACCATTGGATCCGGATATATCCCAGCCCATCTGCAACAAGTGCAGGGTACCATCTTCATCCACGAAAAGGAACAATTTGGAGATGGAGTGCATCGAAAAAGCCAAGAAGCACTGCTACAGACCAGGGAGAGTCATATCTCTGCTGAGCCATACTTTGCAGATGTATATTATATGAGATACATTTTGATGGCCAGCTACTGATCAGATTGAGGAAATGCAGTGGAAAATTTTAAAGGTTATATGTTAAATAGGCAGATAGTAGGTTTGAATCACAGAATCACAGAATCTCAGAATTTCTAGGTTGGAAGACACCTTCAAGATCATTGAATCCAACTCCTTCTCCCACACCTCAACTAGACCATGGCACCAAGTGCCACATCCAGACTTTTTTTAAACACATCCAGGGATGCCAAATTTTTTTTTCTGTTTCACTTCCATTCACTAAGGTGCATAGAAAATGCTGCCATCTGCCAATATTATTAGAATTATTTTTTAATACTTTCATTGGTTTCTGCCAGCGTCACTGGATTTGCATCTAATATAATTTTATGTTGATCTAAATTGTTTCATAATCAAAACAGAAGGGGAAAATGTCTGTACACAGGTTCAACTTGACGAGGATGTTAGCAAAAGTTACTAAGTACCATCAATGAATACTTTACTAAAATGTGATGTGGCTGTGAGCCTCAAAAGCTGTATTTCCATTGCTAGTAGCAGGCCCTAAGTGTCGTGCTAAGATGGACATGCCTCAAGGCTGAAGTTTGTCAGGCTTGCACTGTCTGAAATTTTCTTACTCTGTAATTTGTCTTAGCTGTGACAGTACTTTCTTTTGTTGAACAGGTGTCTGTGGTTAATTTGTTTTACTTTTGTTCACTTGTGAATGGTACAATGCTTTCTACACCTAACAGGAGCTAGCAGTTCCTTTAGGCTGCATGGGATATTTATGATTCTTATGATTCTTACAGTGACAATGTAGAGAAAAGCAGTCCTTGAAGGGTAGCAGAGGACTTGAGAAGCAGAGACATAGGATGTGGTGCAGAGATGTACACATGGGATGGCAGGGGAGGGGTCACAGTTTGTACTGCAGACCCCACAAACAGCTCACCTGCTGTCTGTAGAGGAAATACTGACCTGCAGCTGGACAAAAGTACTTTTAGAGGTAGCAGAGATAGTAAAGAAATAATATTTTCACACAAGTAAAATGTAACATATACAGCAAATTAAGAGGTCACCTACATGCTACAGACAAACAAAGATAAAGCCTAAGTGTGAAAGGGTGCTAGCTAGCAAGAGGATTGACACCAAGAGGATTATAGAGTGAGGAACAATCAACATCATCATCGTATTCCTCCCACTGAGGAAGGCCAGGTGTTGACAACCATGACACCACAGCCTTGGCCATGAGGATAGAAACCTTAGGGTAACCTAGAAAAGCTGAACACAACACTGGGAAAAGGGACAGGAACCACATCTGTGTATAAAAAACTTAAACTGCATTGTCCTTTTTCTATAACACTTTCGATCTAAACTCTGAATGTTTAGATATTAAGTTTAGATATAACATTTCAGTTATATTAATAAGATATTTGGCTTAATTATATACAATGTACTTCTCCTTTGCCCTTAAATAAGGTTTTAATTCAACCATGTTAAAACATTACTTTATAACACAAATTCTGAAAAACAAAAAGTGAAAGTCAAGCATTACATAGGAAAGTAAATATATAGCTGCTAAATCTAAAACTGGAAAACCAAACAGGATTATGAGATGAACACCAAGAAATATGCAACTGTTCCACACTTATCAACCAAAACAGTATGTATAAAAGATTTACTTGAAAAAATCACATAGAAACTGTTTCTTATCCATTCCAAGTTTATCTGTTCACACATTTCTTTCCCCCAGTATTCTCTGCTAAATCTGTTAAAGATTTGTCCAACTCCTAAAGAACCAGACCATTTAAGAGAGTGACAGATGTGGAAATGCTAAAACATTTGGTCACACTTACACTCAAATTTTCAGGAAAACTCATTTTAGTATTTAATATTTGGCTCTTTTCGCAAAACTGTCTATGCTTTCATCTAATGTTTATTACATTCAAATGTTTAAGTATGAGGTTGTTTTTGCACTAAATAAATGTTGAAAATAAATATTAAACATTTCAGATATCTTTACCTAAAAATCATCTCAACCAAAGAGAAATCAGGCTACACGGTAGTAAGAAACCTTTTCAATCTTTTTCAACCAATTTTATATTGCACAACATGAAAACAAAGATATTTGGCTTTGTATTTTGTGCCTTTATAGGAAACCTGTGATGGTAACTACAACTCTAAAATGTCAGCACTGTGAAAAAAAATCTGAAACACACAAATCAGAAATTAATGAGGGCTAAAAATTTAATGACATTTAGATGGTGTTATTTAAATAGCTTATAATTCTGTCAAAAGTGTTTAAGTTGCTATGTTTAGATATGATTCATCAATTGAATTAAATTACATGCAACGAAGTAACCCTTAACAAAATGCAGCAACTTAGGATCGCAGATTGAAAGAAGAGGTGCAAATTGCCTTTTCTCTTTTAAGTCCTGTAGAAGAAAACTAAAATCTAAGCACCATCATCAATTAAAGACTGCAGATTTTTACCACAAATAGATTTTATTCTAGGGATTCAGAATTAACAGTCTGGCAAATTCTATCTGACTTTTACTCAGTCTTTCTCAAAATACACCCAGGGGCATCAGTTGAGGTGGGAGGGAGAAGTAGGGTCAAACAGAAGGTAAATGACCAGCTCTGAGAAATGTAGACAGCTCAAAGACCTGGATTAATCTGGATTCATTCCACAGGCTTTCCTGGATTCATCTGGAATCATTAGATAGGTCTAAATATTTAAACTGAGAAGCGAGAAGTGAGGAGTTCTGGTTATAGTTTTTACACTTTAGTTAATTACTAATTAATTGTTATCATAATCATAACGAATTAGTTGCAGCCCTGGCTGGTAACTGGCCACAGCCTAAATATTGTGTTGCAAGGACTTGCCACTGAGTTTTGCCAGCTTTGGTTCTTCTGAACTGCTCCTGACCTGTCTAGAGACTGACTTTACTTGGTTGACCCCTAGTTGGAGGGGCACTATGGCTGCTATTTTCTTTTTATTTTCCTATAGTTTCCTACTGAAACTATGGTAGCACCATGGTTTCAGTCTTAAAATCTTCTGACCTTAAAAACCTTGTGACCATAGGGTGCACATAACATCAGTATAAGGGGTAGAAAATGATTGTAATAATTGCAATTGTATTGTTATTATTGGTGTTCTATTTTACCATTGAAACTGTTCTGAATATAGACATTCATTCTTTTCTATAATAAAATTTCTTCAGACTATTAAGATTTCAATAATACTAAAAATAATACCTGTTTCCTCATTGTCCATAAAAAGATTCTGAGTTTAGCAGAAACAGTGTTATGTAGCAAAATAGTTACACAGATTAATTTAACGCACGTACTTTGAAAACAAAAGTAGTGGATAAAGAAGTGATGAATAAAGAAGTACCTCACATACATCCGATGTCTTAAAGATGTTATGCTATTTTCCATGTTATATTTGGTAAATTTTAAGGATCATATAAGTTATGGTTATACAAATTTACATCAAACTATTATGGTTTAACATAGTAATATAAGCAAAAACTCATTCTGAAACTAAACATTTGTGTCTCAAAATTAGAAATATTAGGGGACCTAGGTACTCAAGTCAACTGGACTTAAAAGCCCAGGTGGAGATTTATTTTCTGCCTTTTTTTTTTTTTTTTTTTGAAAGCATAGAAGACTTGATAAAAATATGTGCCAACAAAGAAAAATTGCTAAAAATAGTATTAAAAAAATGACAATATCAGACTAGAAGAAGCTCAGTATAAGAATTCCTCAAGGACTCATTTAGCAGATCTTTAATATTTACATTAATGAATTTGGCACCAAATAAAAATCTTGATGAAAGGTGTTTGTCATACAAAATTAAGAGGCAAGTAAATGTGAAGGACAATTTGCATATCATGCAGAAAATATGCGATGATCTTGATGACTACAGTAATAGAAATGGGTTGGCGTTTCACTGAAACATGAAGCCTTATGAAGAGGAACTAATAATAATATTTTTCACCATTATCTGGAAACATATCAAATTGTCAATTACTTAGAAATAGAAAAGTCTGACATAGCAGCAACTTTCTGTGATATTAAAAACTGACATTATGATGGACTTATGAAGAAGTAGATGTGATTTTAGGTGTTATGTGTGGGAAGTGGTGCAATTGGACAAAACACCACTTAGAGGATTTTGGCTACAATGTCCTTTACCAACTTGAGCACATGTATGAAAGAAAAAATGTACTGGAATAGAAAGAGTTGTGAAATAAAATGGGCAGATAATGCACATAATGAAGACTCATTGAGAGAAGGCTTACAAAGTTTTTCTGCACTAAGCAATTCAAAGTCCTAAGGGTACAACAAGAAAAGGAGGGAGCAATCACAAAGCATTTGAATAAAATGGATATCTGCACAAAGTTTCTCTGTGTTGGAAAGTTTTCTAGCATCAGGGTAGGGAGGTTCTGGACTAGATTCCTATAATGAGTCATTTTTTGAAGAGCTGACTAGTTTAAGGTATGATATAGTATTTTATTAAAGTGGTTTTCTGATATTGCTTTCTTCAATCATATATTAAATGATCTGCTATGTTATTTTTGCTTGTAGTTGCTTGCTTTTTTTCAGGTTTCCCTGTTTGTAGCATTGAAAGGAAATTTGATCTGAAAGAAGAAATATGTCACACACACACATCCCTCTTCTGCCGATAATATGATATATATTAGTAGTGTTAGGTACATATCAGCATTATTAAGAATGCTAAGGGGTTTTCTCCATATTTTTCACATCCATTGCCAGTTCAAACCTGTAATCTTTGCACCACAGTTGAACTCAGACTAGGATCAATTCCTTCTAAGTATTTTATGTGGAAATTTTTGCTCCTTTAAACTATGCCTCCAGAAAGTGTTTGGAATATCTCTTAGTATCATTGCCCTCCTTGAATGCACAATTAGTCAGCTCACTATTTCCTTATTACAGTGAAGAAAGATGATGTGAAAATTAATGGATGACTAAGATATATCCTTAGATCCAGTAACCTTTATTTAATGTGTCCTTGGAGCTGCAATTTGCATTATCTTAGAAGTTTTACCTCTTCTGTCAACTATATCTTCTTTCTCATGCTTATGGGGACCCCTTTATTCTAGCAACAGACTTTGAGGTTAATGCTAATAAAATCATTTAAGGACCCATGCACTTCTCACATGTATGAAAGAGATTCGCTACTATATGTAATTTAAGCTTGGTATAAAATTCCTCTTTCAGCACCTCTGTAGCTCTAAAGTCAACATAACATATCACCTCTTAAGTAAGTTTTCTCATTTTAAAATATTTGTCTTGGTTTCAGGATAACTGCTGCTAATACAGAAAGTCATCATATCCTGTCTAGAAGTGATCTCCCAGTTCTCTGTCAGAAAAGGCAGACACTTCTATGAATACTAAAATTTATTAATGCTCCCATTAAAACTGAAGTAAGCTATGCAAGTTTGAAAGTGTGATTAGTCAAGAACTATGCAGAAAAAAGAAGTTGTTCTCAGAGCTGTTCAAATTGCAGATCATCAGGACAATAACATCTTAATTTTTTTTTACTTCATCACACTTATAATTTTTTAAATTTCTGTCAAATAAGGACCTTCCTTAGGTTGCTTGTTGTTATTAATATTAGTAACAATAATTTTATGACATTATTGTTAATAATTTATTTAGATATTTTGGATACTGTAATAAGTATTTAACATAATTTTCATTCATAAAAGGCAAGATTGTTTAATTCCATTACTTTTTACTTATAAAGATTTAATTGAGTAATGTTTTGATCAGCCAATGCTCCTTGTGTTCTCTTGGAAAAAGTTTCTCAAAAAAATCTGTTTAGTAACTGTGCTCTGGAAAAGAAATCCATAGGCCACTCTAAGATCAGGCAAATTAAAGAGTTAGGATATGATTCAGATTTGGTTCTGCTGGTCAGTAAGGGAAACTGAAGGCACAAAATGCATTCAAACTTCAAGATTCCTTTCTTCTATCATACCTAGCTACTGACTACTGCTATTAAGGTCATTTAGTGTTTTCTCTCTGTGTTAGTAATCTGAAGCCTCACCTTTCTCCAATGACCAAAAAAGTATAGAAATCCCTTCCCAGAACTATCTTAACTTGGAATTTTTACCTAAAAATATGCTACTGCTTTATCAAGCAGAAGTCAGTCTTGTGCCTTTCAGGCTCAACTCCAGCTATAGGTCTACATAAAAATTGGCTGTAGAAGGCCGGGAGGCCAAAATATTGTGTGATGTGCCGCTGTCTTCTTATCTTTAAGACCTATATAGTGCATGGTTGAATGATTTAAAGTCAAGCTTGAGAGGTGTGAATGCAAACCTACTGGATCCCAGTCTACTCTCCATGTATAGTTTCCATCATTTCCTGTGGCCTTCCAGCTGCTGAGTGAATTTTGTGAGTTTGGGAGACAAATGAAATTCAAAACATAAAGTTTAGGTGTAGAGAAGGTTGGCCCAACTACCCTAAGGAGAAAGCACTAATTTTATCATCTTTTTTTGTTGGTTTGTTTGTTTGTCTGTTTGTTTCTTTTATTGCTGAGTTTTAAAGAAACAGGAGGCCTGTAGTTGGGAAAAGTACGGTAAATTTTTCCTTTTTTTTCATCCTTTTCTTAACATGATCATTCTCTAATCCATTTTTTTGCTGAACCTTACAACCTGCCTTACATTTTTGTCTTGTTCTTATTGATTTTGTCCTGTATTATCTAAGCTGCTGAGTTACTGAGTTTGGAATGGATTATGGTTTGGCTCTATCTGATTTATTTCACATAAAGTGTGTTGAATAACAGACAGATCAATTTTCAATTTGCTGTGTGAGATTCAGATCATGTCGTCAAAGCACTTTCTCTTACATATATATACAAATATATGTACTGTCTCAAAGAAGAGAAACTTAAGCTAATGAGATCCACACTGAAATTTTAAAAATTTCTCTTACAACTTGATGGTAATTAGGGATAGTTAAGCTAGCATGAGTAAGAAGAAAACTAAGACTTTATGCAACGTACAGCAGCGAAAGTGCATTTACAAGAGGAACAATTAAGTATACCCAAGAATTATTCCTTGTCTGTTAAGAAAACATAAAGAAACATAAAATTCTGAGTCTAGACAAGTTAATGGAAGAAGTTAAAATCTCTTTCAAAGAGCAGGATTTGATCTAGAGGGTCACAAGTTCTTCCTCCAGACAAGCAGACCCATGTAAACCTATTTAAGACAATGCAGAGCACTGAGCCATGCAGTCTGGTTCTGCATTGACTTTGATCATAGGAACACATATCAGCTAAAATGTAGATTAAGAACATAGTCACACTATGATGCCTCTGTAATCAATAAAGCAAGAAAGTGAAAGAGAGACTTATCTTTGGAGAATAATTCTTGTTTTCTCTGTAGAGTATCTATTTTTTTCCATTGACCACAGCAGAAACTGAAAGCAATTATTTTCTTAATATATCATATGCACTTCAGTACCTAAAGATACAACAATCAACACTTCTGACCATAGATCACGTGTTCTATTTTGCTTTGTCTGTTATGGTAAAGAAAATGTCTCTCTAATCAGTTTTCTAAGTTAAGATACACTTGTCCAGGCAACATAACATCATTTGAAATGATTAAAAGACTTAAATGTTTCACAGGACCCCTCCTTGAATTTGGAAAGACATTCAAAAATGTTTATAATTTTGATGGAGATCTGTATTCGTGGATACTATAATGGAAAGATCCTGAACATATTATTTCATTTTACATGCACTGTCTCAAGCTATAATAGTAACTGGGCTTTCATTTTGGAATTTTGGTACAACTGCTCCCTGGAATAAATGTGAAATTAGTCACAGCAGATGGTCTTTGCCTATTCCTGGTGGGTGGATTTCTCTCTCATATATTTTCCAGAAAAATAACTCTAGGAAAGAAGCATGTCATAATAACTAACAGCCATCAAGTGGGAGCAAAATAGCTGCTACACTCCACTCTGGGATGACTGTGCTTCAGTGTAGCACTGGGAAAGCTGGGCTGGGAAAGCTGTATTTATAAACCACAGTAAGAGCCTGCAATGAGAGACTCTAATAAATGTTAGATTTCTACATACCCAGTCATAGTAGTAAAATACTCATTGTGGGCTGGTAGTTTACCGATACATTTCATTCTGGTTTCTGGTTTTAAAAATAATGCTCCTTTATAGGGCACACTAACAATAGCACTGTTCTCCCAGAAAGAAGAAAAGGATTATGTAAGGAACTCGGTTCATAGTAACACCACAGACTGGAAAAGAAAAGTGTGTGATTTCTAAACAAAACAGGTAGCATCCATCTCCAGTCCTCAGAGTGCATTCATACTCTCAATTTAATTTTTTTTTTTCAGAAATGCCCCAGTCCCACAAAAGACACGCTTTAATGTTCAAAATGCATGATTGCTCATTTCAAAATCAAAAAGTGTCAATAATAGCAGATACTATTTGCTAATGTGCTTATAAAACATACTTTGCTGATAAAACAAACTTTATGTAGTATATTCATGCAGTCCAGATTATTTGCTACAAATGATTGTTTCCAATTTGGATGGGAAGAACATGTTACTTTGGATAAACTTCTACCACTGTGATTCAAAAAAAAAAAAAAATCCCTTAAAAAGCATACTTGTTTGGTGTTTGTGAATTAGTGGTGCAGGTTTTGTTGGAAAGGCACCATTGGCCTTTAAATGTATAAACAGACGGAAAATAGACATCAGTGATTAAGAATTTGACATATGGCTTATTCACAATAAGGATGGAGCATCTCACCTAGAAGTAAAGTCTGAGGGAGCTGTGATTGCTCAGCCTGGAGAAGAGAAGGCTTTAGGGTGACCTGATTGCAGCCTCCCAGTACCTGAAAGGAGCCCACAAGAAAGAGGGAGAGAGACTATTTACAATGCTATGCAGGGATAGGACAAGGGGGAATGGCTTCAAACTAAAAAGACTAGACTTAGATCAGATATCAGGAAGAAATTCATTATTTGAGGGTAGTGAGACAGCAAAACAGGTTGCTCAGAGAAGTTGAGGGTGCTCCATCCCTGGAAGTGTTCAAGGCCAGGTTAGGATGGGGCTTAGAGCAACCTGGTCTAGTGGGACGTGTCCCTGCCCATGGCAGGGGATGAAACTAGATGAGCTTTAAGGCTTCTTCCAACCCAAACCATTCTATGATTTTATGATATAGGTAGGAGATGTATATATATATATATGTTTATGTGTCAAAAAACGGTTTAACCTTTTAATGTGTGATTGACAAATAGTTATCTGACAACATGCAACACTGATTCACATCTCTATTTTGATACTTCAGTGAAGTGGGCCTAATACAAGGGCTCTTTACTTTCACTGTGATGCAAAGACCCAAAATTATGCTATTTTATTAGCTTATTGCAGCAGTGGCATGAATATGTAAATGTATTTTGAATATTTAACGTATCTGGTGATTTAAAGATTTTGAATTGTTCAAAAGCTATTTAACAAGATCTGAACAGAAGTCTAATCTTGCATCACTTGACTCAATGAGATGAGCAACTGAAGGCTCTCACTCATCTCAAACTGCATTCTGGCAAATGTTTAGGTTTTATATCCAGTTCATTTTGGCACACATGAGTACCAGTGGCTCAATTGGCATCTGGTCATCAGTTGCATCAGGTACGAACAACCTTCTTTTTCAAAGCAGCAAATGTTTCTAATTCACAAACATCTTCCATATACCATTCAACCTCCTGTTCACATATGTGTAAAATCTCCTAGAGGCTATTTGACTCATCTACATAGTTTCTCTTCACAAAGATGTAGAATTTATTGAGCTTTCCATTATAAATTTTCAGTTCAATTGAATATACTTTTAAATTACAAATCAGCTATTTCTGTCTGCAATACTGAATAATCCTTGTGGTAATATTTTATTCATAGTAAAGATGAACAAGTAATTAATGCTTTGGAGTTTGAGACTCATAGCTAATATTCTGTAATGTTCAAGTAGAATCAAATAAGATAGTGGGTATAAAATGATAGTGCAGGCAAAGATACAGATGACTTGAAGCTGATAACCTCGAAGACTTTAAGTAGTTCTGTGGCAGTTTCTCTATGCAGCACAGCTGTGTGAAAACAGCAAAAATAATGGTATTAGTACATGGGGAATAAACACAGACAGCACATGACAGACAGTATAACTCACTCTTTTGCATAAGGGGGAAGCAAATCATTGTGAATTATACAGTCATCACAAGCCTTGGCGTATTTCAAAACAATTGTCAGTCATTGTGCAAGAATGTTATGTGACTCCAGGGACAGGGTTAATTCAGGCTAGGGCAACAGTTCATAAACAATCATAGTTACCTAGATAAGATTACTACTTCTTCTTTAATATCTTAAATTTTTTCCACATCATTAGACTAGTTTTAAGGATGCCTTTTTAGGAACAAAATTCTCAGGTTTTTCCTGCAATACTACAGTAATCACAAGGGAATCAAAGTGATATTTAATTTTTATAATTCCAACATTATTTTGGCTTTTCATATGAGATTATATTGTCGAGAAATATCATTTAGTATTCTGGACTAATATTTTCACCTTCTTTCCTGCAGACATTTGCACTTTTAGTTTTTAAATTATCCTTGCAGAATACTAACTTTTGGGGTTAGCAGGGATCAAAGGTGAAGCAAAGCCTACTTAAAAACTTAAATTTTGAGTATTATCATACTGTATACACAGTTCCAAAGGCACAGTAATAATTAACAGTAGTGCAGAAAAATGTCAGAAATATCATTCTTTGAATTAATTTTTAATTCATGTCTTTCTAACCTAGTTAAAGCCTACACAGTCATACATAGTAATAAACTCACATTCTGATGCTCTTTTCTGTGCTCCCTGAATTAAGTTTTTTACAATATGAAGATCTTTAAAATTCACTTAAGCACTTCACTACAAATCACACTTTTTCGTCAGTTTATTGCAGTTTGTTAAATTTCTCATTATCTTTGCCCCAAGAAAGTTAGGTGAAAGTAAACATAGCTATTCTGGAACAGCTGGTTTTCTCAGCTTTTTACAATGACCTAATAATGGCCTTTCCCACTTTTCCTGTGCACCAATGTCAAAATTTTCAGGACTATCAGAATAATATTCTTTTTTTCTCTTGCCCCTATTTTGCTCTTACGTGGACACAATCTATGTTTTTCAAGATGGACTGACTAGGGTTTTCCCAGTCACTGTCCAGAAGCCAGTCACTCTGGAGGTCTGTGATCCAACAAAACACTGAAGTGCAAGCTCATTATTAACTGAGAATACTGTTATATTTATGGAGTCTATCCCAGAACCTAAATGCTGCTGTCTGAAGTATCACTTTTCTGAAACTCTGATTTGTATCCACGTCTTTTACAAGCCAGGGGGAAAAAAACCCTCAGATTTCGTATGACCTGCTGTTACTCTTCTTCTGGTGGGGAGAATTCATAAGCATTTAGTTGATCTAAAGTGCTCCCATTTATGACAGAAAAAGGTTTCCTGGTTTTCATTTTGCTTTGTGATATAAGGTGCTACAAGGTCTTGGCAGGCTGAATGACCAAGAGGAGCTAATCAGTGCTCCTGCCCTTCTGTCCTCACAAAGACACACTTACTGGTATAGCAGCTGGGTGAGTCCAGGAAGGAAAACATTTCTTCCTTTTTGTTTTACTCTATTGTGTCTTTAGGTACTCCAAAAAAGTTTTTTTTTAAAAAAAGAAAACAAAACTCGCAGCTCCATTTTATAAAGAAAAATAGAGAAAAAATTGAGAACATTTTTTTGCCATTATTCTTTAATCATTATTTGAGCAGAAGGGTCTTACTGCCTTGGTGGAACTTGCTATGGGCTGAAGTCTAAAGGACCCCAGTTGCTGAGCCCCTGTTTACACTTTTTTATGCTTTGTAATATACCTGTTTTTTTCTTCAGATCGTTTTCTGCTTACTCTGATCAATCAAATCAACACAAAAATGCCAGTATTCTGCACCCTAGCTGGCTCAGTCCCATCCGTGTTCAATGCTAAGTAAACAGCCTGTCTTTAGGCAGTTATCAGTTTAATTCAAAGGAAAAGTTTTTCTCAGAAATTTGAAGCCACAGACAGCAGATGAGCAATCAAGCTTGCTTTTTCTCCTCATACTGTGCTTCTTTTAGTTTTTCTTTTCCCTCACTTGCAAGAAGGGAAAAAACCCCAAACAGTACTATAACAAAATATACTAATTTTCCATGTGTTCACATTTTGCTGGTATTTAACAATTCAAAATAATACAGTGTTCAGCTTCTCCATGTGACATCTTCTATTCAGTGCTCCTAAGTTCATTCCCAACTTCATTATCTCTGTGCTGTGTGGCCTTTAGGAACCAGAAAGTAGAATATATTATGGTATGCTGTGATTCAAAGAGATAAAAGTATCAATTATCACAACTGTTAGAACAGATTCAGCTAACACCCTCTCCTGCTTGTTTAAGTGCATATATAATCACCCTTGTTTTGACTCCAGTTTTAGGCATCAGCCAGACATTTAGGTACTCAAATAACCAGGTAATTTCCCTCAAACAAGTGCTGAAACAAAACTGCACCCCAAAGTGTCTGCGGTGACAATTTTTTATGATGAAAAAAGCAAGGGAGAAGAAGGTTTTAGAAAACCTATTTGGTGCCACACATGCATGAATATTCACAACCAAGGACAATGCATCCTTTATCCCTCGTCTATGATTACAGCCTGTAAGGAGGAACTTCATCTACAGCACAAATATTCTTGTAACACCTTTCATTTGAATTTCAAATACAATGATATTTTTTTTTTTAAACTCATGTTCAGTTGTGAGCAGTTCTCTTTAGGAAGAAAATGTTTCATCAGCTAAATTGCTTGAAATACAGAGCTGAAGCACCTGATTTGTTAGCATCACCAAACTTTTCAAGCTGTTTTGATTTCTTTGCCTTTTATTTGCTTTTTTTAAGTTTTCTTGCATTTAAGAGAGACATAGACATTGTACAGATATTTGATTACGCCCTGGAATGTTGAAAGGAAGGGTGTTGATAATAAAATATTTTTCAAGTGAAAGGTTCCTTGCCAGCAAGTGGAATGTAAAGAGGAATAGACACTGTAAACATACATTGAAATAAATCTGTTAATAACATAACAATTTAAAACATGAAAACACAATTTTCACTGAAGCAAGATTCCCAAGGGTGATTATGGATATGTGTGCTTTGCTCTGCTTTGCTCTGCTTGTTTTACTCCCTTGACACGAAATGGAACTTTCAGATAAGGATATGTTTGGATGCATTTAATTCAATAAATCTGTGTGTTGTACATACAGAAAGCAAAATTGTAACACAATTGTTAAAGCTTTACAGGCAAACTTCAAATAGCAAGAATATGGAGAAAAAACAGGAGAAACATCAGGACACCACTGGGATTTTTTTTTTTTAGAAATCTGGCCTGATGTCTTCTGCAGTTTTTTTTTTCCCCCTTACAGATAGTACAGCATATTGGTCTAGACTGTGCTGCTGCAGTATGTTTCAGGCTGGCTACATGTAGGATACATCTGTTTTGCTGTCTGTTTCTGCTCTGAGCCAGTAATGCAGCACAGAAAAACAGAAAAGCTTTATTTCTTGATCAAACAAACAAAAAATTCTCTTTTATCATTTCCTTATGATGTGTACACATGTAACAGCCATCTCAGCAGGAAGGAAAAATATTCTGAACTACAATAAAGAAAAAGAAAACCGGCAATCTGCAACAGCTTATGCAACTAAATCAAATTGATTTGCTTTTGTCTCTTTTTTTGGGAGGGGAGTTGGTTTTTGTTTTTTTTTTTTGTTTTGTTTTTGTTTTTGTTTTTTTTTTTTTTGTTTACCATCATCATTTCTCATCAAACCCTGTATATCAATGTCTGGATAATACTACTTTTGTGTAGATTGCCAACACTGTTTTAGCTGAATTACTTGCAGAAAATGTACCAAAGTAATTGTATTTCTAGAATGACAATTCTTTTTCATTCCTTGTACAATTCCTTTTCAGTGTAATGACATGACAGTGTTGACCAGAGCTATCTCCTGATATCTTTTGAATATGAAACATCTCTAAACAAATGCTTTGTTTTGTACAAGTACAGTGCACCATTTTCAAATAGAACTGCATCCCAGGGGAGAGCCTTCCTCTGGAGGCTGCTCTAACTAAATTGGATCCTGCTTGAGGGATTTTTTTATTTTTCTGTTAAGTGTAATGGGAAGCAATTGCATTTTAAGAAATATTTTTGTCAAGGCTGCACATCTTGCCACAAAGCCAAGGTTGCTGTGCCACAGAGAGCATGGGTGTGCAGAGGCAAAGGGAGGCTGTCTTGGCACCCAGGAGCTGAATAAAGGCTGAAAGGTGCTTGACATTCTCTCATGGACTAAAGCTGCAAGGTGGCATGCTAGAATTGCTGTGGGGTAGAGTTTATGATGATCTGTCTGCCAGACATTCACACTGACACACAAATCCCTTTCATCTTTTTAAGACCTTGAAAGTTTCTTGACACATCCTCTCAAGCAGGTTTTCTACAGACAATATTTTTTGTGTTTCCATTTTGGAGCAGGTCAGCAGACCAGGGACAGCAAACCTTGTCAGAAAATTAACTCTGCTTCTTCGATTGATACAATTTCCATGTAAATGCAATTAAAGATTTGTTCAGACTTGAAAACCCAGCACATCGCGTCCTGACCAAGAGAAATCAGTGGGCATAGAAATGTTATTCATTAAGTGTGGGTTTTCCACTTTAAGTTTGCTGAATCCTATTTTAAAACTAGAAGAATGCTTCTGTGAACATAGAATATTGTCTTCTTTCAAGGTCTTTTCATTATTTCACACTGTTTCTACATGACAAATAGCAAAAAAGTTCTTGCCAGACTGCTATCAGATCCAATTAAGATATTTTTCAGTATGTTCAGGTGTGTCTTTATTATAATTGTCTTTATTTTTATAACTGTGCTGTAAGACTATATGCGGATTTTTTCCAGTTATCCTTGGCATATACGAATATATACATGCACACATATATGTGCCTATATATGTATGTATATCTTTTTTTTCACTGTGTATTTATAGCCTAATTCTTTTGTAAACTGGAGTTCTGGAAGTGATCTCAAATGGAACAGAACATCATTTATATTTTCAGCTTCTGGTGCTCCTTTTGTGCAATTTTGCTTTTCTATAATCCTGTAATGACAGGAAATTGTCTGCTTTCTGCCCATAGCTTGCTTATTTTTTGCTTGTCTGCTGTTCTGCTCTACTATATCTCAATCTACTCTTTTGTTCATGTCCTACATTTCCTTTGCCCTTTTTTTTTTTTTTGTCCTTGCCTTTTTCTATTTTTATCTTCTGTTTTTAATCCTACTTCATGTTTCCTTCAGAGATTTTCAAAATGTTACACTGACTTACCAGAAAATCCCTGCAGGGTTTCATTTTCTCACAACAACTTGGGAAAATCTTCATGCTGAATTCATGTCACTTGAGAATTTCTGGCTAAATAGACAAGATGCTGAAGAACTGAATGTGGAAAAATTGCAGGTAATGACTAATTTTAATCTGATTCTGTCAGGTATTGTCTAATTATATACTAATGGATAAGAACAGAACACCTAGCATGAAATCCTCAACATCTTTCAGATAAATGAGGAAGCTCTGGTTGCAGTAACTCACATATCTACACTACCAAAACTGACATGAAGAGATCTTTTATTTTTCTTTGAGGAATTTCTTTCAGAGCTTTGTCTCCCTGCATTATTTCCCACAGAAATTCAAAAGTCTGACATTGTAACAGCCAGCCTCTCTGACAGAGTAATTGTGCATTGGTCCATCAGGAATCCGAGGAACATCACCTTGAATTACACACGGAGAGTGGCTGGGTGGAAGTTCTTCACTCTTATAATGACAATCTGTTGTGTATCTTCCGAGCTCTAGGTTTTCCTTTGGTTCAAGGTTGCTTTTTAGAAAATATCTAGAAAGTTCCCTATCCATAAAAACAGCTATCTATACGTGTAAGAAATTAAGAGTTTTACTTTCTTTTGGAGCCACCTTATGACTGTGTTTACAAATACAGCTGAAAATAGCCTAAGGGACAAAAAAAGAGGTATTTCAGAGATAAAGGATGTCATTTTTTCGTACATTGTCATGAAAAGTAAAACTGCTATTTTATTTTCCCTCTTAAAAATACAAACTTACATAGTTTCTTCAAATGTTTGTAATCTCAAAGTAACAGTTTTATTATATCAAACAAGTCTTAGGAGTTCCGGAGAGAAACAACTTTCTCACTTGGAAGTGAAATCTGCAAACCCTTAGAATGTGAGCTTCAACATTAGGCTGAATATTCTGTATGAGATTTTTTACACAACAAATTATCAATAACTGTCATTTATCAGCTCCCATGATTTGGTGTTTCCTGAATACCCTTTTATCTGACATCTAAGCAGTGATTTATTTCACTGACAAGTAATGTGACATCAAAGTTTTGTGCATATATTCGTCAGCATGATTATGGGGTTATTTTCTTAGCACTAATAATATAGTTAAAATTTTCTTTATAACTTCTGGTTGTGTATTTTTTAAGCTTATGAAACTGTGGGTTTGAAACTTCTTTACTTCAGTTTACAGTCTAGTGGTGTATTTTTGAAAAACTCTCAGATTAATTCAGATTTTCCTGAGTAATGCAGTAAAAGCATGTAATGATTAGCATCCTAAAGTACTAATGAGCAGTAATACCAGAGCAGAAAGCCAACTGAGGTGAAAAGGGGATTACACATTTTGCACACAAAAAGTTATTACTTTTACTGAACTGACCTGAGCTAAGTTATAAATTTGGTCTCATATAGCAGTATGTGAGGATTTGAGGGATAATTGAATCCATCTTAAAGCTATGAAAAAGACAAAAAGATTGTTAAGAAGATTCTTTGAAATACGGGCTTTCTAAAGGCTGTGCATAATGCAAGAATAACAGCAGTTGAAGAGATAAAAATTGGAAGTATTTCGCCAATTCTTTTGGCTAAGCAGAATCACAGAATCACAGAATAAGCTGAGTTGGAAGGGACCCATCAGGATCAGGGAGTCCAGCTCTGGGCCCAGCACAGGACCATCCCCAAAAGTCACACAATGTGCCTGAATGTTGTCCAAACACTTCTTGAACTCTCTTAGGCTTGGTCCTCTGACAAGTTCCCTGGGGAGCCTGTTCCAGTGCCCAGCCACCCTCTGGGTGGAGAACCTTTTCCTGACATCCAATCTAAACCTCCCCTGACACAACTTCAAGTTGCCATTTCCTTAGGACTGTCACTGGCCACCAGAGAGCCTGTTCCTCTTCTTCCCCTCATGAAGAAGTTGTAACTGCAGTGAGGTCTCCCCTCAGTCTCCTCCAGGCTGAACAGACCAAGTGTCCTCAGCCACTCCTCACACGGCTTCCCCCCAAAGCCCTTCACCATCTTGGTTGCCCTCATTTGGACACTCTCTCATAGCTTTTTATATTTCTTATATTGTAGCACCCCAAAGTGCCCCCAGCGCTGGAGGTGAGGCTGCCCCAGAGCAGAGTGGGACAATTCCCTTCCTTGCCCAGCTGTGATGCTGTGCCTGATGCACCTCAGGACAGGGTTGGCTCTCCTGGCTGCAGGGCACTGTTGATTCAGATTCAACTTGTCATTGATCAGGATTCTCAGATCTCTTTCTGTGTTGCAACTCTCCAGTCTCATTCCCTGCTCTGTACATTCAGGGCTGCCTCATCCCAGGTGCAAAATCTGGCACTTGCCTTTGTTAAAATTCATAGAATTGGGGATTGCCCAGTCCTCTAGCTCGTTAAGGTCTCTCTGCAGGGCCTCCGTGCCCTCGCAGGAGTCAGTAGCTCCTCCCAATTTTTATGATTTGTGAACTTGCTCAGTATCCCTTCCAGTCCTGCATCCAAGTCCTTTATGAGGATGCTGAAGAGCACAGGGCCAAGGATGGAGCCCTGTGGAACCCCTCTAGTGCCAGGTCCCCAGTCTGATGTCGCCCCATTCACTGTAACCCTTTGTGCTCGACTCATGAGCCACTTGCTCATCCGTCACATAAAGTGTTTATCCAGCTGAGTGCTGGACATTTGGTCCAGAAGGATTCTGTGTATCAAAAGCTTTACTGAAATCCAAAGGGATTACATCAACTGGCTTCTCTTGGTCAGCTGAGTGGGTTACCTTGTCACAAAAGGAAATCAGGTCTGAATAAAAACTAGATCAAAAACATAATCATTCTGATGACAGATACGAATATGTGCATTTTAAATACTTGGCTTGCATACACGCTTTGTGGATCTAAGTCAGCTGAGATGACATTTAGAGAACTGTGTTTGGGGGATTCTCAGCTGACGAGAATTCATTCTTGTGATTCGCACAGTGATCTTGTGGGATCTGCTGCCTTCGCTGCAATGCGACATGATTACCCTACCTGTCCTCATAATTACATTTTTACATTGCTAAGATAATTTGAATTGTAGGTAACCCAATTTCTTCTTCTGGCTGCCTAAAGACTGCTTGACATCTGTAGTCAGAGATCAAAATATTGTGAGATGCACAGTTTCTTGGTAGTAAGCTACAGCTACTGTGCACTTGGACATTAGCCAAGGCCTTTAATCAAATAGATGTATGGGATCCCATACAGTCATATATGGGATTCATCAGAGAAATGCAAGCCCCTATTGCTGGTAGTCATCTACACTGTCATCCCACATTCCCTTCAGAGCTAGAGAGAAATGGCCACTACCAGGACACAATGACTAAAGTGGGTGTCTAAAAGAGGTCTGATAAATCACGCTTCAACATTGCTCAGTCATCTCCCAACACTGAGAAGAGCTCAGCTTGGTCATAAAACTTCTAAAGTTAAGTAAAATGTATCCTACCTCTGGCAACCAATTTACCATGGCCTTTTTTTATGGGATATAGTAATATTACAGATTTACAGAATACTTCCTAAGGGAATTTTTTTATTATTTTACATATTTTATTTATATCTCTTAGCAGAGAACAAGCCTACTCTTACTTACAGAAGACCATGATGGACCTTTTTCCCATCAGCAGGAAAGAGCAGAAGCATTTAAAAGCACCCAGTAGATGCTAGCTAGTATTTTCTAACAGATAAGAACTTGTAGATAAATGCCAGAGCCATGAGTTGTAGTAAGTTTCAGTTCTACAAAGTAGTATAAAACAAACTTTTACATTATTCTTCATATTGTCTTTTCCCCAGATAAATGCATACCAAGTTTTTAGCTTACATGCAGAAGCCAAAAGGAAACTGAGGATAAGAGCAAACAGACACATTATGCATGACTTAAATGAAAGGTCACAAAACTATTCTGAGGTTTGTTGTCTACAGAAAACTTAAATTCACTAATATTTATACTTTGAATCTTGACATCTGAGAAATTTTCTGGCAGGCAGTTCTGCTTGCATGGAGACAGGACTATTATCACAGGAATCAGAAGAGAAGGTTGTAATTAGTTTTCTGCATAAACTCTCCTTTGAAAATTAAAGGTTTGGGTTTTGTTTTAAATCTGTGGCAACAGAGGTTGGTGATTCAGATGCCAAAAAGAGAAAGCCTCAAGAGAAGACTAGGATTTATTTATCTCAACATTTTAATTAACACTTCTCAGAAAGAACAAATCACAGAGCAAAACAGGTGACAACTGGCTTATTCTGCAAGGATAAAATCTCCTTTTATAAAACCAGAAATTTGTTTTCTGTATTCAAAGCATGTCTGTAGCCATGACCTGAACCTGAGAAAACTTTCTGTCCCTACATCAAGTGCAAAGTTAGATCCAATGATGTGCACCTGTGTCTTTGAAGTGAAAAACAAACACTGGGGGATTTGGAAAACGATCCAAACCACAGAGGAATTTCCATCTCAGCAGAAGACTTTTTAGGTGGCATGGTTACAGATCAGGAGTGGAATATACAAAAATCAGTTATTGTACCTCACATAGTAGTGTGGAAAATATTTATCTTCTACTTTTCAATTTCTATAAAGCTAGATTCTTTTTTTAAGAAAGAAATGTGAATAACCTACATTACATTAAAAGTTTTGTTGCATTTTTTGAGGTTTTTTGTTTTGTTTTGTTTTGTTTTTTTGTGTTACCTCTAAAGACTGGTGTCTCAGTAACAATCAAGCTGATCTTTCCTGACTCCCAGTGACTGCATCAGAGTATCAGAGTTTCTCCAACTAAGCAACGCCTTTAAGTGTTGTTGGCTTTATATCTTTTATGTTTCTGTTCCCTAAACAGTCCTGCTTGTAAAAAAAGAAGTCAAATATTTCCTCTTTGGCTCTAATAAAAATGACATTGAATAATGAAATACAATGAAATATATCCAGTCTCTGAATCTGAAATGTAACTCATAATATCTGTCAGTTCCTGCAGTTACTCTCCATACAGGTTACTTTAAAATAAATCTATAAATCTCTTCAGAGCTATAATGACATACCCAACAAAGGAAAACTCTTTACAAATTCACACAAATTCAATATGTTTTGCTTCTAAGTGTTTGAAGTACCATTCATGTTCCTTTTGCAGAAAATAATTTTTCCATTTATTCTTGATATCCTCTACAACTCAATTCCAAATTCATATATTTTCAAACATTAAGAAATACAGTTAAACTCATGACAAAACTTTCAATATTTTCCACTAATGTTCCCAGGTACTGATCAATGCTGCTAAAACCTGTTCTAAGGTTTGTCCAAGATCATGGCTTGTCTTTTGACACTGACACTCTTCTGAACATGGATCTCACAGTGTCTTTGTGCATTTATAGAAGCCTCTGTGAGGTGCAGGGTCTGTATGGTGTGAAATAGGAGATACTGGTAAAATAAAGATGAGAAAATAGATTCCAAGATATCCTTACTTTAAGGAGTTGTCAAGAATAGCTTGTGTACTCTCTAGGTAATTCTGTGTTTTGTGGAAGAAATTTGGTTTTTTCTATAAAGTGTTGGGGTGAACTTAGAAAATTTATTTTGTATCTTCTCTTTCGGTGAAGATCCACAGGATTTTTCCCAGCCTAAGTCTTCAGTGCTTTTACTCCTAAAATATTTTAAGGCTTTTCCAAACAAGACAAGCAGAAGAAACCCACAGTTGTTTGTGGCTGGAATTTATAAGTGATAGGATAGAGATTTTAATAAATCAGTAATCAGCAGATATTCTCTTACCAGTCCAGACATAGGCAAGAAATATGTGGAAAGTTAGAGAATATGTGTTTAATCAGATCTTTCATTATTACCTAGGGGGAAATATAGACAAGCTTTAGGCACACATTTTCTAAACTGGACAATTATCAATTGCTCCTACATTATCTTTAATAGCACAAACAAAAATGTTTTTATTGAAAGACTCCACTATTTTCATGTTAAAAGGACTACTGGAATAAAATGAGCTGTTCTCTACACTTCATTAATTTCTCAATAAAATGGGAAGTACGGTTTTTGAATGGCTGGCTGATTCAAAAGAGCATGCAATTATTTTAAAAAATAAGAGTCCATAGAGAGAGTGTAGTAGCACAATCTAACCAAACAGGACAATATGCTGTAGATTTTTGACCTTCTAATGTTCCAAGTTGTCAGAAATATTTGAAGTGACCTTTTATGCTGCAATATATTTGGCATTTTTTGTGTCAGCCTCTGATTTTCCTTACCGTGTGAGTCACACAACTGCTGCTAATGTAAACTTTTCACCTGAGCAATTTATTTATGCACGTGCCTGCATACACAGCACAGAGGAGCAATGCTTTCCCAATATTGAGAGAATGAGAAGTGTATTGTGTTACAGTCTGCAAGTCTCTGCTCCTCTTCATCATTCAAACCCATATTTAAAAAAAAAAATTGCACATCAGACAAAAAGAGAACACATTCCTCAAAGTTCAAAAAGAAGACCCTAATATTTCCCTACTATATTTTTAATGTATTTAGAAGACATGCATTTCCTTTTAAAATTAAATAAAATCTTATGGTAAGTGTACAGTTGCCTCTAGAAATGTGTATTATTTACATTGATTTCTTCACTATACAAATAAAAAATGTCAGCCTTTCAATTTATGGCTTCGAGAGACTTCAATCATTAATAAATTGCTTTCAGAGGCCTATTACCTTATTTCTTTGAGGGAAAAGAAGTTGGGAGGGTATGGGATGAAGAATTTAAATTAGGCCTCTGACAGATTTGCAGAGGCAATTTAAAACCAAATTGTGAGGCTCCAGCTTCACATGTCCACTCCTGTGAGAGGTACTCAATCTAATTGAACTGGGCTGGAAGTATTCCAAATTCATAGAAGATCTTATTTTGCTATGTAAGAGCCTAGAATCTTACTCTAACCCCTCCTTTATGCAACCTTCCCCTAATCCCTTCTTTACGTAAACTTCCTCTCTCCAAAGAGGTTTAGCTGCATGAGACCAAGGGTTCAAAGCCCAAATTGTTATGGTTCAGTGGAATAACTTTGGCTTGGACTGATAAGGAATTTGCAAATTGTGAGATGTTGTTGCAGAAAGATCACTGGAGTGATCAGAAGGTCAGAACTGTACAATAATTTAAAAAGTCACACCAGAGATAAGTTTATTTTCATTCCCCATGCTCATGTGAGCATTACTGTCATTATCCAGGAAGAAATAAGACCTTTTCAGAGGTGGTTGCCAAGTAGGAAATCAGGCAAAAGCTGTGTTAATTCTAAATTTAGGCTGCCAAGTTGTGATCAACTGCTATCCATGAATATGTTAAGTGCTGCACAATCTAAATGAAGGAAGATTTTACATTTGATTGAAGAAATACTGAAATCCTGGTTAGAGAGATCATGGATGTGCTTAAATACCATGCTGGGCTTCCATACATGGGTCAAATTATACATGATCCCATAAACCTTTAAAAAATTTTTTGTATAGGTATGAGACAAAATGGCAAGGTCTATGCAAACAGCATCTGTTCCTGCTCTAAGTGTATCAGATGATGGAGGCTGAGAGCCTGAGAGAACCTCTGTTTCACACAAACACAAGAATTCACCAAATACAACACTGGCAACTCGACATAAAAAGGCAAGGTAACCCAAGCATTATAAATTAACTATTTTCTACTAAAAATTTTATTTCCAAATTTTTGACTCAAAAAAAGCTTCACATCTGTTAATCAGAAATTCCACAGAAAGAGAATAGCAACATGAAAGGTTTGTTATAACAATGCTTGTACTTCCTGAAGAGGGTTTATAAGTCAAGGGTAGTGTCAAAGGACTGTGCTTATTATATGACGCTGGAGCTGGAACTGAAGACAGAAAAAGTCATGAATAACAGTTATATACAAAGGCCAGAGGATTTGGTTTTAATTCTGCATTACTGCTGTGCTGACAGATGTGTTTGTGCATATGCCACTGTACAAAGTGAAAAACACCAAAGTCCCAAGGGTGGTTTAAATATATGTCCACTTCCACAGAAAAGTAACAGGAAGACTTCAATTAGTTAGTTAGTTAGTTAGCTGGCTAGTTAATTCTACACAAAGGCAGGATCCGTCCTCCATAAGCCATTTTGGATAGGAGTTTATTCAAGTTGTTCCTAAAAATTTCAGTTTCCACATTTCCTAGCATTTATCATATTCTATTCCAGAAAGTTTTCCAAGTGTCTGCTATAAATCTCGCTTCCTACAGATGAAGCCATTTACTTTCAGAGCTGGATTTTTACTTTTACCACACAGTTTTTTTCCACAAGTTGAAACTGGAGCCACCAGTCTCTTTCTCTCTAAATTACAACTTCTTCAGTCTCTCATGCAGGTCAGACCAGTGTTGCTTTTTGTTGTCTTTTCCATGCTCTCTCAATGGCTCATTTCTTGCTTAGAGCACAGGACCAAAATCTGTACAAAATATTCTTAGTGAAACCTTATCTGTCAGTAGTGCCTGGAGCAGAAAGCCTGCTTGACACATTGACAGTACCTCTGTGCCTGTTTACCACACTGTAACGCTATTCAGTCATGATCACTTTGGACCCATTTGAGTCTCCAGACCTGCTTTTACAGTTTTGTTGCTCAGATGTATAATTCTTATTCTACGATATTGGACTTGGTTTTTCCTACCTGTATGCAAATGCTGGTGTTTCTCCTTGATGAATTACTTTTTTCTTTCTCATGCAGATTTGAAGCTCCTCCCAGTTAGATTCCAGCTCAGATTTAAGAAGCGATGTTTCCTTCCTTGTATATATATATATATCTATTTTTTTTTTGCTTATGTATGTAATACTGTTACAGTATTCAGTTAAGTGCTTATTTATCTTAATTATGTTTATTGTTTACAAAGAATTACAATGTTTAATGTATTACCTAGGAATCAAATCAAGCAATCTGACTCATAATGAAAAAAAATCCAACTGAAAAGTAATAATATGTACATTATGCATTATTGCCTAATCCAGAAAAATTTAAATTAAGTATTTATATGAGTAAAGACTACCTAAACAAGGATTCTGCTAAATCAGGACTTTGATTTGGGTATCTCTCAACTTCAAATTCATCAAAATGCTTTCATCCTCATTTTAGAGAGCAGAGGCAAGGTATTACATATATTACTGATTTACAATACTACTTTCCCAAGATTTTTTCATTTTATTTGGGATTAAACCATCCATGCATTTCAAACCACAAGAGCACACAAAGTATCAGAATGTTTCAGCTGTAATGAAGGTAAGAAAAATTATATGTGTTTATGGATTAGCATTAATTTCTAAATTATCCAGGAGCTGGCACTGAACATGCATATTGAAAGAACAGAATCATTTTTTTATCATGTATCTGCTGTACCTGGAAGGAATTTTTTCTCCTCAACTACAGGACTGGCAGGCATTTCCAGATAAGAACTCCTTGAAATATTTACAAATTAGAACATGAATAATTGAAAGTGTTTGGACGTGACTATTCATTGGAGAAATGGTATAGAACTTATTCAGTCATCTGCAGTGAAATATATTTCCTTCATGTGCTGCATAAATATTTGATTAACCACTGTGCAAAACATTAGTAAAGCATCTGCTCAGCATGAGACTGAAACCTGCTTGACACCAGTAAACAGAAGGAATAAACTCTGCCTGGTGGGAAATGTTCAAAAATTTCAGTCGTTGATATTCTGATCTATTGAGTTGAAAAGAATAATTAAATAAGCACTTAGGATGATGGAACTGAAATGAAAAGGTGTAGGCACTGGCACTCACATGTTAAGGCTATGTGTGAAGTCTGGTGTTTGGTCATGGAATTCACAGCTCCTTGTCAAGTCTCTGAATCACCAGTTTACCTGAAAAAACCCCAACCACAAACAACTCAACAAAACAAATCAAAAGAAAACCCCACAAGAAAACGAATAAACAAAACCAGTCCTGTATTGTTTGTAGAGGAGATGTGGGTAGTCTCTGTTAACATGTATTGTTCATAAAGGCCTTTAAGTGGCAAGGGTACTTCTTAAAGTATGGGTTCCTTTTTCTCCTACTTACCCATACTTTAAGTATGGGCAATTTTATGGGTACACAGGGAAAAAACTCATCAAACCTTTGACCATTTCTAATACTGAAGTAAAAACTTCATTTTTTGGGTAAAAGTGTGAAGTGACTCCAGACTTTTCAGTTTAATTTCCAGAAATAAGAAACACCAAGAATAGTTTTGAAGACTATGCTTCGGTGTTATCCATGAAAAAAACCTGAAACAGAAAAAAACCCAAAGCTGTTTCTTAGATACCTTCACCCCAGCAATCCAGACTAAAGATTCTGAGAGGTGATGTGACTCCAGAAAATACTGAAGGTCTTCAAAAAGAAAGCAATACTGTGAGCACATTGACATTTCCTGCTGATCATTGCCACAGCTGTGAGACTCCTGTTACCTCCATGGTGTTCCACTATAAACCTAGAAGACTAAGATCACGTATTTGTCAAAATGGAGCTCCCGATCTTGGAAACATGGGAAAACAGAGAGAAGCAATTTTTCTGCTAAAAACAGTTCTTTAAGAAGCACACAGTATTCACATTAATGCTATTAGGATTTTGATGTTTAACAGATATGGTGAGATTATGGCACTATATATGTGCCAGTGGGACATCACATTGTTGAAATATTCTTTCTTGTTTCACTCTAACTCAAATCAATGTGTGAGACTCATATAAAATACGTCTTTAAATATTCCTCCTCCTTATATTAAATACAAAATACAAAAAAGCCAATTTTGCCTAGTACAAACTAAGTTCTTTGTCATATGAAATTTCACCTCTTCATGAAACTGTAAAAGTAAACTGGCAAAGTAAAAGCTCATCATTTTTCAGTATTTGCCCTTATTCAGACATTATTATTGAGCTATGTTCACTTAATTATCTAATGGAGGACAGTCCAATTGAATGCAGTGTTTAATATATTTTGTTATATTGACAGGAATATCAAATTTACAGAATAAATTAAACTGACTGAATTACCTCATTTGTTTTAAGGTTATATGTTTGAATATGGCATTCTGTTTAATTTATTACACTGCATTCTTCACTCATCAATTAAACAACAGTAAAAGTAAAAATGAGAATCAAAGGGTAAAGAAGACTAAATTATCTTCCCAAGGCTTTTCTGCAGTGTTTACAGAGTCCCAAAAGAGCTGAGAATGAAGGGATATGGATGAAGCAAGGAGATTTTCCTTTCTGATTTTTGCTCACCCAAAGCATGGTTATTCAGTAAGCCTATTCCAATTGTACTTTGTGTTTATAATCCCAAGTGGTCTCAGTGTTTTTGTATAATGCAGGATTGCATATCTAACTTGATGTCATATGAATAAATGTTAAAATACCTACGATGGTAAAAATTTAAAGACTTTTAGACTATGTTCAGCTATGGAATCTCTCTTGATATTTATGGAATGTATTGAATAAGAAATGGTTTTCTACAACTTCTAGCCCATTAAAAGTTCATGACAGCAATGCATGCTGCAATTTAAGACACAAAAAAGTTTTGAAAATCTCCATTTGGCAGTCAGCAGCTAAGAAACACTGTAATAGAAATTCTGCACTGGATTCTTCTTGACCGAATGTCTCAGTTTCCACAAAACGTATTACCAAGTGACATATTTAAACAGTTGCAGACAGACACACCCAGGGGTGTATCTGCACACACCTGCTCTAAGCAAGGTGAACCTGAGCATATTCTATTATTGTATTTCACATAATAAAATAGCTGGTCTTGCACTGTTTACTTTTTTAGTATCTTCACTTCTCAGCCACATTTAGTTTGTCTCAAGCGTTGTGTCATATCTTCACATGCTCCCCCAGAAAACAGTAAACTGAAGAAAAGTAACAAAAAAATCTAAAGTTTCCTGTCTCACTTCATTTAATAATTTTAAATTTATGTAAGATTTGCTATTCATAAAGATCCTGAGCATTTGCCTAATTTTCTTCTCCAGTGTATTATATTTTGACATCCAAAAGGGATATCTTCAAAAAGAAAGTCAAACAAGCAAAATGTTAAAAAATTCTATTGTCCAGAACAAAAGCTAGTTTTAACTATTGCAAAATAAAAAAAAAAAAAATTAGAAACTATGCAGATACAACTTACTATAAAAAACATAAACATGAAATGTGAACGAAACTATACTGAGGGTGTTTTAAAAACAATATTTTGAAGAAATTAAAAGAAGCTGTTGTGGTTTTAAATGCAGTCAGGTCCTAATCTATTTTGTTTTGATTTTGATCTTTTTTGTTTTAGATTTTCTAATCTAAAATGTTTTGATTTTGTCCCCCAAAATGCATTTTTAAATACCTCTAGTATATAGAGTGTGAACATTCTGCCTTTTGTTTCAAAATGAAAAGAAAATCATACCTTATAATTTTAATTAAACAAAAATCCTGAATTTGAAGTAGCTTGTCTGCTACACAAAGTTATGTGGTGTTTTTGGTAGTATTTTGACAGTATAATTGAATTCACTGGTTTGTTCAATCACTTTTATACACTCTTGTTTTTAATTCTACTCTTGTCTTCTATCTCTTTTTCTTTCAGTACATTATTTTCTGTGTCTTCCACTCATTTCAGATCTCCCTGACCATGTTCTCAGATATGCCAATCTTTATCCCTTCCTGTAAGAATTGCAATGAAGTACTGAAATTTGGGTTCCATATCAGAAAATACAAGTGCCAGTGTACCATAGGTACCGATGTTGCATATGTCCGGGTAATGTGGGTTGGCGTGTAAAGGAGGCTGCAAGCAAAAATGTGACAAAATCCTTATGGGAACTTAATCAAACCATGAATGAGTTTTACAGTAGCAAGTAAGCATTGCTGGAAAACTGCCTGTGCTTTTCCATGGGTTTCCCTCTCTTCAACATCTGTCCCTTTCCTCCCCAGGTTCTCACTGCTTCCACGGCTGAGGATTTCTGGTCCACTGCTCAACGGGCTCTGGCTACTCTCTTTTATCTTCCACTATTATCTATTGCTGTACCTGAGACTGTGTGATGCACCCAGCAGAGTTTCTGGAATTGCTTTCCTGAGAAAGCTTCTCTTCGCTCTTAGCCTTTGAAACTCTCATTTCACTAATTTTCATTCCTAGCACCTCAGGCAGTCTTGATGTAACTTTCCCACCTGCTTGCACATCATTCCCCACACTCTTTAATTTCACTTTGCTTTACCATGTTATTCTACCTCCGTGGCAGAATTGCAGCTGACCTCAGTGCATGCCATTTCTCCTCTCCTTTGCTGCTTCCTCTGATCCATATAACAACAACAACAACAACAACAACAACAACAACAACAACAACAACAACAATAATAATAATAATAAATATTATTATTAATAATAATTTAAAATACTTTACAGATGTATTGGAAAACATATAAAAAATAAGCAACATTCACTCTACTTCAAATACATTCCTCAACAGATAAAAGAGTAAATCCCCTTCTTGTGAAACTCCTTAATGAAGCCATATTTAACATTATTAAATATTAACATATTTAATATTATATTTTGCAATTATAGGTCTTCTATAATACTTGCAGAAGCAGGTTAGCAACCAACCCAAATTTAAGACATAGAAAGTACAGCACTTGTAAAAATATTACCAGGAAACGCAAGGTTGTGCAGATGCAGAAAACAGAGCTCAAAATCAATATTTTTTGTGTGTGCACTATAAAAAGTACCGTATTTAATGATTCAGTCCTCTGCTGTGCAGAGTGTCTCCTGCAGGGTGCTAAGTGCCTTCAACTCTTAAGTCTATCTCTCTCCAGAAGCATTGGAAAATTGAGCTATAAAGCAGTAAGGTAAAATAATGCTCTCCATTTGATTTGAAAAGAAATCTTTCAAAGAAGGAATGAAAGCTACCGCTGAGACATTCTTGACAGAAAAGCAAGCTGATTCAAGTGGCCAGTTCTTATGTTTTTGTGATAACAATTCATCAAATCTGGATGATCAAAAATGATGAAAAAGGAAATAAAAGGGAAAAATACATGACAGCTAAATGGAGCTTTGAGCCAACCCCAGACTTTGTGAAGTTTGACAAGATGCAAAAGTTTGATGTTTCAAAGTCCTCAAAAATATATTTCTTTATACATCGAGAGGTACTCTTTCCATAAAGTCAATTTTATAGAAGACTATTTCATTTCTTGGTTTTCAGGTAAGATTCCATGGTGATCTATCACACTTAATTTGCTCTTTTATGTCATGATATGTTGTCTTTCAAATTACATAATAGAAGCGGTTGAAAAGGAAATAACAGAGAGAACTTCAAACAAAAATCTTCAGGCAGGTAAGGGACTGGGTCTCTGACACAGTGAAGGCACTTGCCACCCACCTCCTGGTAGCCCCTACTCTGTCATGCCATTGAATCTCCAAAGCATTGGAAAACAAGGTCTGGTCCAAGACCAGAAGTTAGTTGTACTAACATCCACAACCACCACATCAGTTCTGTGTGTAGGAGACCGGAACAGAGGAGAAAGGGGATTAGCAGGCAGGATGCACTGCTTAGGATAGGCCAATGTGTCCAAAGTCCTACACACCAGAGTGACCAAATTAGGATTGAAAATAACAAAACCATTATCATATAATAACAAGTTAGCTTTGAAGAGAAATCATTGCTAATGATTTTCCTATATATGCCACTTCTATGATTCTAACAGAGAAATGCAGCATATTAATATATGCTAAAATTTTGATTTGCATTTGTAATTAGCATGAGAACGTAGTATGTAATATACCATGATTGTCTAAGGACTTATAGATCAAAAAATGTTCTAGAGATAATTGTTGAGTGTTGCCAACCACTAACTGAATAAATAATTTATAATCCAAGGACTTTGCAGAATTTGGGTCTCAAAGAGAAGGGATTATGAATAAAACACAGTGCATACAACTAAATGTTTGAGGGTTCTCTTTCCTTGTGTGTTTCTCTGCATTCAAAGAAAAGTTTGGATTATAAAAGGAAATATTTTAGAAAAGGATTTGAAAGCAAAGCCACAAAAAAGGGAAGATATCATCAAAATTCAAAATATACTTGTAGGAATTCCACACTTTATTGATAGACAACCTGCCTCTGTAGAAGGAATGACTAGGATTGTTCAAGCTAAGATGAAGGTGATGGAAAGAAGGGATGATAGAGATCAATAAATTCACTGTTCCTTTCATTTCTGGCCCAAGGGCTTTCTTCTCCACACATCACAGAAGGCTCAGAGAAAATTCTGTAGGGAAAAGATCACACTTTGCTACCTGATCTTCACTGAGTGTGTCCTGCTGGCCACTGTCAGTGATCGGAGGCTGTATTGACCATCTGACCACTATGTGCCCTCTTCTACAGATGCTTATTTAAAGACAGAAGAGCACCAGTATATTGTGTATTAAAAATTGCAGCAGGAATATAACCTCTAAGTTATAAATCTCAGCTGTGGAGCAATAGCATGGGAAGAGAGGCAATGTATCTCATAACTAATTCTACATCTGCAGTGAATTCTTCAATAAATAGCTTTTGCTCTTATCCTCAGGTCCCTTAACATTTTATATACAATCTTCTTTATCACCAATACATCTATGAATTTAAAATGTCTAGTTTTCCTCTGAAGAATCTGTGAAGAATAAATATGAATAAATTATACTTACTAAAAATCAACATTATGTCCTATTCTGTCCCATCTGGTGGATAGGTATATACAACCTCATGGTGGCTGGACCAAATGAAGTATTTGGTATATAAAAAACAAAGTCTATACCAAAATAGTCTACTCATACTCAGCAAGAACAGATGGCTGTAAGGAGTTATGACTGGTCACACACTGATTTATGTGATATTAACCAATAAGATTGGTATTCCTCCCAATGTCTAAGATGCTTCTAAATTTGCTTGCTATCACCATCTGCCAGGATGAGGATTGACCAAGTAAGAGCAAAACAGTAAGAAATTTAGTGCAGCTTTTCTTATAAGTCCACTTATAGGTACATACAATATCTGTATCCATTTCTTCGCATAGGAAAAAAAATCCAACAAATCACCACTGATCATCATTAGTGACGTTTCCCTCCCTAAATCAAACTTTTTTTTTTTTTTTTTCTGATATCTCTTCTTTTTAATTGATTCAGGAAAGATGATTTTTGGGATCATTAAGACCCTCTGATGCCATGTGTCATCAGTTCAAACTACCAAGGAAAATATATGTGAACAGCTGGTATTGCAGTATTATTATGTGACCTCTCTCTCTCCCAAGCATGGTTAAGATTGTTTAAAATATCAGTCAATGAAGTGGCACAACAGAGTATGTAGAGAAATCTCTTACGTCAAAGTCTGTTTTGAAAGGACAGTTAAAGTCTGTTGTCATCTTACATCAGACAATAATATTACATCTGGAAGAATATTTTGCAAATGAAGCTAAAAAAATAGGCAGGCAGGCATACTTCTTATTCAGAAGTTTAGAATTCCTTGAAGTGTCTGTTGTAGAGAAGAGGAGAAAAAAAAAGAAAGTAAACAGAAGAAATCACAGAGATGTTAACTTGAAATATGTATATATTTTTCAAACATCTGGGTTTAATTTCAAACTTCACAAAGTGCTTTAGTATTGAAATCAGCATGACTTGTGGGACAGTGAGAACAAAATAAGTGTGGAAATAATGTGCTGCTGGAAATGACTGCACAGTATAATAGATTTCAGTGTTTAGAAATGTATCTCAATATTCAGACAAAATTTTCTTATCCTTAGTTTCATCCTGTTACTCCTATCAAGAATTCAACTTATATAATTACACACGATATTGTATGTAACAAAATTACTCAGCTCTGAAAAAATGTTTCCCAGATTTTTTGCCTCCAGGAAGCAGTAGTTGATGGTCAAGCATTTTTTAAAGATTATAATTATTAGTAATTTTTTGTTCATTATTAGTCATTATTTTGTGGGTATGAAACATCATCTTTTTCCTGAACAAGAATTTTATATTTAAGAGATTTTTTCTTCAATTGCCTTAGTCACCTTTGGCAGCATTTTATAATGAATTGCATTTTTGGTGGAGAAAGAAAAAGGGTAAAGATATTAGGAGGAAATAATTGAATAAGTCCATGCTGTTAATTAATTATTAATCAGAAGCTGATGAAGTGTCTTTCTAATATAAATCTCCACAATGGGACTTCTGTTCAGTAAAGAGTAACTCTGTCTTTTATTACTTTGGGTTTATAAATGTAGTGATGCTGTCTCTACAGTTAGCATAAATCTGCTCTAATGAAGATGGTGAAGTGTAAAGCAAAAACCCCTTTTTTTTCAAAAAATACTGCTCATTTTCCTTATTAGCTATTGTCAGTATTCATGATGCTGCAAGACATCAACACTGAGAGTGGTTAAGATGAACATCCTACATCTGGTCAAATCTTTTGTCATCAGTTCAGATGAAGGCTCAGTTGAAAAGCTGAACAAACAAAGGTGCAAATTTTTGGCATATCTGGAACTTGTACCAGAACTCCAACGCTCATCTCCACCCTCTGACAAGCATTCTCTTGGGTCATAGGCCTACCCTATTCCTAATTTTGAATTTCTGGTGTTATCTTCTTGTCAGTATGCCCTTGACTAATGCAGGTTTGTTTGTGTGTTTGTTTCTTTGTTTGTTTGTAGCAAACTGAATAATTTCCTTTTTGTGAGACCCAGGGACTACTCTATATTTATGCATTCTACCACCTTGGAAATATTTTCATATTACACTGAAATTAAGCATTAATTACTGAGTAATTTCAAAAAGGAAAATTTCTATTTCCTCTGTTTCCAAACTTCATCCTATTTCCTATACACTCACTTTATATTAAGATGTTGATTATACATTAGTTTATGTCTGCAGAGAACATGGATATGAAAAAAAATGCCTAGCTATTACTGTTAAGATGTTATCATTGCAGAACATTTTTGCTGGCAAAGGTAAAATATTTTGTAATGTCACTGCATAAATTCTGCCATATCATAGCAACAGGTGTCTTTTATTAAATTAACTATATTAGTAGGCATTTTGCTCCACTGTCTCATAGCTGATCCTTAAATTTTGAGAGATTTAAAACATTGTTTACACAGTACTTGTACACTGGAGAAATTCTGCTCTGTGCTTTGTATAGAACTCCTTAGAATTGAAGCACTTTACAGAAAATAAAATTACTGGATCATAAATCTCTATAACTTCAGGCATTTAAATTCCTAATTGCATGCCAAAACATCATGACAAGGCTTAAGGTAAATTAAGGTGACTGGGATGTAAATTTCCAACATTAAATTTCCTTAGGTGCATAGAGACCTCCTGTTTACTTCTAAATCTGTTTCAGACTTGTCTGCCATGAGTACTTGGACAAGTACACTCAGTGCCTATCTGCATAGCTTAAGCAAAACATCCACCAAGAACATCCTGCAGATTAGGTCACAGAGCAAAATTAAACAGCTGATAATGGTGCCTTAACAGTCTTTCAGCTAACAAGTAAGCGGTGCTTTCAGGATACAGAGTATCTTGGTTTTTTCCATTCTCATTCTGTGGTTTTTGATATTTCATTGAGAAAAGCAAAATACGAAGAATTTGTAGCTGCTAATTTGGATGTTCCTATTTTTCTGTTTCTTTTGAAGTTGTTTGACTTACACAGTGTAATTAAATATTGACTCAGCCAAAGACCATGAGAAACTGATTACATAACTGGTCAGTTTACATGTAGAGGTGAAGAGAAACATGGATTTTCCTTTCCAACACAAAATAATAAAATATTAGTGGAAGAAGGAAGTGGAACCCTGATTCTCTCCTTGAGAATGAGTACTCTAGGGAGTGCAATTAAATCAATCTTTTTGGAAGATATATATTTTCTTAGACAAAGTGGAACAATACCAAACAGGCAGATTGAGGGTCCCTCAGCTCATCTATCTGATGATTAAAAGACCCTTCTGGGAGATATGGCTTCCAATCTTCATGGAGGGATGAAACATTTAGCACTGGTCTCCCTGGGCTGAAGGAATTTAATTACAATTTGTGTATAGAAGTACAGTCTTGAAGGTGGGCCTGTACTTAAACTGTAAATGATTTATTCCCCTGTCATCAGCATCTTAAATTATCTTAAGCAATCCTTTAGCCAGTATGCTTGATTTTGTGAACTTGACAGATGGCTATGAATTCTTTATTTCAGTTCAAAATAAAATTTGATTTCTTGACTTGGTCATAAAAGATTTGCACAAGCTCATAGAGCCAGTAAAAGATCAGGTGCTCATGATCCAGAGTGACAATTCTTCAGTTACTGTCTTTATGTCAAGGCTGTCTTTCATTTTGCTCTCTCCAAGAAAGATGAAAGTAATACCAATGGGAAAGTCTAGGTTGAAAACTTCTTCATATTTAAGGAAAAGATTGGGTTCCCAATCCATGATTATTTGACTTTGAATGATTCTAAGCAATTTCACTCTAACACAGCATGTGTTAATATATTTTCAGTGGTATGAAGCTGAAATGCACTGAAAATTGTCTTTACAGGATAACTGGTGAGAAAAAGAAAATGTAGTGCCATTTTTTTCTTAAATATGGTACTAAATCTATAATATACCACATTCTTTCATCTAAAAAGGAAACCACTGTTTCTTGCTTCTTGTGTAAATCAACTGTTAGGAAGTGTCTTCCATTTCCTATGTATTTTATTGGTTTGACAAAAATATAGACCATTTCCTTTTGATAACCAGGCAAAATGCATGCCATTATAAACTTGTCTTCAATATACAAACGAATTTCCTTTTGTCTATAAAACACCTCTTTAGTTTGCCTAGGACACAATGCTGCAGCCAGTGAAAAAATCTGCTGCACAGACTGAAGAGTTGTGGGCTTAACAGCAAGGTTTTTAACTTTTGGTTCCTTGCTTCTCTTAATTCATTCTGGACTTCAAAAATATCTTGACAAGACTGAACCAAATACACCTATTATTGTAAAATAACTGTCCTGAGTTGTTTAGTGTGAGAGACTGAACATTATATTGAATCATTGAACACAGTAGTTACTTTTATCAGAAAAATTAATGGCCATGAAGCCATAGAAATTAATATAGAGGTTAACTGCAGATAGTAAGCTTGGGATGGAGAAAAAAGCAAGGAAGAGCTATTTTCAAAGTATTATTGTGCTTTGCCTTTCTATCCCCCCATCTGCCCCATCTGCAAGCCCACCTTTTCCCCAGTGACACTCACGTTGCACAACATAAAGTTTATATATGAGCAATAAACTTTTGGGAAGTACAAAACTCTTGGAGAGCCCAAGACTTTTAAACTATTTAGCTTTGTTCCCTCATTATTTTTAAAACCAGTTATAATAATGTCAGTGTTTCTAAACAAGCAATGACTTTAATAGGATTTGTATTTAAGTAATATATAATTCTCCTTTATGGAAGAAATATTCTGGAGGTTAAAGATTTTTTGGAATGAACTTGTCAGTTTGCTTTATTTTGGATTTAAAGACAATAATACAAAGTACATTAGAGCTCCTGTATCTCAAGATTAGGGTGGCACTAAAATTAGCTGAAAGTCTTCGTTGAGGCAAAGGAAAACACTAATCAGAAATATTTTGAAATAGTGGCAGTGGTGTATATTTTAAAAATTATTAGTTCACATCTCAAATAACTAAGGACTAGGATGCTGACAAAGGTAAAAAAAGCAAAGAAACACGTAAGTGGTAGTATGAATATAAATAAAATGGGAGCATGGTGAAGACTAGGACCCATAAATGTAGTTGAACCTATGACCCCAACAAATCAATATTATTTGAAATACAAAGAATAGAGCTCAAAGAAGAACTTGCACTACATCTAGACTTTGTGAGCTCTCCTGATACAATTTTTTATCATCTGTTATAAGTCAGAGCATTCTTCTGCTCAGATTCTGCACTTCTAAGTCTGCACTGAAATTACTTGTTGGTGTAAGATAGATGGGATTTTGGATGAAGGCAAGTATTTGGGGGAAACTGAATATGGTACCTGTACCAGTCATAATCAAAACAAGTCTGATTACCTTACTTCAGGTAAGGTTTCTTGCCTACTTGCTTGCTAGAACCTTGCTTTAGCCCCTTTAAATAATGTCAAATTTGTTTCAGAAAAAGGAAGAAGAAATATTACTAAATACTGTTATAGTATAGCTCTCTCGAAATCTAGAGTTTCATTTCTGTTAGTATTTTCAAGAATAATGATGGCCCAAACTAGCATAATTTTGTATACTCAGCGAAATATTTGAAATTTCTTTCTAAATATTTTTTAATAATTTGTTTCAATCAGCAGAACATTTGTTTTAAAAATTTGGTTTCTTTGAAGAAAAAAATATTGAAATACTGAATTTCTTTCTCAGTGGAATTTCTACTGAGTTGTCATATTTCTATATAATGTTTTGATTTTTATGAATGTGTTCCAGATACTTGACCTGAAACATTTATAGTAAATCTTTAAATATTTAGTGTCTTTTTCAAGCCCAAGTTCTTCAAATTGCCTAATCAGATGTAAATTTTATCTATAAAAGAAACGTCACATTCTTACTGTTGTGAAATAAATTTTAGCTGTCTGATCAAATTTCACCCTGAAGGACAAAAATCCAGAAGACAAATACAACATTCTCATTAATGATCTGGATCTTTATAGGTAGTGCCCCATCCACAAGATGGGGAACAGGGAAACTCACAGCACGCTTGGTAGGAAGACGCAACTGGAGTTTTATCTGCGAGAAAGGAGCAAAAACAATGAACTGTTGAGTTCATTGAGTATGGTGGGGTGTTGACCTAATCTGCAGAGCCCTCACTTTGAGGAGTTCGAAGAGGAAGAGTATGTTGTAAAAATACTGAGGTCATTTGAGTTTGCACCTGTCTGATGCAAAGAGATTGAAATTTTGGGAGCAGTGTCACTGTAGGAGGGGTTTTGGATGTTACAGATTACATCCATGATGAATTTCTTATACAAGAATCATTAAAGCTGAATTGAACTTGAAATAAGGACTTTTTTTAGTGGAATATAATTGAGTCTGAAAGGAAATAAATATTCAATGTTATAGGTGCCCTACTTTCTAAACAAATTATTGGCAATGAAACTGAACCTGAATGCTGACTAATTCAAGTTATTCCTGCTCTCTAGATGTATCAGATAAATACAAATATTATACCTTAAAATTACTTTTTAAAGTATTTTCTTCCTCTGACAAAGGTGTTTACATCTTTATTTATTATATATAATAAATTTAAACTTGCACTAATATTATATTTTCTTTTATATATAAGAAGTATGCAAAAAAATTCCAAGTTTAAAAACAATTTAAAACACTTAAAGGATGTCAGTGTGAGATACTTAAAGCATCAGCTGAATCTGCAGGGGGTAAATTGTCCTTGAAAGACACAAAGACAGTTTAAAGGGGAATTTATAATCTCTCTCTTGAGTTTGACAATATTAATTTGTCTCAACTATTTCAGAAGTCTCCTGGCCACGGTGACACTTTCCTGGGTGCATTCTAATAAGGTGATACTGTGTCATTAAATGAGATGGCATTCAGCAGAGAACAGTACCTCAAAAGCAATTGTCATGGAATATAAGGTGATCTGTTACTAATAAATGAAAATTGCATGCACCTTATGAGCTCAGAATAATTATTCTGCAAACAAATCACAACACATTGTGTGTAGAGGCAATGACATTTTTTAATCTGATATATAGAGCTGTACAGCATTGTTTTCTCAGCTAGACTAGAGTTTTTTCACTATCACTGAACTGCTGAGATGTCATGTCTGTCATCAGATTTCCAATGTTGTGGCTGTTTGGTGTTGCTTTTACTGTAGGCAAGTATTACCAGAGTGGCTATTGTCATATTCTCTGAATAAATCATTTTAGGAAACATTGCCATTGTTTTCTAAAGGTGTATATCACTTAAACAGATCTTGGCAGCCAGCAGATTCTTTCCTTGGGCTGCTGGAGAAAAATGATTCCTGAGTAGGCTGAGGGTTTCAGATACCGAGCAGAAAGAAGATCAAGAAAGTAAAATTTATTATCTACCCATATGGTAGAAAGACACAAAAGCAACCAAGACACATGCTTTGCATCAAAGTGAAAGGAGGGCTGAGTGATTTGGGGACAACTATCTTTTTGTTCTGCAAGGTGAGTAGCTGTCACATATCGAGAATATTTTTTTATTTGTTGGCTGCCATAATGCCAATGTTCATATCTTCATGTATTAAAGTCTTCTCAATGCCATTTCTATGGGATTGTTTCAGGCCTAGGATAAGTGACAGCATTTCTTGCACAGAAAATAATTCATTAGAAAATAGCCAAGCTGCTGGGTATATAGATTCTCCATGTATTTTTTGTAGAAACCCAATACTGCTTCCACTAGACTGGTTCTGCATCAACAGCTTTCTGGTAAAATATTTCTATCTATTAGGCCACTTTTACTCTAACATAAGACTGACAAGTTCAATGGCAGTTCTTCTTACTTAGACCACGGTACTGCAAGGAAAAAGGCAATTACTCCTAGCTGGATGAAAGGAATTTTGGAACAGTATTTCAGGCAGTAATTATTTTAAATGTTTTAAATTACTAAAGTCATTCAGAGAATATACTTTTTTCTGATTTTTACATTAGATTGAATTGACCATGTACAGGTGCTAAAGAACCCACAAAGCCCCTCTGTATTACCAAACCAGACCTGTTCTCTTCAAGAGTTGTGAAGAATCCTGTGTGCTAGATTAGTGATTCCCACCATTCAAGGTAGTAGAAAACATCACATGTACTGTGCTCACAGGTTGTCAAATACATATAAATTATGGTAACCATATATATTTTAATCCATTGCAACTCAAGATATTAAAACTTTTATTTTACCAGGAAAAGCTGACAACAGGCAATGACAGTGAATGGCAGTAGATTGACTAGAACGCTATGAGAATTGATCTAACAATGTCAAGGTGGTTAATTCTGTTCTGGGTACAGATTCTAGGTAGTAGTTCATGCAGGGAATAAAGAGATTTGTATCTCCTGTGTAGTTGCAGGAAGTTCAGGACACCTGCAGCAGGCAGAGATACAGATGTGGAGTTCACAGAGGTGTCCTTACTCCACTTGAAAGGACTGAACCAGTATCAACTCCCATTTTGGTCTCTTCTCTTCAACAGTCACTCCTGTTCAAATGCTGCTACTTGAAAAGTGCCACTGATCTGAATTATGGCAGTATAGCCTGTGAAGAAGGAATTTCTTTTAGGAAATCAAAATCACTTTGGCACCTCTGGGTCAAAAGCCAAGTGTTATTTTCAATAGGAAAAGTTATCAGAAGTTCATGCACTACTCGCAATATCAGTGTCAGAGACCTCTCACCAAGAAGCCAGATTCACTCCACACTAATCTGAAATTCCAAAGAATTTAAGTCTTTGTGGTATAAACACAACCTGTTTCTGTATAAGGTATGAATAAATTTTAAATGTTAAAAGTAAACATTATTTTTGTAAATCATTATGCTATTGTATATATACTCCTATTTTAGCATATTGATTATGTTATATTACATGCTATATTTATTATACTATATTTATTTCCCATGAATAGCTGAGATTGAATAAAATCCATCCTTTCAAAACACATTTTGCTTCAATTTCCATATTTTCTTTCTGACAGAGAGTGCTGTATACACTTTCAGAAAGTTGTTCCTTCTTTAAAGTCTGAATGTTCTTGATAGGATAGTCTTGATAGGATAGTCCTCCTAACTTGATAGGATGTATCCATGGTGAGGGAGTCGGTTTATGTCATTACTAGGCCACTCTCAAGTGTCTTTGAAAGTTCATGGGAGCTGAAGGAGGTTCCTGAGACCTGGAAGACTTCTGTCTTCAAAAAGGGCAACTACAGGGAACTACAGTGTGGTCAGCCTGACCACGATCTTTTGAAAGGGGCAAATAATCCTGGAAGCTATTTCCAAATCTATTAAAAAGGTGACCAAAAGTGACACAAGGTCACCAAGAGTGACACAAACAGTCAGCATGGACTGTTTTGACCAGCCCTATAGGTCAGCCACTGCTGGTATACTCCAGGGGTCATTCCAGGAAAGTACTGACTTATCTCTTTCATCGATGACCTGGACAATGAGGCAGACTGCACTCTCAGCAGGAGTGGTGATACACACTTGGGAGGAATGGCTGATACAGCCAATGGATGTCCTCCTGTTCAGAGGAGTTTCAGCAGGCTGGAGACATGGGCTGACAGAGAACTCGTGTGGGTCAACACAGTAAAGCACCAAGTCCTGCACCTGAGTAGGAATAGCCTGGTGCATTAATACACACAGTATAGGCTAACCAGTTGGAAAGATTTTTACAGAGAAGATCCTGGGAGTCCCTGTAGACAAGCTAGTCAGAAGCCAGCAATGTAACCTTGGAGAAAAGAAGGCTCCTGACAAGTACTAGGAAGAGTGTCACCAGCTGTTTGAGGGAGGTGACCCTTCCCCTCTAGTCAACACCAGTAAGACACATCCCAGTACATGTCATGGACACTGACTTCAGAGACAATAGCTAACCTCTTCAGAGACAAGACAATGTTTGGGGCATCTGACATACCAGGTACAGCAAAGAGAGCTTGCAGTGTTCAGCCTGAGAAGTGAATGTTCAAGGAACTCTTATCCGTGTATATAAATACCTGATGGGGAACTAGATAAGATGGAAACAAACTCCTCTCTGTGGTGCTCAGTGAGGCAGCAGGCACGAACTGACAAAAAGGAAATGCCACTTAAACATCAGAAATATCAGTCCCCAGTCTTGGAGATATTCAAAATCCCACTGGATACCTTCCTTATCAATCTTCTCTAGCTGGCCATGCTGTGGAGTTAGACTAGAGGATATCCAGGGTGCCTTCCCACCTCGGCAATTCTATAATTCACTAATTTGGTCACTTGTAATGACCCATTGTTGCAGACTTGTTTCTTTAATTTACTTTGGCTTAAAGTTTCTACTTTTCAAATTCTACTTTTATATGATAAAGTCATCCTCATTCTTTTGCAAGGGAAGTCTGAGTAAAGTTGTTATTTTCCATACAGATAACTAAATGCAACCTCATTGAACAGCAATGCTGATGTTAGTTCTGTTGCTGTTCAGATGCAATAGGAATATATTAACAATGAGGAAAACATTTGAAAATTAAAAACATGAACCACAAATTTAATTTCTTTCCATTTCTAAGTTTATTTCAGCTAATTCTTAGTTAGATAAGCTGGAATCATATTTATTATAGAATGGAAATGAAAATAAATATTTGTTTTGGTTGAAAAATTATCTATTTATGCCACCAGTGCACAGTGCTGGAACTGGAAGTCATATAGCAATGAGTGAGACACCATTCTTAAAACAAACATAGTATTGCCATTGGTTTTTCAAATTTATTTTTGTGAAAAGAAAAAATTACACCAAATACAAAACACCTTGCCACTCTGTTATGGTGAGTAACAGAGTTAAAAAAGAGAAATGATAATTTGGGAAGAAACAGCATATTTCTCTTTCTCTGATGAGCCTGTTCCCACAGGTTCCTTCTTGTGCAGTCATTTCTGGCTTATTATCAAGAGCTTTAGCTCTGGAACCTCAAGATCTCTATAATGTGATTTTTTCACTTGTTCCTAGTAGCTATGAACATAAAACAAGTCTTGAAAATGTCTCTATATGACTATGGCATACTTTGATTAAAACCTGAGTGTTTTATTTACAATATGACTGGGCAAAAGGATGCAAACCAGCCTAAAGCCATGGACTAGACATAGATGTGGTTTTGGCCATAACAAACCAACCACAATAACAATGATGCAACTGCATGGCTTCTGACTCAATACCTGTCAACTGAGATCCTGCAAAGCTGCATAGCTGAATCCTACCTGGCCATCCAGGTACATCTTTCTGCAACAGACCAAGCAGATCTAGTGCTCCCCAGGCAAGTACAGGCAGTAAAAGACAAATGATGTAGCATACAATTGCTGCACAGCAGCAATGTCTAGGGAAACAGGTTTTCATTGTGTTTGCAAAATCTAGTGAACTTTAATATGGCCCGAAGCATTCACATGGAAACACCAAAGAGCTGCTGTAAAATACTGCCATTTATTTCTGTGTCTATCAGATGGTGCCCACCTGCAATATAGCTAGGCTGGGAGATGAAACTCCCTGCAGTAGTTTGCTTATGTCAAGCAGATCTCCTACTGTGCCCTGTGGATGGCAGCAGGTGACAAAGGGCAGAGTCTTTGGTCCAGGAGGGTTTTGGTTGCATTGTAAGTCATTTAAGGAATGATTTTGAGCTGATGAGTGTTCCTTATAAGCACAAGTCCCCAAGAAAAGCCAGCAGACCAGCTTAAACCTGGCAGATACAGGAAAGGAGCCAGTGAATGAAGCAGCAAGGGATCCCTTTTCTCACCACATGAAACCCCAGTAAGGCAGTAAAAGTATGGAGGACAGAAAGGCAAATTTAGTCAGATAAGTCACTACATAAGCCTTCCCCAAAGTATATGGCTTGGTGCAAGCCACAGTGAGACTGTGCAGCTCCTAGGAAATCAAGGTTACAACCAATGGTTGGGCTGCTCAGAAAGCATGGAAGAGATGGTGCAACGGACACTTTCAAAAATGAAAACTTAAAAAACTAAAAGATCTATACAGAAAGATAGTAATTAAACTAGCAAATTAATCATAAAGAAAACTAACATTTAAATGCAAAGATTTGTAATTTTTTGTGAGTCTTTTTACAGTTTATCCAAATATCAATGCTCAGGTAGTTCAGAGAATTTTTGAACAACCCACATAATCTGTAAATGTCACATTAGTACATTTAAGCCACAAGAAATTATTGTGGTTCAAGCTGAAATACATCTTTCCAGAAACTCTAGAAACCCTTCAGCTTAAGCTCTCTTGTTGTTACTAGCCTATTAAGCAAAATCATTCCGCCCCTCTTCTGGAAGCACAAAGAAACTGAAAACAATACACATGCTTTATTTTGTAATTGTCATAAACTATAGCACAGCTCTGAGCACTATAATAAATCAGTAGATAATGGTTTCTGTATTTATTGACATGATAAAATAGACTAATATATTCAGCTCTAAATGGCCACCTATTTTTGTTAAACTGAATACAAGGGCCCTGTACATAATATCACATCTGAATAATTATAAATATGCCTAATTTACAAGTTGTCTGTGAATGCTGGGGGTGACAGAATGCTCCAGATTCTTATTTCCAGAGCTGGAAGTCAAACTTATTTTTAAAAACTCCCATAGCTCTAAATCTTAAATTTGTTATGTTTATTGACCTGAGTTATCTGAGAATCCATCTTAATCTTCAGACAACAAAAAAGAGGTCTGTATTTTGGCTGGTTTGGGGCAGCAAGGAACATTAACATTTCTGACTTCTGAACTTCCATCTCTTCTGGGAAAAAAGTGAGCAACATTACTGAGGTATGACATTCAATTCCAGCATATGTTATCTTCAACTTGACCTCAGCTGACTGATCAAGAATGGCAAAGAATTCCTGACTCCACAAATAAGTATAAATTACATAGTAAAAAAAAAAAAATTCTATTAGGGAGCTATTATATTTTAGAAGAATCATGCAAACGCTCACTTTCAGTGCACACCCATTTCTCAGACATCCTTCATTCCCTTTCCTTAAATTGAGTTTCTCTCAAACACCCCTTGGCTCAAATTCATTTCTACTTGGAATGAGGAGAACTGGAAAGAGGCAATGGACAGACACTAACCCAGATGGAACAGGATGCTCAGAATGATCTGCAATTGCTTGAAAGCAGAGTCAACAGGAATTCAAACCAGATACTGCAGACTTGCAATACAAAGTATTATAGGGTATTTAATCACTGGTGAGAATACTTTATTATCGATGAAACTATATGGACTGATTCCCTCATAGTATACAACATACATGTCTTTCTGTCATTATACGTGTCATTAAAAAAAAAGAAATAATGTAAGACTGTGAAACAATTGATGCTTGCTAATCTAACAGCACAAAAAGCATTTAAATAATGCCTGTGAAACGGAGCAGCATCATTAGGTACAACGATGAGATACAAGTCTAGACAAGTCTCTCGAACCCCCCTGGTTTTAACCAAGTATTTCTAATCTCTTTTGTGTGTAAAGCATTCTGCTCATGTTCTGATCTTTTCCAGACTGAGGAAGCATTTCCATTTTAAAGAGGTTAAGTAAAATTTTTGAAAATTCTAAATCATTTGGCCAGCACCGACATACTAGCTTCATTGTTAAATTAAAATAAAAAGCCAACTCGAAAGAGCATTGAGATATAATGAGGAATGTTCTTGGTGTGTTAGATAAAGGAAGTAAATATTCAAAAGAAAGAATGTTCATTTAAGTTGATCACTTATCGGCATAAAGCAGTAGGTACAATAAAATGGTATTTAACACTGTCCATTTTTTCATTGTGTATAAGGAAAAACCCTATTTGAGATAAACTATCTGTAGTCACTGTCTGTTTGATGGAAATCATTATATAAAGAGAGGCTATAAGTAACAGCATGAGGTGCACAGGCAGAAAAGAAAACCAGCATAAGAAAATAATAGGAGACAGTCATGCCCTCAGATGAAGGATCTGTCTGTTCTATTTTCCTGCCTCTGAGAGTGCCCTACCTCTGACAGCAAACACCTTGAAAAGAGGTTAAAGAAAGGATAAGCATGCAGTCACACGGGATTTGATACAGTCACTGTGGTCATGGAAATGTTGGAAGTCTGGCCAGAGGATGCTATGGAAGGCTGAAACACATTAGATGACCCTTAATCCCAGCTGCCTTTTATTTATGCAGTACTAGCATCCTCAAAATCCTCATTTAACTTTTGCTTGACCCCATAAGATTGCAGTCCTACACTTTAGTGGTTCTAGCAACCAGTTATAGATCTAAAACCTGCAGAACCATGTCAAAAATTCAGATTCCAGAAACACACACCTTGATAGAGTGTCCTATCGAGGCACAGCTCTGTAATGAAAAAGTATGGGCCTTTTAGGCTTGACATGCTAGAGGCAGAGTTTACACAGTAGTTTTATGACTGAAATTGTATTCCATTAAAATGATCTGCAATTGCTTGAAAGCAAACAGGAATTCAAACCGGATACTGCAAACTTGCAATTTTCCAGCGCATGGATGATATTCACTGTATTATCTTCTTAATTCATTTATAGAAAGAAAAGTAAATGTATTTTTATATTTTTATTTTACTTCTTTTCCTGTGAATATGTGATTTTGTTGGGCCTTGTCTTTATTGCCATAACTAGGTTCACTGGAACTGAACTGATACTTTTTTAAATGAGTCTGTCTGCATAATCAGCAGTAATATCTTAAACTGAGACATCCTAAGCTGCATGAGTCCTTAAGTAAATGTCTTGCCACAAGGGGCTTTCATTAGTATTCTGTATTTCAAAAGCCCCTAATGATGCCTCTGTGGCAGAAGGTGTCCTTAAAATTGTATCCTTGACAAACATCCTTTTGATGTTAATTGCATTAGGAGACAGTATTAGAATGGAAAAAAATCTAAAATGGCAACAATGAAAGTGATGTACTAAAGTATGTTCCAAATCACGTAAAACAATTAACGCTTACTGAGCATTAACGACCAACATTGTCTTCAGCCAATCCATTAGCAATACCATTTTAAATGAAAAAGAGTGCAGTTTCACCCCTACTGATTCAGTAATACTATTGAAATATAGGCATGAAGTTTCTAGCTTAGACACATTTGAACACTTACTGACTACTTTCGTTGCATGACTTAGAAAAGTGTAATTTCTTTCATGCATCAGAACACCTACCTTACAAATAATTCTGCATAAGAATTTAAACAGAGATAATAAGAAGCGAAAAGTTTTCTGTGGGGGAGGGTTGGTGATGGAGAAAGAGAGTTAAGTATTAAATCTAGTTGAATTTTAAAGTGGTCGTGGTTTGCATTTTTACTGTCTAGGTTTGTAATACCCTATTCAACACAGAAGAGCATTTAAACTTAAGGGACCGGAGCAAGAATATAAACCACAATGGCAACACAAGTCTAAAATGTCCTTTGAAAGACTAGAAGGAAAATATTTTTATTTGAGCAGAATATACAGAAGTGTAAAAAGCATGAACGCTGTAACAAATGGCTGGAAAGGGAATATATGAATTGGATTGCTCTGAAGATGATGCATTTACAGTGTCATTACTGAGCTTAGCTGCTTAAATTGCCACTGAGGTGATGCCTAGAAGTGTAATTCATTTTGTGGTTTTAGGCACCGCAATGTAAGTTTACTGTGTATGAAGATAAAATTTTATCTTTTTTCGGCAATAAAGTTCAATTGGAATGAATCTCTGACTGACAGTAGGCAGTGTTCTACCTCCAGTCCCTTTAAAGTGTTATTCTAGGAAACAGCAACTTTGATTCTATCCAGAACTCTTGACAAATCCCTCTCAGTGGCTACTGTGTAAGATAAATTAACCAATGCATTATTTATCTATATTTATTCTTACCCTCCTATGCATTCTAAAGACCCAACTTCCTAATTTGGGGAAAAAAAAATTCCTTTGTATAGATGGAGTGAGTACAGGCATTTAGTAAACAGGTCTTTTCTTTATGTTAGAAGTTGCTCTAATGAGGGATTAGAGGGTAAGTCTGCTCATCAGCATTTTTCTTTAGCTCCAGAATCCTCCTTCAGAAAGACTGAGCATTGTATGCTTTGAGATTGGAATACTGGGCTTAACACTGGATTGTGATGAGATTTATTGCAAAGTAGCAAGCAGGTAAAATGAGGTGAGAAAGGGTGATTCTAATAACTGAAAGATAAAGCTGTTGTGCAAGCCAAAAGGTTTTTCTAGAGCTCACCAGTGCTCTAAACAGTATCAGTTTCTGATGAGAGAAAAATAACAAAATATAAGGCAGTAAAAATAGCTTTATCTTATTTTCATTACCACTATGGTACAAGAGGTGATCCATTCAGTTCTCTAATATGTCTCATTTAAATTTAATTCAGTGCAGAAGAAAAAAACAATTTGATGCAATTCTCAAATAATGAACGTGACCCATTTTTTCATTGCAGGAAAAACTCCACTAGTGACATCAAAAAAATGGAAAACAAAGTACGTTACCTATCCAGTTCTTTTTACATGACTGTGAATTCTCAGAAAAAAAAAAAAGAGATGGTATTTATACAGATTTCCTTGGTGAGATTCCTTCTTTTCTCAAAGTTTGTGACTTTGTAATGCCACTTACAATTATTGCAAGAAAACATATATGTCTGCACGTGTATAAACTGGTTTATTTATGCCTGCCAATGCCTAAAGCATAAATACTTCTTTTTCAGCAATACATCAGGAAAAGAAAGTAATAGGTAATAAAAATAGCTTGGATTTTCATGTGTTCTTATTTCTGTGATATGAATATTTATACATATTCAATTTGCAGTTGACAATTGAAGAAATGTAAAAGCTATTCAAAAACCAGTAGAAAGCAGAATTATGAGAAGAAGAATAGGACATTGGTAAATAACATTCTTCATGCTGTAACACAATATACACTGACAACTCAGTTTTATGTATATATTTTAAGATGGTTACTGTGATATAAACAATTATTCAAGAGGGGCTTAAAAATTTGTTCATTCTGAAATATTTTAAGAAAATCTAGTAGAATGAAGAAGTTGGAGCAGATTATGTTTCTTGTGGGTGGAATGTGCTCAACAGACTTAAAAAAGCACAAGGCATATATGAACACTTAGAAATTTTGATGCTGCTTTTAGCTGTCAGTAACAGAGATGAGGAGCAAAATGTGAAGTATTTGTTTTGTGGGCATTTTAGGCCATAGATAGGCTTGCAACATCATCCAGCATGAGAGTACTCTGGTCTCTGGTTAAGAATTTTGATTTCAGAATTCCTGTCCAGGTGAAGGAAAAGCCCACCCAAATGTTACCTAATAAAGATGCAGGAAAGATAGGTCCATACCTGGGGACCCTGGGTTTTTTAATATATCAAGATCTCAAACTTTGAGTTTAAAGGAAAAAATACTGCTTTAGAGATTTTGAAATAAAGTATGAAAATTCAGCGCCACTGTATTTTGTGCAGCACAACCTGTCTGAACCTACAGACACAGTGATCACTGCAGAGAGGTTTCAGCAGCACCAGCTGGCTCTCCTAAGGTGCCACTGCAAAGGTTCAAAGTTTCAACAGGATCCTCAGTGTCCCTGTAGCAACACATGCCTGACTCTGGAAACGTGCCTGAAAGAGAGCAGCGCTGTGGACCCACCTGACTTCATTTAAGTAACAGATTTAAGTACAGGAGATGTCTTGCTGACATTCCTGTCTTTCTAAGGAGCCTCTGTGGATACTTAAAATAGAAGAGTCAGGACATTTATACTGTGTTCTTCACAAAAAAAAAGGTGACAAGGGGATGTATCTACCACGTGTCCAAGCTGAGAGAGTAAGCCTGAGAGGAAATGCCACACAATGGCAGAATAATCCCTTCCTCCTTCTGACTCCTTCCTGGAAGAAACTCTGGAGGCATTCACAGAAAATGTATGTAGAAGACAAGCTGATGAGCTGTCCTATTGTCTAGTGCATCTCTGCTGTCTATCAGCACCTACTGAATAGCATTTGCCATATCACATTATGATTTAAATGATCAGAAAGCTGCCTTTTGCTTTTATTTCCTATAAATGAGGTTGCAACAGACTGAGCTCTAGTGTAAGTCTGTTAATTTTACAATCACATCAGTAGCCAAGATTATTAAAATCATTCAAACACTGCATTTGTAACCATGCTGAAAGCTACCTTCAATTTTTTCAAGACATGGCTAATGTAGACTATATTTTGGGAGTCAGCACAAGTGCTTTGTTTTTTGAGGTTCAGAGTTATGAATGGACACAGACACTGTGGTCTGTGTCAAAGGGTCACTATCCAGAAACTGCCTACAATTTTGGGAGAGTTTTGGTGAGATTCAGTCTGTAAGAGATAGACAAGGTGCAAGTTCTGAGCAGTAGGAGAACTTGGCAGTACAGTTAGGTCAAACTAACTGATGGCACAGGAGATGAAGAAGAAGTTTCTTACTCTCAGCATATGAATCATGAAAGCCACTAATCTTCCAGGCACTTTATATAACTTGAAAACATTTGAAAATTTGAAAATCTTTCTTTAAGTCTTCCAGGTCTGTTCGTTACTAAAGAAAATACTTTCTGAGCAGTTAAAGTTTATTGGTTGGGGCAGGAATGCACCATCCAGCCCACAACTAAAATCGTCTTCTCTGGGCATCTACAGTGCAAAATATCTACAGGGAGCTGATGGCTAGAAATTGGTCTTAGGGTGTTCTGCCCCTCTGGTGTGGTACCAATAGATCAAAATTATATTATATAAGTTATATTATATTATAACATTATATTATATTATATTATAGTATATTTAGTATATTATATTTAGTATATTATATTTAATACATTTAGTATATTTTATTATATTCGTATGTTTTAAACACTGACACTCTGCTCCATGCCATGCTGCACTTTACCCAACATCAGGATGAATAAGATGACCCCAACACTGTGTCTCTGACAGTGCACCAGAGCTATGGCATCACTTACAGGCCCACGGTTGCTGTCAGTGATCCGGTAAGTCACTGTGTGGGTGCACCATTCCTCATCTTCCTCACTGCCTTAATAAAACTTGAATTATAGTGTGTTGTCAAACAACATTACCATTCAAACCACACACCCTTCCTTGATACTGCTCATGAAGCCACATTTGACTTGATAATGATGAATGTTCCTTTAGTATGACCAAACAAGTTACTAAGGCTCAACCCCACCGTGTAACTGGTTGGGTCACGGGGCAACAATCTGGAGGATTTTTTATTTTCTTGCAAGAATTTTCACATAAGAGGAATCCGAGTACAGACTCTCTTGCTCTCTGAAGAATGTGGGAATTTTTACTAGCTCTGCAGGGTCAAACACCCGAGTTGCCATCTTCAGAAGAGAATCTTTACATAGCCTGTAAAGATTTATTTTAGCTGTGTTTCCAGCCTGCTACCATAACTTTCTTCCCTCCAATTATACATTACAGGGATAATTTTTGTTTTTAAAGCTTGTTGTATCCTCTTTTACCAAATCTTTGCTGGTTACTTCCCCATTCATGGACCATGGTATTCCTTAATTTTTAACGACAAAACAGGAATAACCCTTTGAATTGCCTTCTAAATAAAACTGACTATAGAAGAAATCTGAGAATACTATCCAGTGAATTAATTTTTAAAGATCAGCCATACTTGGAACTCTATGGGGCCAGAAATTTTCTCTCCACAAATATCATAAGACCCTATAACTATTAATTAGTCCTGGTGTTTACTTTAGATGTAAGTTGCTTGACTAAAGTCTTTCTTCTAGTTCAAGAACACACAGAAATTCCTTTTATCCATGCTTCCTAACTTAAAATGTCCCCCCATTCCTCAAGCCACTTTTTGCAATAGCACATACGCATATTTGAAGCCTCTGTGAGTTTCAGAAGCAGAAAGTGCTCCAAAATCTATGGGATATTAATCTCATAAAATGACATTCCAATATTAAAGTTTCTTAGCTTTTTTTTCCCCCCATACCTTCTGAGGTGTTGCTTTATGAACTTGAGAAGTACTAAAAGTCACAGTTGTAACTGGATTTTATTAAACTTTATATTTGCAAAATGAATAATTCTTGTAGGTGTCATGCTCTAATGTGATTAACATACAGGTTATCTGTCAAAAAAAATTTGGTTTGGTGGTACTGAAAGTTATACATACGGATGGGTAATATGAGGCACATTTTTTTGAACAGAGTATTTTCTCTGACATAAAGCAGAGTTCATTCCTCTCCTCTTCCCTGGCACAGAGCAGAGTTCCTTGTCCCTTTGCAGTCGTCTCAGGCATGAACATTTGTCACTGCTGAGCTGCAGGAGGATCCACTATCTTGTTTTTGTCTCAGTGGCCATTCAGAACTAAGTCAAGCTGGTGAACATCTTTTGCATGTAAAAGCACCTTCTCTTTTTTTTATACTTTTATTATTAATCACATTAAAGTCTTTACCTTTTTCACTCTCTCACTGTAGGGAGGTGGGCAGAAAGGAAATGGCTTACTTGGGGTTTCATGCAGAGCAAAGTGACTGAAAGTGACCAGGACCATACTCTGTTACTAATATTTATGTTGGAATCTAGACAAATACGCAGCTGGTTTGGTGTGCAAATCACACAAATGTCCTTATGTTTAGCGTTTCAGTCTCTGGAAAATAACTAATAAGCCCACAGCCACACAGATGGCCTAAAAATCATCATTTCTTTGATCCATCAACTGAGAAGTCATTTTAAAATGCATTTTAAATCCCTTTTTTTTTCTCCCTGCATTGTCCCTCATATACTACTTATGCAATGTTCATCTTTATTTATGCAAACTAAGTTTTGTTGCGTGAAATATTCTGAGTTTCCTCTTGGCATTCTGGAGTGAATATTTTCTTTGAATTAATTATTTTAACTCAGTCAGTATAATCAAATTCAACCGACTATCATAATTTATTTTAAGGATTATTCTGTGTAATGTATTCCTCACCACAGCAAGTAACCCTTGTGGGTAGGTCTTAAAAGTTTCAAATGTCAGAAGACTTTTAAATGTTCTAAGACACTACTTTGAAAGTTTAACAGCAATCCACAAATTCCCTCTGCTCTTATTCAGACTTCTAAACACCAGAGGGATTTTTTAAGAATCTCCAAATATTTTACCACAGAATTGTTTAATTAACTTTCAGACTTGTCACTGAGATACTTTCACTCCAGAAAATATTTTATTTAAATAAAATTAACAAACATTTTAAGTTTGTCTTTCAGTTCTATTTCCAAAAGTCTACAGAAATGTCTTTTTAAGAGAAATTATTACTGGAAAAGTAATAAATTACTAATAAATCTCTAATAAATCAGCTCAGAAACAAAACCAAAAAACCCCAACAACCTTATATTACAACCTTTGTTTTAAATATAGTTGATTTTACCAACTTTCAAATACACTGTCTAGAGAAGTGACTGCCCCTAGCTAGGAAGAGAATATTATTTTGTTAGCAGGATGGAAAACTTTGAGAAAATAATTGTAATTTAATAATTTTAATAGTAAAATTAGAAATCCTAGGTGTGTTGTTTAGCCCACTTAACAAATTTGCATCCAACCAAAACTAATTCAAATATGTTTTTGAATCACTGCACCTTTAGGAACAGTTGAGCTTTCTTCTAGGCCTTTAGGAAAAGTATTCCACATATTGGCAAATTTTTATATATGGAAGGATTCAAAAGAAGAGATTTATTGCTGCTTCTGTGAGTCTAGATCTACTTCTCTGATGTCTACTCTTAAAAGATTCAAGATTCTCCTGAGTCACACAGTTTAGAATAGTCCTACATTAGAAAATTAAACAAAAGTACAAGTCAATAACTTAATAGAAATGAGGTCCAAAGTGTTTTCTTTTTATAAAGGATGAATAAGAGTGAAGAATCTTTCAAATTAATTCTTACTTGTGGATATGGAAGGCAACAATACCTCTTTGCCATAGATAAGAGGCAAGATTAGGGACTAAGATATTTCCAACAATTCCTTGTAGTATCAGATAAATATATGACTAAAACACAACATGCTGGACAGACTCCCATCTATTAACAGGTGAAGGACACTCTAGTGGGAGCACTGAGGAGAGACTAAGATGATGTGCTGGAAGAAGAGAGAACAAGTTGAACAGTGTGTCAGATTCCAGTCCTTAGGAGTACAAAGCTTTAGGATTTGTATTTTTCTTCAAGTATGTCAAGGAAATCCCTCAATCCAGCCATGTCCAGATGTCAGTAACCCCTTCTGAACTCTTTATTTTCACTCTCCCTTCTACTGGGAGAGCTGACTGGTCTCTGTGGAACGTACCAAGCCAATAATGAGATCAGCCCTACGTCGTTTATTCCTGTCATTGGACTGTGTAAGGAATAATTATAATGCCACACATGTATACTTTTTTATTTTATTTAAAAATTCCAACCTCAGAATTTAGGCTACATTAAGCTACTGAAAAGCATTAATTTTATAGTTGACAAAAGTATTTCTGTTATAAAGACAGATGCTCATCAGACACTCCTCAGTCAAGAAATTCCAAAATCAATGGCCAGAGGTAAATATTTTGAGTAATTTTTCTTTTTTCTGGCAAAATTTATTCCTCAGATGTCAGATAATCATAGTTTGCAGTAAATCCTTTAAGACTGTGGGAGATGGGATAGTATGTCTGTCTTCAAAGAAGCAGAATCTTTAAGTCATATATTATGAATGAGAGATGCTTCTATCTGGCCTTATTATTCTCAAATACTGAGACTTTTTGTAAACAGTGTGCACTATGTCAGACTAGTAGTTAACTGCTGTTTTTTCTTGCCTTAGTCTGAAAATCTTTTGAAATACTCTTTTCACAAATTCTGCGGTATGTCTCAAGGGTCTGTGAGTTCTCTGCTGAGAATTTATGTTAGGATGCAAATTTGCACTGATACAAAAATACAGAAATTACATATGCTCCTTTTGGAGGCATTATCATACCTTCAAAGCAAGATTTAAGTGAACTTGCACCCCTCTGAATAGCTAGAAGGCTATAACTTCTACAGTGAAAAATTTTAGAATGTAGATAGATAAAGCATGGAATTTGGATTTCAGACCAATGTAAATTAATGTAATATAATTTAAAAGTTCCATTTACCATTTATTTGAATATTACTTTCACAGAAGTATCCTAAGTATTTGCTGCTAGTACTGTCAAAGTATTCTACCAAACACAGTAGAGTAAGTAGAGTAAGTCAAAGTTGTCCCTGAAAAGTTAATCAGACAAAAAATCCTGACTGATTTTTCGTATTATGTAAAGCTTCACTTTCAGGTGAGAACTTTGAAAAAAAATTAAAAGCCTTGATATGTAGAAAGCAATTGAGAGACAGAGGTATTTCTTATTTGTGATCCCTAAACCACAGTCAAAATTAATGGTGGATAGTTGTTCTTCAGCTTGTTTTCTCAGGCACAAGAAGTTTAAGCAACCGAGTTCTGTCTTTTCATCTGTATATTCCTCTTAATTTCTTGAAAAAAATGCCAGGCTTCATCTCTCTCAACAAATGAACAGAATTTTCAAAAAATGTTTCAAAAAATGTTCCTGCAAGTTTCACCACTTCTGGTATAACAGAGCCTTTTGCAGTGTCGAAAAAGGCAGCGGGACCAGTTTCCATCTGTTTAGATTATTTTGCACCAGGCAGAGCACTTCTTGTCCCAAATTCACCCATAATTTCTGTGAGCAGGACAGAAACGAGATCTCACTTTTTTTTTTTCTGCTGTTCCCTGTCTTATTAAGCCACTTCTTGAAGGACAAAGGTGGACAAATCAAATGGAAGGAATCTGTGACGGTTCTGAATGCCCAGATCACAGATCTAGATCAAATAAGACAAGAAAAAGAAAGAAGCTACTCACAGAGACAATCCTTCCCTACAGCACTGTTGAAAGGGTAACTGATGTATGAAGATAACATAAGAAAATTGTGTGTGGTGCTCTCTGCTGAATCTGTCCAGTAGATGCAGCCAAAATAAGCCACATTGTAATTGTTCTGCTGATACCCAGCACAGAACAGCTTAATGAAAGGTTGGTCAATATCCCAGCTGATTCCAAACAAAATAAATAATGAAGCAACTGATTTCTGTTGCTGACCAACCTAGAATTAGAGTCACTTAACCATACTGAAAAATTTGGCCCAGTAAATTCAGAAGACATTTGAATAGCCATTATTTTACTCTCTGAAGCAAATCACTTTTTGACTTGTAGACCATTTCCTATCACAGATGGCAATTTTTTTTTCTTTTGCATCCTAAATACTTTATTTAACATTTTTAAGAAGAGTGGTTTGAGATCTTACATTTATTTGTACATTTTCTGTAAAGATATTGAATATTAATATGTTAATTTGCATATGCAGTACATTATAAATTAGCAGCTTTGTATGTAACTGCAGCAACATATTGGAAACACAACTAAAGCACTTCTATCCCATTTGATTAAAGTTAATTTTGAGTCCACTAACAGTATAATAAAACTTAGCATCAGTCATTTTAAAAGTATTCTGTGTCATAGGGAAAGAAAGCTATTATCAAGTCTAGGAATTAGCAGAAGTATAAAGCAAAAAATACTGATTAAGATCTAAACCACCTTCTGCTTTCACACACAATTTCACAGCAGAGAGGACTGAATTGTATGCCTTTGGGACCTATGAAAGCTGAAGTTTTTGATGCCAAAGGATCATGCAATTGGATACTGTATTTGTATCCTTTCATTTTGCCCCATTTTTTGCCTTATCTCTCTGCTATACTGTCATGTATCCTGTCTTCTCTCTAGTAAGTTCACAGATGTAGTCCTTCTGCTTTATGTTCCAGGTTCAAGTAAGTTCTTCTAAAGACATAAATATCTCAGCAAGCTGTTCTCTCCTCCACTTTGTTAACACCTCATGAAGGCATTGTTATCCTGAACATTTTCTGTCTACTGCTCCTTTCCTCTTTTCCTATGCAGAACCTGAGCCAGTTTCCTTACACTCATATGCTTCTCTCTTTGCCATGACATCTGTGTAGCAGCACTGTCTGGCTGCTGGAACAATAAAAGGCTGAGTTTCAGTACACCCAAGGACTGGCAGTCTTCCAAAACAATCTCAAATTCTTTCTAAAATGATCTTTGGATAATTCTTGTGAGGCTTTTGAAGACAATGGGGAATTACTGAAACAGATTTCTGTGAATCTTGTGAGGGATAAAGTTGTTCATGGTTCGTGGTTCCTACTCATCTGTCAAAAATTCAGCCTTAATAATATTTAGAGGGTTTTTTTGCCATACACCATAGACCCCTTTCTCCTGCATATCTTATCCTAGATGTACAAGAAAGAAAACATCTTTTGAGGTTTTTCTTGTTCATTTACACTAGAGTCATTCTTACTACTTCTTACCAAATATGGTAGTGGTGGTGGTGGTGGTGGAGTGTGTGTGTGAGTCCAGCATGGAGGAAATTATGATATTTCTTAACATAATGAACAGGCTCATACAAGACTAGAGTTACAAAAATATACCTCACAATAAACAAATGCAGTTCTTTTATCACAAATCATGTTCTTTTTCTTCTCTCTGCCTTCATCTTCTCTAAGATGTTAGACCTAAACATCCAGGAGAAATCCTTTAAGCAGACAGAGTAATATTATAGTGAGAACATTTACAATTCTCCACATCTTACTCTTTCTTTTTCTCCTCTGGAATTTTTCCAGTCTTACATTTAACTTTTCCAAATCAAGATTTATTTAAAGAGTTAAGCCACTTCGTCTATTTTTTCAATACCTCCAAAGACAAAAGCTGGCAGAGAGAAAGATAAGGTGTAAGGATTAAAGACTCTCCAGAATCTGTGAGTGATTGGATAAACATTGATTTTCATTTATATGACATAAGGAGGAAAGCTGAGTGAGTGTCATCAACCACCAGCTAAGTCCTCCAAATGGTGTTTCACAGTGAACTTATTTATAAAATTACATTTTATAAACTCTTCTTAGATTTAAGGAGCAGAAGTTTTAGTAGAACACTTCTTAAGATGATGAACCACCAGAAGTATTGAAAAGTTCATATGGAAAATTACATCCATAAGTCCTTCTGCATCCCACATCAAAAGTTTTGGTGTCATAATTCTCCTCAACAGCTCCAGGAATTCCTAAGTTTTAGAATTTCAGACTTTTATATTTTAGATTCTAGATTTTATATTTTCAGCTCAAGTGGAAGCAGTGATGAGTGGCTTTCTTCAGGATTCAGTATGGGGACTGGCATTTTTAGCACTTTCGGCAGTAACATGGACATTGGGATTGAGAGAACTTCATCAAGGTTGCTGACCACACCCATCTGTGTGGTGTGGTTGACAAGCTGTTGGAAAAGGATGACATCAAGAGGGACTTTTGCAAGACTGAGGAGTGGGCCTGTGCAAACCTCATGATATTTAACTAGGCTGAGTGCAAGGTCCTGCACCTGGGTCAGGGAAATACCAAGCACGAGTACAGGTGGAGAGGAGAATGGATCAAGACTAGCCCTGGGAAGAAAGACTTGGGCATGTTTGTAGACAAAAATGTTCAAAATGACCCAGCAATGTGTGCCTGCAGCCCAGAAGGCCAATTGCATCCTGGGATTCATCAAAAGAGGAGTGACCAGCAGGTCAAAAGCTGTCCCTCTGCACTGCTCTGCTGAGACCCCACCTGGAGCACTGTGTCCAGCTCTGGGGTCTCCAACACAAGAAGGACATGGACCTGTCAGAAGGAGTCCAGAAGAGGGCCACAAAGTTGATCACAGAGCTGGAGCACCTCTCCTATGAAGACAGGCTGAGAGAGCTCAGGCTCTTTAGCCTGGCAAATAAAAGGAGACCTTAGAACAGCCTCTGCGTATCTGGAGGGGTGTGACATCCAGCCTTAGAAGAATGCCAGAGACGGACTTTTCACAAGAGTTTATAGAGGTAGAAAAAAAGGGGAATGGCTTTAAACTGAAGGCAGATAGGTTTATGTTAGATATTAGGACAAAATCTTTACTGTGAGAGTGGTGAGACACTGGCACAGGTTGCCCAGAAAGGCTGTGGACTCCTCATCCCTGAAAGTGTTCAAAGCCAAATTGGATGGGGCTCTGAGTGACCTGGTTCCCTGCCCATGGTAGGGGTATTGGAACTAGATGATCTTAAAGTTCCTTCCCACCCAAACCATTCTATGACTCTATGACTTAATTGAAACTTTAAAAAAATAAATTATGGAAAGGTCTTAATAGAAATATTTTATTCTATCCTATTGCTAAAGAAATGTTAAGGCTGTTAATTTTAGCCTGAGTCAATCTTCTCTTTCACAGTTAAAGTTCAATTTGCTTTTAAGTCCATGAAGCTCAAATTCTATTTTATATGAAAAAAAAGAGAAATGACTCATTGTGATTCCCACACACACAATATGATGTTACCAGGGTTACTTCTAATGCCAGATCATTGTTGTTCACTTTTCAGTACAATAATATTTATCATGGACAAATATCTCTGGTTTAAAATGTGCTTTTACGTACTTCTTTACCTTATAACCCCACAACATTTTCTCCATCTTTATTCTCTCCTCTCTTCATTCCTCTTCTACAATACTTCAGTGGTGTTGAAATATTCAGAAACAGAAGAAGTTTCCCTAAAGACCCCAAGATTTAATGCCTTTTTTAGAAAAATTGTGATTTTCAAAAATATCTGATTCCAAAGGTGATCAAGTGAATAAATCCCAGTGAAATTCAACAGATTTGGGCATTTTACTCTCCTTTAAAAGCTCCAGGTTTAGGTAATAGGAATTCCAAATTTCAATGAATTAAAACACCTGTTTTTATTGCCCAAATGACAATTTAAAAAGCCGTCAGTATATTCTGCCTCAAACAACTCTTTGAGAAGGATCTCACATTCTGCTCGTATTGAGATTCTGCCATTATATTTAAACATTCTAACGTCGTTTATTCACCAAGATTTCCATTGAGAGAACTGTCTCTGTATTGCATCATTGCCATTTTGCAGCACAGAAAACCAGAAAATAACCACTAAAACCCAAGCAAAAACAGACTCCCATCTTCTTTAAAAGAGATCTTTTTTGCATTTCTTTCTCTTAATCCAAAGGAAAAGCTATATGTCTTATCTTTCTTGGAGCTACACTCTGATACTATTAAAAGAGCTTGCCCTGAGTGGTCTTACTATTTTCACTGAATTTCACACTGAAATGCAGAAGGTTTTCAGCAGTGGTCAGCCTCATCTCTGAACCTGTAACAAATGTACAGAGGTTATACAGAGTTTATAGAAGAGTAAAGGAATTCTGAGTCAAGATGTAAAAATATCAGCAAATATCAGTTCAGTCCAGCTGAAGCACATGTGTCAGAAGTGCAAAGATCACTCAGCCCCAGCATTAAAATCCACCAGGCAAGAGATTGACCAGGGTGAAGATCATTCAGCAGTGGGAAGAAGGTGGGCCAAAGCTGATGTCTGACAAAAAACATAGAAGCTATAAAGTGAGCATTGAATATAAGTTGCATTTCAAAGTAAAGGAATTAGAAAGTCTAATTTACCTCTTCCTAGTCAATAAAAGCCCAAAGGTAAGAAGCTAATACGTAGAATATAATACCAACATTGCTTCAGTATCAAGATGCTCCTGTGAACATTGGGCCAAGATATCAATCCAGAGTTATAAAAGTGATCAGAATAAAAAATCAACCAACCTTGTACATCACAAAGAACTGGTTATTCTGTATTCTTTGAAGGAAGAACATTTACAGGAGATGGACTGAAGACATGCTTTAGAAAATCAAGTTTAACAATGAAATGAGCACTAAGGACCCTTCTCAGTGAGAACAGTGAGAGACATCTTGCTGAAAGATACTAAGAGCATACTACCTGTCAAAGAAAGAAGAAAAAGGATGAAGCTAGACCACTGGAGATGATTTTTTATCAGGCAATAAACATGGCTATTTAAAACATCTGGAACATCCTTTAGTTTTATGTTTGTTGAACAGAAATGTTTGTGCAAAGAATTATATACAAGGAAAAATTCTTGTAATGACAAGGGAATAAATGAATGGCAGAAGTGATGTCAGACAAACAAATGGAGAGCCAAGGCATGCTGCTTGATAACTTTAAAAATTCAAAGCATGGATACTGAGTAAATATGTTCTGTGGCACATTGTCACTTGACTTAATCATTCTGCATTTCCACCATAATCCTAAAGTTATCATGGCATCATAACCATCAACATCTGAGCAGACATGCTCAGCCTTCCTTTCTAGCTGATGAAATAGCAAAAGTACTTCAAAACAACAAGTCTATTGATTTATTCTATAGTTTACTTTAGGATGAGATGAAAACAGAAAGTTGCCTATTTCAATTGATAACGGGTAAAATTGTTTAAGCTTACTGTAGTCTTGTCTAAGTCTTTGTTTTGTCTCAGGTCACATGGAGGCAATTCTGTTTTGTGTAACATCATTTGTACTCTTCCTGTGAACAAAACTATGTCCATTTGACAATGTACTTTAGTGAGCAGTTATTTTTGTTTTTCTTGTATTTAAAAGTTTCTTCTTTTTAATAAATAGTTTATTGATTTGACATTCGTAAAGATCCATGTCAGAAGTTATTAAGCCTTACAGTATTACAAAGGAATGCATACAAACTGATATATCTTTTTGTGTGTGTGTACATAGCACATATTTTGTAAAGAAGACTGGATATCTATATGTGGAAGAGAACATATGCTTGCATATCCATTCCCATTAACTGTTAACAACTTTATATGCAAAATTGGCTCTGGATTATATGGAAATGGGTGAATTAATTGAAGCATAAAAATTCACCCTCAGAGACTTCTACCAGAATTTAAATCCATTTAAAATATATTTATTGGACTGATTTAAATTTCACTTTCTTTATGTTTTAATTGTCCATGTGAACAGTGAATTGAAGTTGTGATTGATTACTTATATGGACTAACCACTTAAAGAACTATAAAATAGGAAAAGGGTTTTGTAATTACAAGGTTTCAACTGCAGGTATTGGTATGCAAGAAGTGTGAAATTTCAAGGGAAGATCAAGTCTCATAACCATGACTTAGGAGCCTTTCTCAACATAACTGACAAGGTAACTGTCAGGACCAGTCTCGAAAACCACACCACCTGTGAAATACCCTAGCTGTAACTGTGGTTAGTGACTGTCTGTTGCTCTATGGCTATATCTAGCTTTATTTCTATATGATGTTTATTTTGTGTTAGAAAAGCATTACAAATCGTGACAGTTATAAGGTGCAAATTTATTTATTTCCATTTATTTCTTAACTGTCTGAGGCAGAAACCAATTTCTTCCAACATGCTTGAATAGCACCTTTTAAAGAGGACCTAGATCACCCCTGGAAAGATTTTATACTATGTCTAAATAAATTATGTGCAACTATATTGTTACTATTGTATTTAATTTCCTATGACCCTTTGACATATTTTACATAGCACACCTGAAAGCTTGTAACAGGAAATGTAAACAGGTTTCATCCCAGGATGAATGCTATGGACATGTCGATACAGAGTGCAGATACAGAGAGAGGATCCGTATGTTGATGACCTCTGAAACTATGACCATTTACAATTCTCCATATAAATATAGCTCTAGAAGCTGTTCAAAGGCACCCACCCGTGACAATGTTAAGAGCTGGCTGAAGTAGAGGCTAAAGGGATATCTTTCAGTAACCAGAGTTACCCCAGAAAGGTTTTACTATGAGTACTTGAAAAACAGAATATAAGAAACAGTACACTCTCTAATAAACCTATACACAGTGACAGGATCTCATAACAGAAAAGTAAGGCCAAAATAATAATTTTCAAACACGTGACTGGAAAACTACAAACACAAGGCATCATATGTGGCATTATCATCTGATCACTCTTTGCTTTCCTAGACCAAATTGGGAAAGCCAGACACAGAAATTTGTGATCTTAGGAAGTTTGTCTGATGCCAGGAAGGAAATATCAAAGGAAAATAGCTCTGCTTGTATAAAGCGTTTTATTCTGAACTTGTAAAGCCTTTTTGCCCTAGGCACGGCCTCTGAACAACTGAAAGTCTCATACTGTAGCTATCAGCTTGGCTTCTCAGCCAGAATCATCTTTCTTTCAGGAGAGGTCATAATTTTCTCTTTGTTGGTTTCCTAAAAATTGTGACACCCTTTTGATTCACTATTGGCCTTGTATATGAAAGATCAAAGGGAAGGACAGGACATGCTCCATAAATCACAAAGCAATGGTATAAGATCTTGTTGCCCCATGTACACAAAAAATTACAAGAAAACTGAAAGATCAAATTCTCCACTCCTTCTCTGCTTGTTTTGCCTTTTGGTGGCTAAAAGAAAGTATTTTTGACTATTTGTTTCAGTTTTTTTGATATACTGTTGATATACAGCAGTGACTTTCTGCTGAAAATATGTTACTGTAGAACAGCCGCTGTCTTTGTCATTTATTAGTTAAAGGACACAGAAATTGTGTATTGAATCACCTCAGTTTGTCAATGATGCTCTGCCCTGTTATAGGAAGGTGTCAAGTTTATATTCAACAACATTTCTTTTCTTCCTTTCTGCTTCCACATCTGCAGTTTTTCAGAGGTTTGGGGTTTTGGGGTTTTGGGTGGGTTTTGCTTGCTTGCTTGCTTCTTCGTCTGTCTGTTTGTTTATTGGACAATTCTTTAGTTCACTTTCACATTCCTATGAGCACAATTCACGATTCTTTCCTCTGAAAAGCAATTTAGAAAGTTAAACTCTCTGAACAAAGTCCCATGATTCTCAGAGATGAAAAGACCATGAGGTTTGCTTCAATTTCAGTAATCAAAGGAGGTCAAGAGGGTTGCTCTAAACTCTGCAAGGAGTCCTACTGGCTGCTGTGCTGCAGCATTGAGCTAGTTCTGTTCTTGATAAAGCTTTAATATAAGCTCTCAAGGAAAATACTTCTTGCTTGATTTTCACCTATGTGATCATTAACCTACATAACTACGCACTATATCAGCAACGAGACACAACATAAAATGTGATGCAAATTGTCCTGAAAGATATTTGAAGACAATCAAAAATCTGGCTTATTTTTAATGGACAGCAATGGGGAAATAGACTTTTCTTAGTTTAGTCCAATACTACAGTGGTATATGTCCATAGTTTCATTATTAATATACACAAAAACACCACTATTTTTACAGACAGATACTTACATTGTATTAACTGTCCTCTCAGACATATATCTTAACAAGAAATCACTGTTTTATTAATATTCACAATGGATAAAATTCAGTCTACATTTTAATTAGAATCAATACATTTATGACTTTTAACTTCAGGCAGTTGAAGTTTTTCTTAAAGCTAATCTGACAATGTTTGATACCAATTTATAAGACGTTCTGTAGCAGAAGCATAGAACAGTTGGGGTTGGAAGGAATCTTTGTAGATCACTCAAACAGAGCTACTTAAAGCAGGTTGCTGAGGACCACGTCCAGATGCCTTTTCAATATCTCCAAGAATGGAGACTCTACAACCCTTCTGGTCAACCTGAGCCACTGTTTCCTCACGTTCAAATGGAACATTTTGTGTTTCAGTCTGTGCCCATTGCCCCTTGATAACATGTTTAAAGTTAAAATATGTTTAAAGTCTTTGTGTCATATGAAATTCAAAATAAACACAATATTTGAAATACATACCTCAAATAATAAAATAGAAGAAAAATATTACCTATGAAAGTTATCAAGGCATCCATGCACTCAGAAATTGTTTTAAGTTTCTAAAATGCAGATGATATAAAACCAGGTCTTCTTTTCAGCTACAGTTTGGATCATTTGATACAGCATATAGGCTCGAACCCAGCTAATTATCTCTGTGCTCATTCTTATGAGAAAATTTTAGTGGCACTAGAAATTAAAAGAACACTTGTGATAATGGAGGAAGTAACAATCTGGCATGTATTAAAAACGTGCCAACAACTATATACAAAATAAAAGAGCTTTATACATTTCAAGTGCCATTCTCCAAACAATCAGAGCTTTCTGAACACAGAAAGAGATTATAAAGTTAGCAGAGTGACAATTTCTCAGCATGTACATCCTTTGCTTGACTATTTTTCTCAGATATATCTTAAAACTATTTCATGTTATATAAGACATTTGTCTTGTACATCTAAGACATTTAGCCAGAAGTATAAATTTTATTATTTCCAGCAGTCAAGGTATCTTTTTTCCTCCTCCAAAAAAGACTTGCAGGATTTTATACTTCCTTGAATGGGTGAGGGAATGAGATGAAGCAGGCAAAGCACTGATAAATTATACTTAAGCTTTTCAGGAATCACATCTTAATACACAGTCATTGAATAAATATTTAAATGTTTATATGGAGAATAGAAATCTAAATTTAAATTTCCATTTTTTTTAAAATGTGTACTTGTGAAAAAAACTTACATGATTAGCAGTATTTACAGAATATCAAAGCAGTTCCCAAATCCCCTACAAACCTACCAAAAAGCTGTCAAACTTCAAAGTAAAACAAGAAAAAGTGATTGAGTATCTTTAAAAAATATGTAAAATTAACAACATATCTTTTTATTAAGGAACTATGAAACAAAACCACGACTGAAAGCAACTCTTTCCATGGCTTAGTTGTAAAAATCAGCACGTAATCAAGAGGAGCTGTAGCTGTTTTTCTCATCATATATGCTTTCTGAAATTTGATTTTCATGGAGATCTTCAGATTATATTCCTTGAAATTCAAGTATCTGTTAATAACCATGGAAATTTAGTTGCATACTTTGATTGGGTCTCTTTAAATGAGGGACTAAAAATGAGGTGGAATCAACCGATCTACAGCAGATGTATGTTTTCTGCAGATTAATTTTCCCTATTTACTGATTTGTTAGTTAATTTTAAAAAATTATTTTCACTGACAAACAACTACCATAAATCTTTAGCAAAGGCAGCCAGCAGCAGGAAAATCAATTTATTCAAATATGTGGGCAGATGTGTGTGATTAAAAAGGATAAAGGCAATACTAAAACTTCAACAGTAGATTTTTCCTGAGGACAATTTGGCTACTGCTCACTGTCAGCAGAGGTATCTCCTAGATAGTATACTACGTGGGAAAGATTTCAGCTTATTTTTCAGTGATCAAACCAAGTGTGGTGTATGGAAATAAACGTCTAAGTGTTTCTGGATTCCCAATCAGGTCCAAGAGACTTCACATGTACAAGCCCCTTCTCTCGTGCTGGTCACAATGGAGTTTGTGCAGGCACAGGGCTGCAGTCCCAGGCCTCACCTTCAGGTCAGGCTGCTCTCACTGTGACATCTCTGAACCTACTCCAGACCGAAATAATTTTTTTTTCAGGGACCTTTCAGAAAATGGATGCACCAGAAACAAGAAATGTGCTGCTGGGGGGACGATCCATGAACATGCAGAGGCTCTTGCACCCAATAGAAAGGGAAGGCATAATCATACCCAGGAAATTGGAGTCAATGAGGTACGAGGAAGAAAATTCAGGAGGTTTCTGCCTTCTGATTACTACTTCTCATACAGCAAGTTTTCTATGCTTTGTGCTGAAAATTTTGGAGACACAGTTTCAGTGGCAGTCAATGGTCTTTGAGGATTTTGTTGTTCATTTTTATCACAGCTAGATACTAGACATGGCTTTCAGCAGCGATATGTGGGATTAGCATCACTTTTATTTATCAGGAAAGTAAGTTTTATGATATAAATTTGGTAGGAATAAAGGGATTTATAACTTGGTGTATTTTCACAATGACTGCACTTCATTCTCCCTAACAAAGCCATCTTTAGCTGAAAGTGCAGTACTAAAAAAACCTTTGAGTGTACATTAAGCACAGCACATACTCAAGGATGAACTGGCAGCATGCTTCAGTGTGTAAAGGGTGTTTTTCAATTTTCTGCTTGATTAAAGTATCTTTTCTCTAGTTTTACTCTCCTGCCACTCTATGTTCATTACACTAATGTAGCAGCTACAGATTCTGAGTCAGTGTTGCTCTGCTGTACTTAACTAGATGCTTCTGGTGTCAGCAATTTTCCAGAAACCAGTTCATCATTTATTGGTGTAAATTAGTTCCAACAAAAATTTACTAATTAATTTTGGCTATGAGTGGAATATATCCTACTATCAGGGTAGGATCTAAAAATCTTTTAATGATTATACAGTTACGTTAATAAAATTATTTCTTTTCCTATTTATTGAATGTCATGTTTTTAGTTTAATTTTTGGGTCAGAGACTTAACTTCATCTGTAAAAATATCCTTTCTAAAAATAAGTTTACAGCAAGTATTTAGAAATATACTCAGAAAAGAGTTAAATGCAAATCATACCTCTCAGAGTAATAACTGAAAATTACTGAAAAATACAATAGTGCACTTAATAGTATGATTTTTTCTTTGAAGAAAAAATTCTATAATAATTTATAGATGAATCCCAGTCCTCACATTAGGATAGTCACAATAGAAACTTATTGTCTAACTCAGAGATAGTTTCACCATTTAAATTAATAAATTCTCATAGATTTTAACATTACTAGACCTCATACTCACCGCAATTGAACATGAACATGTTCCATTGTAAAATGGAACAGTAACTGCGACAGACTGCGAGTCTGCAATTGGGCTTTCTGACAGTTCTGGTCAAAGCAAACACGATAGTCACAAAGGAAAATGGTGCCCCGATTTTCATCTGCACATCCAGGGGCAACCTCTCCGCTGTTGTCATTCGCTTGTTCTGTTACGAACACTTTAGTGCCACCAATGTAGGTTGGGAAACTCGGAGTTTACAGATACCACAAGTGTTCCTTTTTCCTGCACTTTCGGAAACTCATCTTGAGTCTCCTCTAAGGACACGATCTCTGCGTCTCCTGAAATTACTCACATAAGACAGCTTTTTCCTTTACAGGTGGAATCTGCTATCAGTGGTATAAGTATCACTGATAACATTTCCTCTTTTTATATATCTTTAATTCAAGGATCTGGCAATAATCAATAAACCCCAAAATTCTTTTGTTGAAATAGAGTATATCTTCTTTTATTTGCTGAAGTAGGCATTTTGCTCAAGAGAATTAACTTCTTCGGTTCCCTGGCCAAAAAACAAACACTGAATTTCTAAAGTGAATTCTTCTTATATTCCTTATCATAATTCAAAATTTGTAAAAAGTAATTTTTCCTCCATCAAATCCACTGTGTTTTGTATCTGGAATACATTCTTTGTATACAGGCAGGTACATTCAGCTTTCTTCTGAGATCAAATATCTAGGTAAGAAACCCTTTACACCTCATATAATTTTTTTTTTAAAACATTAACTCTTCTCCAGTCCTTCAATCAGTCAGATGAATCTGACCTCGGCATATGAGTGAAGGATTTTTGAACAACTGGTCACGGTTACTGAATACATATTGTCCAGTGAGTCCAGCAAGGTATCATTCTTCACTCTGTCAGTGGGTTTCCCCTTAACAGGCAGAAAACATTTATGACTGATGGATGATACATCCAAGTTATGAAATATTATTTTGTCATTGAAAGCCACATAATGAGTTTACTGGAAAACAAAGAAATGAAGAAAACCACAACAAAAATGCCCAATCTAGCCCAGTCAATAATGCATCATTATACATTAGAGAAAGCAATTCATTGTTTTTTTCCCTACAACAGTGATTTTATCAGTAATATCAAACAATCATTTATCCTTTCATTTGCATATAGATATCATTAGTGTACATAGATATCCTCATAAGAGAGGGACTAAGTCTAGTCATAAGACTACACCCCATTTCCACAAATTGTTGGACTGCAAACCTTGCCTAGGAGAGATTACCAGGAAGGTGGGAAATCAGGGGATATTTTTCACCTAATCATTTAGTTATGCCTAGGTTAGGAGCAGAGTCAGTTTACAGGGAAAATAAAACTATATTCTCGAATAAGGTGCCAGCACTATTCTCAGTGATAATAATTTCTGGGCTTTGGAGATAAAGTCCTTAATTAATTCATTTAAAAGATATCTTGAAAAAAAATTTAATTAGATTAAATCATTATTTCAGGAAGCAATATGCCAAATTACGCAAAACTAATTAGGGTAGGGAAGAAATCAGCTTATCCACTGATTTACAGGCAACGTGGGCAGTCTTTTATCTGTAACTGTCTCTGCCAGCAGGAACAGCATTTTTTGTGGAATTTATCAAAGACTCTGACAAAAAAACAAGCAGAATAGTATCCCAAGCATAGTGAGAACTGTATTTGTTTACATTAGGAAATCATTCAAAAATACTTAGTAAATATGTAAGGGATAGTGACATCTTAAAAAAATAAGTTTTATTTGAAATAAACTGATAAAAATCATCTTGCCCTTTTAATCCAGTGAAAAGAGTAAAGACATCTTCTTTGTCCTATTAAATATGAGTTTAGCGCTAATGGTAGCCATTAACTTTGAAGACAGGACAGAAAGTTTTCAAATTCTGATTTGTTTGCGCATATTTGAACAACTTGAAATTGATTTTCTCAATTTTAGCTTTCCAGTGAACTAGAGCTGTTCTTTTAAAAGAACAGCACCAATTCATTATTAAACAATAATAGGTTAATTGTGTTTCATCAGAAGTCATGTTGTTAAATGGAATTTACTAATGTACTTTCATTTCATTTGTAAAACACCAAAGCAAAAACAGTTTATCACCAGACATTAAAAATTAATTAAACGTTTAAAAACACACAGACAATGATAGCATCTTGCTCACAACTGTGTGATGATGGCTTCATAAGAAGTAATTCACAAACCATCAACTCAAGAATTTTGACAAATTTAATATTTGTTACTCAAACGAGCAACAGTAACAGTAACTCTACTGTTACTAATAAGCTAAAAAACCTCACCCTTCTGGAAAGGAATAATATGGAGTTTATATCTTGTGGGTTAACCCTGATAAGTAGCTAAGCACCACATGGGTTCTTATTCATTTTCCCCTGCTGAGATGCAGAGAGAACCAGAAGGGTAAAAGTGTGATAACTCATGGGTTGACACAAAGGGAGTTTAACAGGTAAAGCAAAAGTAAAATAAGTTATTAATTTACTATTTCTTATCAGCAGGATGATGCTTAGCCACTTCTGGGCTAACAGGGCTTCATCATAAATTACAGTTACTTGGGAGGACAAATTTAATGACTCCAAACATCTCCCCTTTTTTCTTCTTCCTCAGCTTTGTGTTCAGTTGGGGTCAGCAGTGCGAGAAGGCAAAAAGACCTTGATGCTGTGTGACCACTGCTCAGCAATACCTAAAACATCCCTTTGTTATCAACAATTACAAATCCAAAACACTCTCTGGTTCCGTAAAATTATAGTTTGCATTGCTCTAATGGTAGTACTAGAAGATAACACATTAAGGCAAAAAAGCTCTTATTGGGCATTTTACTGGTATTTAGATGAAGAAAAAAAAAATTGCAATATAATTTGGATATTTGTAATCACTTCCAAAAAGACAAGAAAACCAGGGCTTAAGCAAGCAGAGTTCCTGAAAACTTGTCACTATTATTTTTCCCACTCAATGCGTGGGTCATCAGACAAACAGTTTCTCTATGCCCTTCATGTGTCTACTCCTCTTGCATGATGGCAGATGCCAACACACTTATTATTTTCGTGTAGTGATTCTCAGTCAGCAGCAGTCATGCTTATTTCGTTGTTAGCTGTTTAGTATGGTGGTTGAACTTTCCTGGAACTTTCCTCAAACCTTCCCTTATAAACCCCATTAACTCCTTAAGGAAAAGGTGTAATAACTGTAGAGAGTTGATACTTGACTTAAGCACATTTAGGTGCAGTATAGAATCAGCAGAATCTCACTAGTAACATGTAGCAAGAGATTTATAATTTCTAGTGTAGGAACATATTTCCACAAATCACATCAAACTAGGAGACAAGGCATCCAAAAATGAATATGAATCTTGAGTGGTTTAGAGTCTCTTGAAAAAAAAACAACTTTTAGTTCAAACAGAGGTTCATTTCATGTATTTTATCTTTCAACAAGAGCAATTAAAACAATGGGATAATTTATAGAAGCTTAAATATTCATTGTCAACTGTACATATACTGGTATCTGATCCTCAGTTTATACAAAGACAACTAATGTAGGTGCTCAGTAATAAAAAAAGAAATGCAAGTGTGGTTTTTTCATGAACTGGTGATTTCTGGGAAAAGTTTAATATGATCTATCAAGCATTCCCCAAACAACCATTTTTCCAACAAGCTTTACTATTTTTCATGCCGGGGTGAAGGAACTCAACTGCTAATCCAAGTATGTAAGTCTAAGTGAGGGCAGTCAAAATTGTCTTGTTATTTATCTGTTCTTCGGCCCATTCTAGATGCCCTAGATCAAGCATTGGAGGTCCACAATCAAGCCTACATTGCGACAATCTAGTTAATACTGGTTTTTCCCATTTTTGTTCTGACATATTTATTCTCCTGCACTTAGTTGGCTCAAGTAGATTATTTCTCTCTGTATTCATTCAATGAGTTATGTTAAATAAGAACTCCAGAGACAGCTTTATAGTGGGAGGAAGGGCTGGTCATTAATTATATCAATTATAGGACACTTCAGCATGGTCAGTATTCTCAGACATCTGGAGACATCTAGTGAATATCTAGATAGAGTATGTCCACTATTGGCGTTAATACTTCCACAGCAACACTTCTGGTTTTGTCTAACATAGTCAGACTTGATGCCTACCCTTTTAGAACCATATTTCTGAGGATATGTGGGAGTAATGAAGGAGACATTATGTATGTCTCAACCTACTTGTTTTGTTCCGGTAATCAGTCACAAATCAGAAGTTATATCAAATTCTCTTATTGTGCAAAGGGACTCCCATGATTCAGTTCACTGAGCTTTAACTAGAGAGTTTGGGAACCCAAGTTTCTCACTGCTGTTATGTATTTGCCACATTTGACCTTGAATCTTTTACCCTTATTTTGTACTTTGAGATTAGAAAAGAAATGGCACCCACTTAGCACTGTTATTAATTATAAATTCAAAGGATATTCAATGTTTTGTTGAGGGTTTTCAATAGTAAAGTGAACATTTAACCAATTTTTCACACGCAGCACTGTTTGAGTACTCCCACCAGCTCCTTTGTTAGAGTGCATTATGACATTAAATGTAATTTCAGAGAATTGAAGTTATCCTATGTGTAATTGACTCCAGGATAAAAAATTAATCATTTCACAGTTCATGTTCATTTTATTTCTCTCTCTCTTGAGTATAATTATGTCTTTATACTGGATAGACATGCAATCTACGAATGAAATTAAGAGATTAATTACTTTCTCTGATTTCTTTGAGATCAGATATGGCACTTACCATAGGACAACCTAATAAGATCAGGGCAGATAATTATGAAGCTTTAAATGGTATTGTTTGCTGGTTTCACTTTTAGATTACCAATAGACAGAGAATTCTGTCATAAGTTTTGAAAAAAATCAGAGATCTAGTTTAAGGAGCATCTTTAGTCAGTGTCAACCATATCCTCTGCTCTGGAATGTACATTACACTTGGTTCCAGGCAACAGATAAGTGACAGATGATAGGGCACAATCTCATGAAGTCTTAAGATCTCTGACCACGTGCATAAAAGGGATTATCATGTTAGAAGGAAAACAAATTTATTTTTCTAAATTGTTTATCATTTTTCAAATACATTCTGTTAATAATATTTTAACCTAATTGCAATATTGATGCAATTTCTTTTTCATTAACCCTAGACTTAAAGCAGCTGTTTGATGCATGAAAATATTTGGGATGCTCTGCATTGTAACAGCCATTAATTCAGCCCAGAAATTTTTGGTTTAAGTTTAAGTGTTCATTTAAAATGTGTCTGTCTCCTTGCAATGCTAATCCAAACAGGCTAGAAAACTGTTATTTCTCCTGGTATGGAGGAGTGCCACAAAGTTTGGAGGAGAGGGAAAAAAAAAAAAAAAAAAAAAAAAGAGAGAGAGAAAGTTGATACACCTTATTCCTCATAAGGAAGGTAACTCAAAGAAAAGAGAAATTTGGACATGTAATCCTACATGCAAGGTAGACCTTGCTTTTCAAGTCCTCACCTTCCAGGCTGCTACAAATACAGAAGCAAAGAGGGAAGGTCACCTTAGTTCTCAGTGCCTCCAGAACTTTCTTATTCAGTAGAGCAGAAGTAAGCTGTTTTACAAGATGTCGGAATACACAGCTTATGAATAAAAATGAGATAAGTAGAGTCAGCGAATATCATTTACTTTTCTCAGAAAGGGGCAGTGATACTCATTTGGGATGAATACTTTTATCTTACTTTGTATCTGCAGGTCAATGAGAATCCATTTGTGAGACTGTGAATCCTCTTTCATGAATTCAGAATAATTCAGAAACTGTTCTTCCAGGTGAATTTCATAAATGTGAAAACAGCTGCACCAATCTTCAGCATGTTATTGGATGATTACTGGGCAGCTATTAAATAATACATTATACAGCAATAATGCTAATTTCCCCATAGCTTTGAAGTAGATCTGCTGCAGTTTTCTTGTGTCTTCAAATCTAAGGTTGACTCTGCAGAAATCCTTAGTTTCAAAGGATCTAATTTGTTATTTCTGAGGTCTTCAAAATAGGATACCAGGTAGACAGTGAGATGATTGACTTCAAGGAACCCACTGCTGTCAAAGCAAACCAACTGCAGTCCTGCTTAGTGTCTACTTTTGTTCAAGTGTGGCTGCTTCCTGTGAAGATCCAACTTCTCTTGGTTGAAACCACTGCCTCCATTTCATGCTTGTTTATTGTCACTATGACAGTTCAGTTCAGCTCAGGGTTATGCTAGGGCTTGTTTTGCACTTTGGATTTAACAGAAATGAAATCCAAAATTAAAGGAAAATACTGATGCTACTTCAAACTTTTTGTTCAGCTGTCCAGGGACAGGGTGTTTGAAGTTGGGCTAAGGTGTGAAATGTAAAATGAAGACAGTAGGATATACAGCATATAGTTTTTTATAAAATACAGCAATTTTAACAGATTTCATAGTATTTGGAGTTAATATTTCACATCTATCTCTCTGTGAGCCTCTGTTATGTGTCTGAAGAGTCCAATATCCATCAGAGTAATTACAAATGCCTTAAGCACTCAGAAATTCTCTGCTGTTTTGACTTCCAAAGTTATTCAAATTACTTTGAAAACATTTTAAACAGAAATTGTAAGTACTTTCTGAACATAGAAACACCTTATCAAAATAGAATCAAAGAAATAACTCCTGGAGAAGGGAAAACCTTGGTGGCCTTTAGCATCAGAAGAAACTTGTTCTACTTCAGGCTGCCTTATGCTGACAGGGGTCTGTGACAGTGGTTCAAAACAAACCAAAGAAAAGACACATACCTCTGCATAATGTTGCTAGCAAACTGTTAAATTTATTTTAGCTCATAGAATTCCTTTGAAGACAAATGTAGCTATTTAATAAAAATCTTCTGCTTGTAGACAGCTATGTCTATTTCAAAATATAATATGCCTTTGATTTTTGCTGGTGCCAGAAAAATAATAAAATCTTGACAGATAATTTTAAAGTGTGCATTTTATTTCTTAAAAATATATAGCTCAGTTTCAAGTTGGTGTAGGTATTGGGGTTGGGCTTTAATTTGGGGAAGGTTTTGCACATTTCCAGGTGGGGATATTTGTATCATTTATTTCCTATTTTGTAGTATGACTTTTGGTTTAAACAGGAGAGCCATTTTTTTCCCTTTTTACAACATAAAAAAAGATTTTTGAAAACATAGTAATAGTGAAACTGTTTCTGGAGAGTTTTTCTTATAGCTGCTTTGGTGATGCGAGAATACAGTCAGTTTAATAGCTTAATAGGAATTGTAGACAACATATCAATTGTGTGCAGATATAAATTGTCTAATTTTTTATGACAGGAAAGAAAGGCTTCAGTGTAGGAACTGAGCCACTTTAAAAAAAAGTATCCTTGGAAGCAAGAGACATTATGACCATTTTGCACAAAACAAAAACCAATGCAGGAGAGGCAAAACAAATTCCCCAGAGCAATACTATCTTGCTTGAAACTGAGTATCTGAGAAATATAGTCATGGAACAGATCCTCCTAGAAGCGACTGATGTCAAAATGATGTGCTAAGTCACATGGAAGATGGGGACATGACTCAAGACAGCCACCACATGAACAAGCTTCAACAAGGGCAGGTCCTGACTGACCATCCTACTGACCTTCTGCAACTACAGAGTGACTACATCGGTGGACAAGGGAAGAGTCACAGGCATCAGCTGTTTAAGGTTCTGTAGGGGCCTTCACATGGTCCCCCCACAAATGGAGAGGTATGGATTTGATGGATGGACTGTATGGTAGATAAGGAGTTGCTGAAATGTTTGTTGCCAGAGGGAAGTCATCAATGGCTTGGCATCCAGGCAGAGATTAGTGATGAGTGGTGTTCCTCAGGAGTCTGTATTGAGATCAGTGCTACTCAATGACTTTATCAAAGACATAGACAAAGGGATCAAGTGCACCCTCAGCAGATCTGCAGATAACACCAAGCTGAGAGGCACAGTTGATACACCTGAGGGACAGGATGCCATCTAGAGGGACCTGGATAAGCTCAGAAATTGGACCCATGGATAGTCCATGAGGTTCAACAAGACCAAGGGCAAGGTGCTGCAGCTGGGTCAGGGCAACCCCTGCATCAACACAGGCTGGGGGTGAACAGATCCAGAGCAGCCCTGCCAAGAAGGACTTGGGGTGCATGAGAGGCTGGACATGAGCAGGCAAAGTGCCCTCCCAGCCCAGAAAGCCAATTGTAGCCTGGGCTGCATCAAGAGCAGTGTGACAGCTGCTCAAGGGAGGGGATTCTGTCCCACTGCTCCACTCTGGTGAGACCCCACCTGGAGTGCTGCATCCAGCTCTGGGGCCCATCACAGGAGGGACAGAGACCTGTTGGAGCAGGTCCAGAGAAGGTCCAAGAAGATGATCAGAAGAATGGAACCCGTCTGCTATAGGGAAAGGCTGATAGAGTTGGATTTGTTCAGCCTGGAGTAAAGAAGTCTCCAGGAACACCTTTGGGTGGATTTTCAATACTTGAAGGGAACTAATAAGAAAGATGGGGACAGATTTTTAGTAAAGTCTGTTGCAATAAGTAATGTTTTCAAATTAAAAGAGGGTAGATTTGGGTTAGATATAAGGAAGATATTCAGGGCTTATTGCAAGGGGATTGGACTAGATGACCTTTACAGTTCCCATCCAACCCAATCCTATAATTCTGTGATTTTCTGCATTTTACCTTGACTGGTGAGCTGAAGCAAGAACTCAAGTGCTGCACATGGGGTAGGGAGGACAGGATTTTGCTCACCTGTACCAGCAGAGACTCTGACCCACCTGCTTCATGCAAGAACTGATGGCCCCTTGCTAGGGTGAAATAGGGTAACACTGAGCCATGGGCAGGAGTAGGGGGAGGCCCTCATAAAAATTGTTTATAACCAGGAAATAATAATCTTCAGACCCTTGCACCTTAGGGCAAATTGTGTTTGCCTTCTTTTTACACCTGTAACTATGACCCACAGCTTATGAAGTGATTAGCAATCTCTTGGTTTGGGTCAACAACATAAATAGAAATATTGCATGAACAGCTTCAACTGATTTCAGGTGGATGTTAGAACTTGAGAACTGGTTATTCAGTAGAAACTAGAAGCTGATATTTTCATGTTGAAGTACTTGTGGCTTTTCTTTTAATTATTAAAAGTAATTAAAAATAATTAGTATTTAAATTCCTTTATTAGGTTATGTTAGGAATGTTTTCTCATTATTTTCATGCCTTTTCCCTCTGTTGAACATGTGCTCCTTTTCTGTGTTTTTAAAGCCTTTTATTTATGCATTCTAAAGGAATATACTTTATCTGTTCACAAAGAGATCTTAATGTTACCATTTTCAGTTGTTAATAATAATTAGTGCTGTTAATAATGTGCCGTTTAGTTACTTTTCAGTTAATTGAATGTTTAGCTCAGCAATTTGTAAGTCAGTGATGGCCTAGTGAAGAACTCATGTTTCATATTCATTCCACAGTCAAATATCCCTCAAAGTTTCTTTTCAAATTTCTTCATTTCTATCTGCATTCACATAATTTTTGAATAGCTAAAAACCTCAGCAGAATGAATAAATATATCACTTGACATCAACAGCATGGAGAAACCTATTAAGGCAGCATGAAAAAGCAGTCATGACTTAATCAATTTTGAAAAGGTGGCCTTTGAGTTTCTTACACTACAAGAATAGCAGTGATGTGATTATTCATGGGACCACAAAAGAGAATTCTTTGCCTTCCAAACAGTACTTTCCAGGTCATCTTTAAAGCTATATGTGGAGTCAGATGGTTTTCTCCCTGAATCTAGCAGAAATTCCTTTTCTCTCTGTTAATGATGCAGAGCAGACTTCAGCTGTGATAGAAAACAAAAAGGGTTGGGTCCTGAGGCATGTCCTCACATTGCCTAAAACTTGCCAAGCATTCTCTTCTTTTGGGGCTTGGAACCTTCTGTTCAACTATCAGTTGCTGAAATACCCTTCAGCGACAGTGCTTCCATTGATAGTGTCATTTCTTCATGATAGACAAAAATAGCCTTCTGAAAGATGCAAAGATGCATTGGATAAAATTGTAAAATTAATATTTTTAGCAGACAAATATGAATGAAGAAGCTAAAATTTATTAAATTTTATTTCTTTGATGGGGATCTTGCTAAGCACAGAATACTTAACTCTGAAAATCTGCTGATGGAATACGATATGTAATACTCGAGAGACCAATTTGTCCTTTAGAGGAATAATTTAAACTAAGTGTATTGAGCTCAGGAGGGCACAGAGGAATCAGTCTATACTATTCCTGAAAGCATATACTTACAGAAGAAGAGGGTGAAAGGAAGCCAGGAAAATTTCTGGGAGAACTGCTTCAGGTTTTAGATAAGTTCCCTTGCTGAAGATAACCAGCAGTTTGGTAAATGCCATCTTTGAAAGGTGTACATTTTTCAGTCAGGTTTCTCTTAAGGAAATGTCAAGCTTGGATGCTGAATGGCATTACTGATTGCAGTAAGTTTCTAGGCTTATTGTCAATACTAATGGGGTTTTGGGTTGAAGTGGCAATGCCTTAGGAAGGCTGACCTGGAACAGAGACTGGACAGAGCTAGAGAAAAAAGTAATAATTTATTGAAAAGCCTTTAGGATACACCTTGGGCAGGACAGGAGCCTGACCAGGGCTGCACCCAAGGCAGACTTAGAATGGTCACAAAACAGCTAACCAGTCA
>VZSR01000262.1:1728719-1768034 GCA_013398615.1 Brachypodius melanocephalos | reverse complement strand
TTCCTCCACAGAGTACAGGTGGATCTCTGCATCCCCACAGACCTCCATGGGCTGCAGGGGCACAGCTGCCTCGCCATGGTCTTCACCACATGGAAACAGCTCCAGTGTCTCCTCCTGCTTCTCCACTGACCTTAGTGTCAGCAGAGTTTTTCCTCTCACATATTTTCACCCTTTCTTTTCCTTCCTCTTAAATATTTTATCACAGAGGCATTATCACAATTTCTAATTGGCCCAGCCATGGCCAGTGGCAGGGCTGTCTTGAAGTCATTTGACATTGGCTCTGCAGGACATGGGAAAAACTTCTGGTGGCTTCTCACAGAGGACATCCCTGTAGGCCCTCCCTTCCACCAAAGTTTGGCCATGCAAATCCAATGCAAGGATAACAACAATGATACAGTAAATATAACCATTTACAGTCAGATTCTATTTCCTAGCTTGCATTCCAAATAGTGAAAGTTGGAATCACATGTAGGTTTAAGCTCATATCTGCTTATGGGTCTAAAACTGGGCAGAAAGCTGCTGGACCTGGTGGCAGCCTGTCTGTAGGTGGTACATGTAGCCCTTGCAGGTGCATATTCAAAGGTCAGGACTTCTCTTTTCCTGTTGACACACAGGTTTTCTTTCTCTCAGATTCTGAGGCAGACATTTCCTTCCTTTACAAATGTCTGGGGATGCTAATTAGTTTCAGAAACAACATGACAGGACAGAACTGATGTGTTGAAAAGAGAGCATGAAGCACAGACAGGTGCAGCAATTCTTCTAATTACTGCTTCTGCCCATGATCTGTAGTTATCACTAAGAAAGTCAATGCCTTTTAAATCTCAAGTGATAGACAAATATATAATCAGCATTTGTATGCAGCCATACCTCCAAAATGGACTTCAGCATAGTGATCCAGGACTGTCATTCCAGTGAGTCACAGTTGCTTTACTAGGATTTTGTCAAGTCAAGTCAAAAAGTTTTAATTCAGGGATATTACTGCTACCTGCTCTTTAGCAGGTTATTTCAGGGATACTTTACAGTTTCTACATGTCCTACAATTACTGAAATCAAAATTTAGAAGAGGAACAAATAATAGATTTTCTTTGACAGTGACTAAACTGTCTTAGGCAAATATGTATAATCCTTCCACACAAAATTAATGATAACTAGGACACATTGGGCCTTATCCATGTTTTAAGTATCAAACAACTTCCAAATAACTGTATATACTTTTTCTTCTTAACCAAGACAATAGTGCATTTTCAGATATAGCTAAATAGCTTCAACTTACTATTACTTGGAAGCCCACACCAGCATGCCTCTCTATGCCCTGGTGAATTTCCTAGACATGTAAATTCAGCATTTCAGACTGCACTTATGATCACGTGCCTGATACTGAACTGTAGAAATGCTGTCCTTTGCAACAACTAAGTACCTGTCTGGATCTCTCACTTTGGCCTTATCATTGATGAGGGGAGCAAAGCCCATGTGGATATTGGATAGTCTGACAAGTTTAAATAATCAATCAAAGTTTATGTTTGAGTCTCCTTTGTTACCTTCAGTAATGAAATAGCAGGTGACAGTCAAGAGGGAAATAACATATTCATGGAGTGTGATCATATCACAGTAAACAATACCTGTGATTGAGCACTCAAGTGATTGCAGTGTATAGCACAATTCGTACTAACAATCCAATAGCCTGACTATCTCAACACGGTCCTAGTGATGTGTTTGTTGCGTAAATAATCTCAGAAATAACCTAAAGTGATGTTTATTTATACAAAAATCATAGAGTGGTGAAAGAGACAAATACATTATTTTGGAACATAGGCAAAAACAGGAAAAATGAAATTAAACAAAGCAAACCCCTATCACTCCTTAATTTGGACTCAAAGTCAAAGCAGAAGTACAAAATATTAAAAAAAAAATTAAAAAATTATAAAAAAAAGAAATCTTGCCATCTAGCATTAACAAAACTTCTTCTGTTAATAAATTTGGTCCCATAGACACCATATTCTTTTGGAGAAGAACATGGGCCTTCTTGTAGCTATTTCTAGACCTAAATGAGTTCGTTTCCCAGTGTGTGTTTTTGGAAAGTTAAGCTTGAATCATTCAAACACTCAGAAATCATAAATAAAATATATGACAAGATCTTCCACCTCAAATTCAAAGCCCTTTATCCTACTATGTAATCTATAAGGCTTTTAGCACATTAGAGGGACAACAGAGTAGTTTGCATTGGAGGTGGTTCTTCTGAAACCAAATTCCCAATCTAATTCCACAGTAGGAAGATTGTGGCCTAAGGATCTGCACGGGTACTTCATTCACCATATGCATGTGGAATATGGTGGCTAGTTTTTGTATTTAGGATAGACACGTGAACAGTATAGAGGAATGTGCCTTTCTCTTAAGAAGAAAAAAAAAATAAACAACAACCACCTAAGCAAGATATTTGGCTAGTGAAGGCTTTCTTTTCAGACTTTCAGGAGAACTGAACAATTGACCTGAAAGCCTGTGTTAATAATGCAACTTCAAACTACAGTTTGCAGAGTCAAAATGTCAGTCTTTCCATTCTTTCTTTGTTAAAGCTACTTAATATCAAAACTTTTAATGCGTGGCTAGTCATTTTCTGAAATGAATAAATTCCTGCTCCCCTTTTCTGAGCTATTTTTGATTCTCAATCGAATCAGATTTTTAACTGTTTAATCATGTGTTTTACTATTTATAAAGTTTTATACTTTTCCTTTTACACTGGAGAATGTTACTGCTCTACCAAAGATGGGCACACCAGTTGTTTCCATCCTGCTGAAGTGCGATCATTCTACTTTTGGGAAGAAATGCCTGAAAACATAGGAATCATTCCCCAAAATACAAACAAGTCCATCAGCAGTCCTGGAAAGGTAAAAATGTTTAGCTAACACTCGTTTGATGAGTTTCTGTGTTTGAGGAGATGGTTAGAAACATTATAGAAAAGCTTTGATCACAGTTTTTAAACACAGTAAAATTTTAGGCTGAGTGATAACAGTTAAAATAGGAGTTCTGGAGTATCAAACAATTTTTATATCTACAAATGAGATTTCACAGTTTTGAAAATAACTAGAACTGTATAAAACAATACCCAGATTCATATTCTATTTCTCTCAAAGCAAAACAGCCTCCAGTAAAACAACAGGGCAAAAAGTGACCAAATTGTTTTGGTGGCTGTTTGGTGGGGGAGAAGGAAGGCTTTATAATGACATAATACAAAACTGAAAAAGAATATCGTCATAGTAATTAGTTATTTTCAATATAAAGTCAAAAAATCAAAAGCATTTTGGCAGTGATATTTAAGCCTCATATAAATCACAGGGAAATTATGAATGTGACCACAAGGCCTGTTAGGATTCTCATCCTCATGTGAATTCTCATGGGTTTGTAATTTATCACTTCAGATATCAGAAACTGAATAGAATATTTTGCAATAACAGGTTTACAACCATGATCTGATCAACGACTCTGTGACATCCAACCTGAAATAAAAGTTTCAGTTTAGCACAGCTATTATCTTAAATTTTTTTTATCATCTTTTCCCCAAAGCTCCTGCTGAAACTATACAGACCTCTATCATCAGGCAGGAGAACTGACTGTGCTCTCAACCTTTGCTTCTAGTTACTTATCCACTACAGTGACGAAGCATATGTGATAGCTGAAGTTTTTTCATTGTAAACTCACACACTATTCATGTTAACATGAAATTAAGAAGTGTTCTGATACCATAAGTGTACAGGCTTGATAATTCAACCTATATTTCTTCCCCTGCCTTTGCTTCCGTTAACAATTCATTCCCTTTCACAAAGAGAAGGGTACTATTTGAAAAAGGTTGAATTACAATAGGATTTAAATCACTAGGTTGATTACAATACCTTTATAACAGAGGTGAGTTTTAAGCAGCCCATCTTCCCCATGGATCACATCCAAATAATGCTGGTATTCGAAGTCCCAAAGTTGATAACATTCATCAATTGAAAGAAGTTATTTCCCGGAATGAATATCTTTGTTGTGTTTTAGCCTTTTGCTTAGTTAAATGCTTGATAATACTTTTAAAAATTGGTCCTTTAGGATTGCTTTGGATCACAAAAAGAACATTAGTTCGTTTTTATCTCTTCTTGGCTATGTAGGGCAATTAGCACAAAGTCTTGGCAGACAGTTCTTCCTTTCAGAGTGATTGTTAAAAAGGTATCATGGGAATATAACCAAGCTTTTACAATACACATATGATGCAAAAAGGCAATTCACCACATGCAGCAGCAAAAAAGCATTTATCACCAAAGCTGTCTGGAACATGTTCAGCAGCCATCTGCCAATTAAAGGATAATCTACCGCTCATCTGCAGCAGACAACACCTCTTTAGCTAGCAAGCAGGCATAGAGCAGAGGCAGCTGAAAGGTGCTTTGGTGGTTAGGAGGGCAGTTAGTTCAGCTGGGAACTAACTAGTACTTCATCCTTTACAGCAGGGGACTATATGACTGCGGTGGTGACGAGCTACAGGGCTCTGTCCTCATGACTGGATGGAAGAACCTTCTCCAGGGAGTCAGAGCCTTTGGCCACGGCCCACTCCAAAGGAGGGAGGCTGCCATGTAGGGCTGGGGCCACACGGTGTGCCTGCTGCTGCTCCCTGGGGATGGAGCTGCCGGTGGTCTCACCTGCAGGAGCTGTGCCATGGCTAAGGCACAAAGTGACCCGGTACCACAGCTGTGAGAGGAGACAAGCTGACTGCATAGCATTGGAGAGTTCTGCTCTGCCCTCAGATGTGAATTTGCAGGATCAGTACAATGGCCTAATAGCCAAGGAAGGGGAACTAGTTCCCTGGGGTAAATTCAGAGTCATCTGAGCCTGAAACACTCATTAACAATAAGGCCAAATGATGGGGGTTCCCATCTGCAGGGCAGGAAGGTGTTGATCAGAACTGCTGTCACGGGATTCTTACCTCTTGTTGGCAGCCAAGATCAAGGACATTGCAGAGAGGGTCCCAGTGCCTACATCCCAAGTAACTCACTCTCACTGTTCGTGTGTGTAAACACAAATGACCACAAATGGAGACATGGAACAAAGTCAACAAGGCACTGCAGATTTCTGGGGCCAAAGGTGGAACACATGGGAGCCCAAATGCTGCTCTCCTCAAGTGTACAGGTGTCTGAGAAGGGTTTGGGTAGGAGCTGATGTATTCTGCAAGTTAACAGCTGGCTGCATAACTGTTGCTGTAGTTGGTGCTTTGGCTTTTATAACTATGGTCACCTCTATGGGATATGGACTGTTAGCAAAGATGGGATTCCAAGAATAGAGGCACAGAGATTTTTCTGGACAAATTCCAGCTCAAAACTCCAGATCCCAGAAGAGTTTGGCCTTTACAGTACTTATCATCATGCCCTGTGATACACAGAATGCCCAAGTCGCTCCTGCACCATCTCAGATATCTACATTCTATGAAAGTGCCTCTGAATGCAGAGTTAGCATCTGCTCCCACAGTGTTATTTGTTATTTATACAAAATAGAGCAATTTAAGACGGAGAAATCAAGAAGGCAACAAATACTGAATATTGTGATTACCGTCCACATCCAGGGCAACAGGGAATAATTCTCAGGACAACAATTATTTATACAAAATGAAGCAGCTGAAACAGGAACATGTGAAAAATACTGGATATTTTGTATTGTCCCTCTCTCACTCTGAATATTAGAATATTATTCCTCCCATGTCCCTAGTCCATTTTGTTTTTTCTCCCTAAATTATATAGCTGCCCCAAAAGTTTCTGATTTGTGCAAATGTAGCTCATGGGAATTTGGGGCATTTAAAACAATTTCCATTGCAATATTCCTTACGTGGCCTGATACAACTGAAAAACAACATTCAGAACTCTCTCTTATATTGAAAATATGGAAATATGAGTGATGAGGTGAACTATGAAAACACAGAAAGCCTTAGAAAATGATAAATGCTGATCTAGGTAATTGGATGCAAACACTAAAATGCCTTCTGCAAAGCACAGGTGAAAACAGGCGTAGGTAATTATTATATTTTGGTTCCCATCCCTGTAGCTATAAAATACACGCCATCAGGATCATGAAATCGGAAAACAAACTTATGTTCTAAATCAAAGAAACAGGCCTTGATCTGAACTCCACAATTTAGAAGACATGGTATCACAAACAACGTTAATGTTCTTTGACAATGTTCACAAGCATTAGAAAATTGAAGTCATAATGAAACTGCAGCTAACTCACAATCTCTGGCCCTAGGATGTACATTGTTGATGTGTGTACTTTGGAAGCCCCATCTGTTACGAGCTAGGTTTTATATACTGAATAATTGCTAAATTCCAAGGAGACCAGGTGGCAAGGCAAATTAATTTGGAAAGAAATAGAAAAGTCATGGGGGAGGGAGCTGAAAAATTGTAGGAGAAAGTTAATTCAGCATTTTCTGAATGTACTGAATGAGGACAGGAGTAAAGAGAGAAAGAAAATATACAGGAAAACATAGAAAGGAAGAGAAAAGGCAAGAAAAGAAGGGATATTTTCACATCAATACATGTTTATAGACATATTTCTTGGACCCCAAGAAACGAGAATTTAAGGGCATGAAAAACTCTCAGGATTTTGCCATGAAACTTTCTCTTCAAGAATATTCATGCTCTCAATAATTATTCATATATTTGAAATATCAATCCACAATGTCATATGTAAACCAAAACAAGTTTAATCTTTCTTTTTGCGAATAGTTGAAAACAGCTGTGGTGTGGAAAGGAGAAGAGAGGAGGGTAAAGAAAGACAGACCTATTTTAGGTTCCTAGTCTGAGTGGAACATTCCCAGTTTTCATGTGAGAAGCACTCGCAGAAAACTAACCAGATAGATACAAACAGCCAAATTGATACTATAAACACAGGGAGCCCTCTGTGCAAGAAATCTCTGGCGAGAATACAGAGAACCATAAAGCTGTATTAGGTTTCTTTAAAGAGCAGCTGGTGTCCAATAGAGTTCTGTTGTCTTAGCCCACATTTGCTCCTATTATCAGCAGTAGATGAGACAGAGGAGTTAGGTTGAACTGATTTATTAAATTTTGATTATTGTACTAGTCTTTTGGATCTACATAAAATCTAGATCTATTATATATAAAATCTAAATCTGAAAAGTAGATTGCCTGAGTACAGAAGTAGATCTGTAACCTGGCAGTAAAGCCAGTGCAGAGGCTTATGACACCTATAAATTACATGTGCACTACTCAGATTAAAATAATTATTATTTTGCTTTGAATCCAAACATAGTCATTTAAAAACTGTGAAATCAACCACAGCACAAAAGAATTTAATAGCACTGTGATAGCATAGAAAAATGTAATATATATTAAGGTCATATTATCTTACAGAGATATGTGCTCAGTGTGACCGCCAAAAGGGCAAAGTGGTATGAGGTGATACTCAAGTAAGAGAAAGTTACCAAGCCAAAAGCAAGATAATCACATAAGCAAAACTGACTCCAGGTAGGTAAGATATCCTGCTAAATGTACAAGGGTTATTGACAAGATTTAAAAAAAAAAAATCCCCAAATATCAGATAGAACAGGAATACATGTGCACTGTTTCAATTAAAGGTTCCATTTCTCTTCAAATGTGAAATGCTGTGTTCTCATATGGAGATCAGAAATAAAGATATCAAATAGCAGATAAATATCTGACATGAAAGATAACACTAATTCAAGTCAAGAGCCTATCTAGCTCATTATTGTGTCTCCAACAGTGACTGCAAGTGGACTCTAAGGAAGAAGAAAACCAGAGAAAGCCTAAACACGTAAGTATAATTTTCCTAGATTTTTACTATTTTCAGCTTATATTTCCTGAGTCCATTTCTTGTCCCTTTGCCAGCTCCCTAAAGATGCCTTTTCCAAGTGCTTGTCAGATCTGCCCTTGAGCACAAATATACTCTAAGTATAGGCAACATGCTTTAAAAAGGACTTTCACAGATTTTGTGCTAATGTTATGAGCAACCGCCTAATTTATTTAGGAAGATCCTGAGGCCCTGCTTCCTATTTTAGAATGGACAGTGAGTAATCAGACCTCCTAAAGTCTTATGTTTTCCTGCACAGGAGGCCCAGGCTGCTCGGTCACTCTGCCTATTTCTCATCAGCCATGCTGCCCACTCTGAACTGTTTGCAGTTCTCTTGCATCTCCTTTGAGACTGAGGATCCAGAACTAAATACTGTGCTCAGAGGGAGGGAACCATGGATTTTATATGACAGCACACGTATCTTCTGTGTGTTTTCTTCTGTTTTCCCCCTATGTCTTAAGAATAAATGCTCAACAGGTGCCATCTTTAAGAAGGGAAATAACACAAAGAGAGAAAAAAGGATTGTCAGAGTAACCAAGCCATTCGACAGTGTAGCAAAAATCAAGTTACACCCCTGTACTTCAGGTATTTTTTTAATGTCAACAGTTCATAACTAACCATTGTTTATTTATGTGTTTCTCCAGCGCCCAAATTATCCCATCCAGTTCTTTGGGCTCTTTTTTGCATCTTTGGCAAATGTCTCTGAAACTAGTAACATGATACAGGATACTAGAATAGATGGACAGCAAGTCAATTAAGATGTGACATCTCAAAAATGGATATGCCAGTGCTGCAGGATGATACATTTACTTGTGCCTTCAGCATCTTCAGTTAATTAAAAGGACTTTAAAAATCTGCACTAACCAAACTTTACGTTCCTTCACCTCAAAGTTAATTTCCAACTGCAAAGTATTTTGTATCACTTTTATTACAAGTTGATGGGACATGTGAAAAATATTTTAGAATATATGGAAAATAACCCACTGTTGGAGGTTAATTTACATCACAGTTCTGGGGGGCTTTCCTGTCACAGCCCGAAGACTAGTCAAATTAAATTTTTTAAGGACAGAATAAGAATGAACTTTGAGGGCAAAATTTGAGGCATGTTTTATCTCCCAGGAAAACATGAAAAGCTGATGATCAAAGAAACAACCAATGGAGAGGCATGCAAATGTAATTGTTTCAACTTATGCTTCCAGCAAAACTTCTGAAAACAGTTATGGTGTTACTGACCAGATAGTCCACCTCTGACATCAAGAATTTGAGCAGTATTTGGGCTACCTAAAATTCACTACTTTGTTAGCTAACCTTGGTATTGCCGCACTTATGTTAATGTCAAGAATTGCAGTTTTTCAGACTTCCATACTTTGTGCACTCTTCTTGCCTTTTTGAGGCAAAACCAATTGAGTTGAACCAACTTGCAACTGAAGTTCAGGGTATATTTTCATACTGTTACAGGGAGACTTACTCATACACAGCAATAAGAAAAAAGATAGGGCTCCTAAAATGATACAAATTCTAACTGACCATGTAGCAAAGCACAGTGTTTATAAATTTTCTGATATAGATTCATCTGACTTGTGCCTATTCTTGTAAATCACAGTCTGTATTCAACTCAAGGATTCTGCTAAGGGCCTAACTCAGCTTTTACTTTAAAAATCTGAAAATATTATTTTTCATAACAGTTAAAACTATGTTATAGGCAGAACAAAAATTTCTGAGATGTGAAATGTACACCAAAGAAAACAAATAATATGGCATATTAATTTAAGAGTTTTCCTTACCAAGAATTTTAAATGAAAAATAAAATCCCAGACAAAACTGAAGCAAGTGCCTTGTCAAAATTAAGAACGCAAAAATATTTCCTCTGAGCTTCAAGTAATTCCAGATTTAAAAAGCAATCCACATTTTTATATAGCTATACATTATATGTGTGCATACAGGTAGTTAGGCATGTATATGGCACACACAGACACATATTTCAAAAACAGATCGAACACCAATTCAGGCTCTTGCTGACAAATGACTGCTATATTAATTTTTTGCTATACGTCATATTCCCTTTGCCCAGAAGTACTGAATATTTTTTCATTAAAGGAGATGACTGTCTGTTAAAGCATTTTCTGTAGCAGTATTTCTGAAACAGTACTGTGTTTTCATGTTTTTTAGGGGAATTTTTCCACATTTGCAATGTTTCTATTGACGCATTCATCCAATTAAAAAATCCAAAAAATATTAATCAATGTGAACATGTCTACAGGGTCCTTGCTTCCTCTGGAATAAAGCATTCAGAACAAGTATTCTTATCCTTTTGACTTAAAAAAGCATAAAAGTTCTGAGGAACCTAACAAGAAGGTATTCCTAATAACAATGGTAGTAAAAGTGCAGCAAAGAAAAGAATAAGAGGAGATGGTATTTATATTGGAAACAAAATTAGTGTCTCTCATTCCCACTGTTATGTCACATACTCAAAAGCACCAACAATTCAGACACAAAAATATGTATACCAAGGTGACCAAAGAGCATTCCAGGTTTTAGGATGCCTTTTGGATTTGGATACCGTGTAAAGCACTGAGCAGATTTGTTGTGATCCTCATAACCTGTTAATCTGGATGCCAACACCACCTGCCATTCTTACAGCCCTTCTGCCATTCATAGTGCTATTCTGACAGAATGACAGATTGTTCAGTGTGTCATTCAGTGTCCTGACATTCATATCACTCTGAACAGGTCACTGTACATTATCTATGACAATAGTATCTCCAGTGGCTATCCAGGAAATCTAGCCCACAGCTCTAGAATGGCAGCTCCCTTTTTGCCCAGGTATTAGAGCATGGATGCATAAAGCTAACAGAAAACCATGCATGAGTTTCATGCTGATACACTGCCTAACTCTCTAACTGGATTATGGGTTATACACTGAAGCAAGATCCCTGGTGGACAGAGTTTTGAAATCGATGTGCCTAGATTTTCATCTTCTAAGAACACATTTCAAAAGGTCAGGGAGATTTAAAAGTCAAGAGAGTAAAGTTGCATTGTAATAGAAACTGGTATATTTAGTATTTCAAATAGGAAAATCCCAAAGAAATTAGGTAAAAAACAGTGACATCAAGGACATGAATACCTCTTCTCCAGCATCCTCTTTCCTTGCAAGATACCTGATAATGGTCCAGTGACTCTCTGAGTCACCACTAACAATGTACCCTCCATTCAGTTTCTGTAAAGGTTTCTTCTGCTTCCTAAGGCCATGTTCCCTATTCCCTGTTCCTCTTCACAGTCTCACAGAGTAAGCCTGTCATTACTCCTGCTCTCACTTTCTGCCTGCCTTTTCTCTCATATGCCTGGAATCTTTCCCTTGGATTATGTCCATTTCAGAAGCAAAAGAGACCCCGACGTGATTCAGATGATCCAGGGAGGAGATGTGCAAACTAAAATAACCAAATAAAACAGATACCCTCTGTCACAAAATCCAATTTCAGCTGTACTACTTACCTAAAGAAATGCATGGCTCCAAAGGACTGACATTGTTTAAGTGCAATCTCTCCTTGATAAGTCACAGCTGGCTTCAGACAAAGGCTGAGTTGTGATAATCAGGTCTGGGACTGCACAAACACTGTAAAGAGCAACAAGACCAGATCTCCTGCTATCTCCATGGCTGGGCAGCTCAGAGAACAGCTTAATTACATAGACAAGCAAAGACACACACATCTTTTACGATCCGTTTGATTTTACCTACTGTGCCGTTTTCTCCTGCCATGCCTGGCTCCCAGGAACCTTACTTTAAAGCATGTGTTCGAAAACAGTCACCTTCAGGAGCAGCAGAGAGAGGGAAGGCAATAGCAGAGGAGGAGAAATGACCTGAGAGAAAAAAAGGTCCATTTGGCAATTTAAGTACCAGGGCTTTTTTCTACACCAATTAAGTATGGAAAGTTTATTACCAACTGGAATTATCTCTGCACAAAGCATAAGGTGACATGTTCATTAATAATAATGAGGAAATTCAGACCATTACATGGAATATTTATAAACATTTATGCAGAATTCTTTTGTGACTGACTATAGTGCTGACAAAATAATTTGAGCAGTTTTCCTGATCTTAACCTATCAGGGAAAAAAAAAAAAGGCTTATATTCACAGCTCTCTCTTTGTCACAATACTATATATATTCAAGCATTGTTGGCAAAATATTTCACACGTGTGATTTCAGTCCTGTATCTACCATCTCAATCAATTATTTTAAATCTTCCTTATGGCTCGAACAACTTGAGAATGATTCTTTCCTCCACCTGGTAGATAAGAGCTGCTATTACAGAGCAAGGTGAGAATTACAAAAGCACAGTATCTTGTCACCATGGTTTGTAATCCTTTTGCAAGATCCAGTGCAGGAAAGAGGTCAGAGCAGAGCTGAAAATGAAAGAGGGACATTGTACTACATAGGCTTTTAGAGAAGCCCCAAATACAAAAGGAGAAGGACAGTAAGAATCCTTTTATTTTTTTTCCTCCCTTCCAACCAGAAGGAGTTTTCTGCATCACACCTTCAAGTTCAATAAAGAAATGGGACCAGGGATTTGTTTTTACATTTCGGATTCCTGTGTGTAGCTGCAATGAACAAATCTGAGTACTGAAAACCTACTCAGCCTACAGTCAGCTTATTTCAGAAGGCCATGAAATAGGATTGACTAGGAATTTAGCCTCTAAAAAGTCCACAAATTCTTCATTTTAAGACTCCACATATAAATCATCTTGGTGGAACAAGAACAATTAAAAAAACTAATAACAATTCAATGGTCTAAAGATTAATAATTCATGTATTTTGACTTGAACAATTCTCATTAATGGATCTACTTTTATTGCTCTGTTAACATCATACCTTAGTGAGCCCTCAACATCATTTTGTAAGTTTGCATATTTACAGTTTGTGATAAGATGATGATCCTGTAACAGTGGTTTGAGAAAATTTGGCTTCTATATCACTACAAATTGCCAATCAAGTCAAAAGCTCTTGTTCTCTACAACTCATAAATATAGATGGCACTCCAGGATATAATAGAAAATGTGCTCTCCACATTGTCATTGGATTAGTTCAACTTCACATTTTTATGTTTTTGCAAAGTAGAAATATTAACCTGAGCACACAAATTAGTACTCATAGTAATATTTAGCAACCTGTTTTACTTAGAGGAAATTTATAATATATTAATGTGTATCCTAATTATTCAACATATTCTGAGACACAGAATGAAATGAAAAACAAATATAAATTGCATACTGTTGAAAAATATGTTGAAATTATCAGATTTCAAAACAAGAGAACTAAAAAAAATAGAAAAATGGGAGCTGAAATGTGCAGTGATTCCATTTTTCTTAATATAACTGTATTAAGCTTCTAAAGTACTTTAGCAATCCAAAAGAGTAAGAAGAATACTGTGAGAAAAGTCAGAATATTTCTGACAATAACAAAAAATAAAGTTCACTCTTTTACCTTGTGAATTCTAGGGTTTTTACTTAGCAAGGAACTTGAACTACTTGAAATTTATCTTGTTTTCCTCTATTGTGTTCCAGAAGCACCGGTTAGAAAATTGCTAGTAAAAAATTTACTGATATCATAATTTGGTATGACACAGTCTTCTGTCATTCCAAAATATTAGGGCATGTTGGAAAACAACGTATGAGAAGAAATTACGGAAAGCCATACTTCCTCTCCTTACTCTGCCATGGTTTTATCAATATAAGTCCTGTGCTATTCTCACTGCAGGTCCCTCCAAGCTTGATATTCAGCTTTTCAAACATCAGGAATAAGGACCTTGACCATTCAGAACTGATCAAACAGAACTGACTTGTTGGCCAGTAGCACCTTGGGATTGTAACACTGTAATTCAGCAAGAATCAATTTTTAATCTCTGATTGCAATCAATTTTTAATCTACTGATGACCTGTATATTTTAGAGCAACTCTGAAGGTCTCCCATAGTTTTCTCAATTATCCCTCTGCTTTGTATGTAATATCTCTCATAATCAAAATGCCAGACTTTCTAATTAGCTGAAATTTAACATATATATTTGGCACAAATGAAGACAGAAAGATCCTCTCAAATAGGTTAACAATTGTAATTTACTTCTTTCTTATATTCAGTTTGTAGCCTAGATTCAGTAATTTGTAGCTGACAAGACTTTTTACTGCCAACTCAGTGTATTCCAGATTTTAATTATGCTTTAATAACAGTCTTTGTGAACAACAGGATTTGGAGCACCAGATGCAATTTCTGCATTTTCTAATATTAGCATGCAAATCAATCTAAAACAGAGCCAGAAATTTGTTTTTGCATTTTTTATATCACCTAACATCAGACTACTTACTGCTTGAAAAGGTGGAGGGAGGAACACTCTGTTCCACATCACTACATGAAATAAATGAGCTAGGTGAAAATACTGTAAACCACACCATGAGATGATAGTTCTCAAAACTCCTATCATACTATCCATAACTTATCCTTGGATAGACTCCTCAAAACCTGTTTATCTGGATTGAAAACAGAAGGAAAACCCACTGGATATCTCTACCTTAATTCCAGGCTTTGATTACTTTCACATATAATATGAACCTAACCTTTATTAGTGTCTGGCTTAGAGTGTTAAATTGCTAGAGGCTTGTTCTCACCTGAAGTCAGGAAAATAGACATGTCTAGCCACAGAAAATGTTGTAGGCTGTGCGGCATGTTTCTGGAATAAAGATCATTGTGCTGCAAAAAATCATTCCTTACAATTAACGGAAAGAAATTGGTGTTCACAGGACAAGATTAACATGGCCAAAAATAAAGAGCTACGGCTGGTCAGATACATACAATTGCTGTATCTAGAGAGGCCAAGGAATTCTTGCAATATAATGTTATTGATTTAAGTTTCAGTCTCACAAACCTATCCTGAGAATGGATGTTCTGCAATTCTACTTAAATATCTTCTGGCTGATTTTGCCTTCTTTCTTCCGTTAAACCGGAACATTTTTAATTACCAGGAATGGCCTCTGCAAAGTATTTGTTCTCTTTTACTTGTCAAGACTCCAAAAATACATGGGTTAGGGGGTTAGGGTTAGGGTTTAAAATTTGAAATTTCACAAATCAAACCAATTCACAACATTTATCTATACTTCTCAGTTCAAAAAGCAGCTTTAGTTTGAGAAAATATTCATAGTTCCTCAACACTGTTGCATTTTTCGAGAGCTTTAAAGAGAAATATTTGTGATAGCAGGAATGTGAAAAGTGGAGTAAAGGTAACCAACTATATGAATCTTTGCTTTAGGGACCAGAAGCATGAAAGATCTTTAATTCAATAATTTTGCCACTTGGACTTTTCTTCTAAAGCCTAAATTTCCAACTTTTTTCGAGAGGATTAACACATTTACTACCATCAATATTTGGAAGTTATGTTAAAAAACCAGAGGATAGACATTTCTGTGTTTTTCAGTTCATTTGCTAAATCCTAAATCATTAATGTTTTATATTAATACATGAATATCCATTACAGCTGAAACTAAAGAGCTGCATAGCCCAATGTCTGAAAGTTGCTAGAAGCAGACCCTTAAGGAAAAGACATAGTAACAGTTACTGCCTTCTATTCCTTTGGCAAATTGAGCAATATATTACATATCTCAGCTAATATTTGGTCATCTCCTATCTGAGTTCCCTCAGAAATACTATGCAAATACCATTTGGTTTCAGACGTTGTTATCTGGTTTTGGCAATTTTTTTTTTTTATTAATTTTCTTAGAAATGTTTTGTTCTGACACTTTTATTTGACACAGTTTCTCCAGCTTTTCCAGATAAAAGAAATACTCTACGCTGGGAAAGTCCCAGTGAAACGCTGTGGTGAATGGACTTTAATCTTCTGTGTGTGCTTCCTCAGTAACATCCCTGTTAGCCATGAATCCTGCATAGTCTCCACCTTCCTTCTGTGTCTGTTGTGTTCAGAGCCTTATAGCTTTAACATCTCTGGCAAATATTATTGAAATATATTCTTGGATGGTTTATTAGGAATTCAAGTTGCCACAGTTTGCATTCTTTCCTATTTTACTCACTTTGTCACACAAATGCTGCTATGTACACCTATATAATAGAAATACAGTCTTAGTACAATGCCAGTACTCCTGCAGAAGAAATAGAATGTTTTGACTTTTGTTTAACATGTTTTTAATCCAAGAATAGCACATTCCTCTTGGGTTTGAAACAATCTGTGCTTTTTCAATTTCTTCTTTAATTTCCATGTTTCTTTAGTGAGGACAGAATCCCTACTCTAAGCCACAGATTTTACCCTTTTCTCTTGTGGTTGTTGATTATTTCTTTGGAAAAATACATGTAATGGAAAGTGCATCTCATTTCATGCTATCCATTGGTTTGAAAGGAAATACCCTTCTGTGAAAAGAAGTGATTTTAAAGCTGGATAATCAAAGAGTAATTGGAAGGCAGATAGTAGACCAGGTACACAAAAAGATAGGGGAAAAATAGTGTGCAAACTGAATACATCAAGAATTAATTTATTCTGTCTCATTTTCCCTAATAAAAGCAGGGTTTGTTTTTGTTTGTGTCAGGACCAAGCACATGTTATGAATTATAACACACTAAAGTTTCATTTGTGAACATCTCGTGGCAGACCTGGCAGAGCTTCATCATCCATGATCCTGTGCAGGTATCTTCACTTGAGGAGTTCATTGCTCTTCTTCCCCCTGTCAGATATATTCATATACTCTGAGTTAATCTAACAATAAAGTCTTTCTTCTTCATTTAATTATGTAAATTCTGAACTAATTTCAGTTCAAGAATGCTGTTCTTGCTTTGTTTAAGTTCTGCTTTTTGCTTTTTGAAGCTCATTTCCCTACTCTAACTGGAAAGGGTAACCAACCCTTTCAGCACTCACCAAGCCTCTGTCTTTCTCATCGTTAGGAACAGTGGTGTAGAACTCCTCATTAGTGCAGGAAGCATTCAATGCATCATGCTGAACTTTCATTTGCAGTGATCTTTGATAAAAAAAAGATCAGTTATTATTTGCCTATAGTTCGTCTTTGCATCGCAACAGGAGGACTACTGCCACTGTAAAGATAACTTCAAAAATTATGTCCTCACTTTGTTAGATCCTCCCATCTCCCACTGCTCTCCTAAAAGATAAATTTGGCTGGTAATTAGCAGACTTTCTTAAAGAGCAAGAAACCCAAGTACAGCTCACAGTTCATCTGTATATTTACTGTGTAACCCAATCTGTTCTTCTGTCTATAAAAATCATAATAGTACCCACTCCTGTATAGAACTTTAAAGCTTCAGATAAAAAAAATGCTATAAAAGCTAAATGTTATTATTAAAGCTTCCTCAATAAGCTGCGTATCAGCCAGAGGAACAGAAGGTTAGACACAATCCTTTGCCATCAGAAAGACTACACTAAAATGGAGGTTACTGTAAATGACAAAACATCTCAATTCTCACACAAACTTTTTACAAATTCCATCACCACTTTGACACACATGCCATAGTATTTTTTATAAATAGACACTGTCAGGATCTGTCAGTCTTCAGAGATATTTTCTATTCTGGAAAGAAAAAAAACTCTATTCAATACATCTCCAGGGTTTGCAGAAGTCTTCCTGGACACTAGCACCGCAGTTTTAGAGCAGAATATTCTTGTGAAGCATCCCACAGGCTATAAATTAAAAGCTGAGCTGTTGGTATGGGAAGCTACAGAGCTGGTAATCTTATACAGGCTTTCTGTTACCTTAACTTATGTGACCAGCTGAATCTCTCTGATCAGCCTGAAAAGAAGCTGAACCTTTCTCCAGTGTATACTTTGCTGCACTCTGGGAGATCTCTGGGCTGGTATCTGAGGGCTTGTCTAATAAATGCTCACAACACTACTTTTGCAAACTTTCTCTTTGCAAAACTTAAAGGGGAATGGGCAGCTCTTTCACATGGCAGAATACACTTAAAAAATGGTTGACCTGAATTCAAGGAAAGCAAAAAAGAAGTGACTGTTTACACGGTGCACGGCTATAATGTAAAAGTACTTGCTATACAACGTGCTGAATGATGAAAGCTTCCATAAATGAAAGGGAAGTTTGGATGGTTGAACATAAAACAATGTGATGAGGCTTACTAAGCATACAGAAATCACCACTGGAACATAAAGCCCCTGTACTGAAAACTGCTGGAGGCTGACACAACGTTTAAGGGTTATATCACAATATGTCTCCTCTGCATCACCCATCCATTAAAAATTGCTCACGAAGACAAGCCACTGAGCTACACATACCTTTGGTTTTGGCTACAGCTCTGCTCATGAGTTGTGTGCTGAATCTACTGGAAAGAGTCTGGATTTTATAATAATCATTGTTCAAGTTGTTTGCCCCATTCCAGGCAGAGCATTCTGCTACCCGCAGGACTTCAAATTTCTTTCTGTTAAACTTCATGTAATTCTTGTTGACCCAGCCTTTCAGCTTTCTGACTTTTGTTCACAAGGCAGTTCTTCATTCTGTAGTATCAACCTCTCCTTCCAGGATGGCATGATCTGCAAACTTGATGAGTATATATATTCAATCCCATCACGAAGACTTTTTGTGAAGATTTTGGATAATATAAGAGTGAGCATCAACCTGTGAGGAACATAATTTGTGACAAGTAACTCACCCTTTAAAAAAAGGAAAGGCTCTAAGGCTCTGCAGTGACTGCTGAAGCCTTCTGGCCCCAGAAATAAAGATATTATATGGGAAACGCAAAGCACTTTGAAATAGTCCTAAACCTAGCTGTGTGTCTACACTGGCAGGAGAGAGAGAAAGAATGGGGATAAATAAGACAGGGCATAATTAACAAGGGAAGGGGTGACAGGGAGAGCTGTGGAGTTAGTATTTACCATTGTGGTGTTGGTGTGTTGTCCCTGAGGGTGTCAGACTGTGTGACCATTGTTCTTAGTGCCACTCCAGGAACAAGAGTGGTAACTGGAGAGAAAGAGGTTCTTGACTCCTTAAGGTCAGTCAGTCCTTGAGTTGCAGCATGCCTTTATGGGAAATATTTGCTGTCCAGGTGTGATTTTCTGAGACCTCATAATACATGAGAGTCAGCAGACACAGAATAAATACCTGAGCATTCTAGTTCATTTGAGAAGATCATATCTGTTATGGTAGATGAGTGATTGGCTAGACAAGGCACACATAGGCTGGGGGAATATTGAATCTGGTATATTTTGAGAGCAACTTGCAGACCATTGTCAGCCCTTGTCATACTGAAGAAAACCAGACCACAAAGGGTGAAGAATCTTTCTAAATAATTTAAAGCCACAGATATATATATGTCAATTGACAGTCTGACCTAGGAGAGTTACAGTTCAAGAAGATTCATCAAAACTACTGGAGAACGATTTGAGTGCAGTTTATCTAAAATGAAGGCAAAAAAAGAAGAAGTGAAAAAAGAAGATCTCTGTGGCCTTTTTATTGTCTATTTTTTCTGAGTAAGGCTTATCTTTTACCTCAGACACAGTTTTGATTAAAATTAGTATTCTCAAATTGCCTATAGTTTAATTTAATATTTTATGAGACAGTACTTGACCTATGAAGGTCTTACTGCGTTTAAATTTTGTAGAAATATGTAGTGAATGATGATCACTGCTGGCAAAATCTTTTCACGTAGAACAGGAATGGAAAATATGCCTGAAAACTGGTACAGATCAGATTCTGATGACTGAGGAAGTGTAGTAGAGTGTTTAAAGCTGTGGGGTAGATTTAGGATGGGCAATTCACTAGGGATTAAACAGTTGTATGATTACCAGGAACCCGATCTCAGTCAAGTGCCTTTCTGCAACAGAGAGAGACGTTTCAGGCATTGACAGCCTCCTAAAGCATTCATTAGTGTCTGCAAGCTCAAGCTGATATATGTGTCAATATGACCTCTCTTCACATGACACTTATATGAAATTTCTAAAATATATGCCAGAATTTGTATATTCACTACCAGTGAAAGAAGAGAGACTCTGTATGGGTCAAAATATTTAAATGACACTCTGCAGAAAGGCAACTATCCCTAGAAGACAAAAGGTAAAAAACCAGTAAGTAATAAGTGATAGCCCTTAACTCTTCCTGGGCTAATGGAAAGCTGCATATACTGATGCCTTGGGAAGGCTGACCTGAAGCAGAGACTGGACAGAGCTAGAGAATAAAGTAGATATTTATTGAAAGGCCTTTAGGGTACACCTTGGGCAGGACAAGAGCCTGACCAGGACTACATCCAAGGTAGATGTAGAATGGTCACAAAATGGCAGGCAAGTCGTGAGGTTTCACACTGCTAGTTCTACAGATAATTCCATACTAAGATCAAAGAAGGCAAAGATGACAACAGTTTTTAAATAAGTCTTTGTATTCTTCTGATCCAGAATCCATTAAAGGTTTGCCTCTACCATTTTTAAAGATGTCTGACAAATTGTACTCAGAGTTTATAGCTCAGAGCTCTGAATAAAAATTATTGAGGGACTAATAATACATTACAATCAAAAATGGGCATAGAAATTACTTTGGAGGGGGACTCTACATATTTTTAATATATTAAAAGTATACCTCAGTTAGCAGCAGTGAAACTCTGCGGTACTTGTCACACTTGGTTTTGACATGTTTCTCAGTGGTTTTTTAGAGCGCTTTCTTTCTTACCTGCATATTTCACAAGAGAGATTATTTTAGACACAGGTAATAAGCTTTAGAATCTCCATACTAGCCTTGTCAGGTAATGCAATTAGACTTAGGCTTATACAACTTCTGACTCTCAATTATGCTTTAGTCCTTTTACAACAAACTCAAGTATCCATGAATACATTGCAAGACATTGATCCTCCGGCTGATTGTGCTTAAGTTGTCTATGGTTCTCATCCAGAAACCATTTTCAATTACAGCATCAAGTTAAATATCCTGCAAGAAGGATTTTGGTCTGTATTATGAAAGAAATTGAAAAAAAAATAATGTTGACACTTTGCACTATGACTTATACATTAGGACAAAAAGATTTATATTAAAGTGGAAGGAATTTACCAGTCAAATAAAAATAATTTTGGGTCTCTCACCAGAGGTATATAGATACTGATATCCTATAAAAGAGATCATCTTAAAGCAGTACTTTAAGACATGTAGATTACCACATCTTATGTCTCTGCTCATTATATTTTCATATCCTGCTGGGAGGAAAATTTTATACATACATCACTCCTTCATTGCTCTTTTCAAACTGCACTGAAGAAAAATCTTCAGGAAAATTGTGCAAAAAGGTATGATTGAGTTGCTAGTACATTTAGTTATTATATTAAAAAATGACCTTTAACAACCACCACCCACTTTTAAATTGTACATGGAGTCGTTCATTAGTTCTAACATGACCATGATATTCTGACTGGTTGCTGAACCATGGTTATGTAAATTTCAGACCTCTTGATAAAAATATTTATGTGTTATAGAGAAAAGAGCAAGTCTTCATTTATGTACGTCTCTAGAAAGGTTTAGTGCCGCTTGTAATATCAAAATTAGTTGATGAGCACAAGTTGGACATTTTTCTTTAATAAACAAGAGGAAAAAATAGTCAAAATGAGAATAGTTGAAACAGCTCTGCAGAGTTTAATGGCAGAAGTGGCTTTCCATTCTAATTAAGTGCAAACATGATTAAATACTGTGAGGTGGATTAGATAAACTGGATTTAGGTAATATCTAAAAATTAATCATTAGTAGGTAAGTATTCTCTGTCTACTTTTCATTCATCATGGAAACTTTTCCTTCTTTAATCTCTCATTCACCTGACATATGCTGGTATCCTACAAAAAGGCTAGTGTAACTTTTTATTCCTTTTGACATTGACAAAGGGATTATGGAAACAGAGAAGATCAATGTATGCCAATATTTTTTCATTTTTCTTTTATTGGAGCCAAAGGGTGGGTTAGGGCAAAATATTCCATTGACTCAAATGGAAGTGTAAGAGAGGTGAGGCAGGCTATAAAAATCAAATATGAACATAAAGAATTGTATTCCTTAGCAGAGAGTTAGCAGAAGTGTGATTCCATCCTATTATCTGTAAAGTATTTCGTTCTGCAGGAATCCTTACCTGTACAGTCACAACTTAGAGCAGATGCTCACTTTGAGAAAGTTACCCTGCAGAAGCTATGTTATTTCAGAAAGGAGGAAGTTCCCTGCAAATGTGTAATTCCCTGCCATTCTCCCAGTAACACATGAACATAGGCCAGTTAGAAAATAATATTCTAACTTTATAAACACCAATGTAACTATATATATATTATTCTGAAGCTCACGCAGTTAAGCTGAATATTATGATGAACAGAGAGCTCACTGAAATTGAGGAAACTGTATTTCACTGGCCTTGCCAAGTGCAGGCTCATCCTGTTGCACTGTTTCACTACAAAGTGCATGAAACAAAGAATCAGAGCTGTCTGTTCTTCCTCACAATTTATATTCTTGATGTCCTGCAATCAGATCTAATGGCCATTTTACAAATTGCAAGATGCACCTGTAGTAGGAACTTCATTTTGTATTTTTTGCTAACATCTAACTTGCACTGCATAGCTGATTGAATTGCATTTCAGACAGCTACTCTGACCAATAAAATGGTTTAAAACTTCAATAAAAACTATTGTTGAGAAATGGTCAGTGCTACAGTCAAGGACAATTGGCTGTTTGTCTTTCAGGTGCTTGTATTTCCATGAAACAACAAATTGTTGGCTCAAAGACCCCTTGCAGAGAAAAGGGCAATCTTGCCCTGCAAAGCAAAGGGATAAAAAAAGTGGAAACCAATTTTGAATGTATATTGCTAGCATTAGAGAGGAAATTATGCATAGAAGACAACAAAATAGTCATATCTTGCAGGAGGAAATGAGGACAGGTTGAGATGTCCAGCCTGGTATGTTGAGACACATCCAGTTTACAAAAGGTGAAACTAGAATGGCCAGGAAATTCGTCACAGAAAGCCTGAAATTTGGCAGTGAATTCCTAACTTCTGAGGATAAAACACCATAAAGTAAACATTGTAAGAACAGTCTTTGCTAGGCATATTTCCCACACACCACCATCCTTCCCTTGCCCCCAGAAAATACTCAGTAGAGAGTTTAAATTAGAGCATCAGATCAGCAGCAGGCTTGTTTGAAGCATAATGGGGAAGTGACCGTGGCAGTCTGAACTTTCAGGCATTGAACTCGAGATAAAGGAGCTGGATGGCAGCATGCATATACAAAATACTCACCACCTGGGCTGAACCACAGGAACACACCCTAGAGCATAAAAGTAGACTGTGTGGAGCATGTTTTGCTACCAAAATGTTACGCCTAACATCTGGCCTCCTGTGAAAGAATGCTGGGTCATGCAAGGAGAGGTCTTGTCAGGTGGGAATAAAATAATGCAAAACTCTAAAGCCTAAGGCTGGGTAATGCCTGCCACTCAGACACAGGCTGATATCCCAAGAAGTCACCTTGCAAGAAACCTTTTTTTTGGGATGAAATTTTATTTAAGTTAAAATATTTATCTATATATCTTAATCTATTTTCTTCTGCTGAAAAATGAGAAAGATGAAAGGATTTTTTATCGATGAAATATTATTATACTTTCTTATTCAGTCAAGTGACAACTTTATTTCTCTTCATATTTAAAAATCAGTGGTGAATTGAAATTTAAGGAACCAAGCAAAATTTTCAAAGGGTAAGTTGCTGCTTCAATAGAGTATTTATTATACTATCCATTTGGTATTCAATCAAACTGTTTGAATATAATATGTCAGTGCAAATATTATAAGGCTGGAATTATCTACAAGAGCAGCAGACTTTCAATATAACTGCCATTAACCAAGAACTCATTACAGGTTTAAAGCCAATGCCTGCATCTAACCTTGGTCTTAAGTCCCACTTAAATCAATAGTATTCTAACACACATCTTCAGAGATACAAATAAGTGCTTTGTTGTAACTAAAGCTGTGTGTTGAGGCTACTCAGTGCTTTGTTTGATTAGATTTCAACTGTAATCATAGTAGATATAAAGGCTTTGATGTTTGTGGTTGAAAAGATGAAAATTATCCATAATGTGCTTTTAAAGTATAGACAGTGAACATCTGGAAGAGTTAAGATGGAATCAGGTAGCTGACTATGACAAATCCTCTGATTTATGATGATCATATGTGCCAGAAAGTCTGGCACTCTAGGTAATCTATATAGGTAAAATGAAAAAATGCTAATCCCTATGCTATGTGAATACATCAGTTTGTGCACAATTTTTCACTTTTATTACTCTTTAGGTTAACTTCCAGATTTAAGGAGTTCTCCATTTACTTTGATAAACTCAAAAAATTGTCAGAATAAATAAACATATCACATTCAGCAATATTTTGTCCCTAATACATTATTTGAACTATATTTATTGTTCTAATGCATCTTTCACAGGGTCTTAAATTTTATCATACTCTCTGCGTAGCAGTAAAGCCATTTCCATTGCAAACTTGTAACAGTAATGGATGGCAGCCTTCCGGGGATAGACTTCTGAGAAATTTATTTCACCTCATGTTGCTCAGCCACCCAGCGAATGAATTTGTTTCCATGACAGATAAGGATTGCAGAGATGGCTTTTAAAATTATCATGGCACACCACAAAACAGCACTAGAGAAAAAAAAAAAAGGAAAATGCAGGACCTCACCATTTAAAAATTTTCTTTAATCCTCCCACTTCATGATGTAGAAGTGTGAAATGTGTAATTTTTCATTAGCAGGCATTAAGAAACCTGAGAAATACAGTCTAGATAACCTTTTAGTTTTCCAAAGTCTGAATGGTTTTCTATTTATTATTTTTAAGATGCAACTTGAGCCTGTTCTTCTAGCTGATATACACTGAAATCAATAAACCTGGATTTCTGCAAAATATATTTCAACATCAGTGTTGTTAATAGAGAGTTACAACTCAAGGCCTGATTTGAGTGCAAAAACCTCTACTGCAAAGATTTACAAAATAGGTTTATTTTGGCACAATATGACCATCTATTGACTTGAATGCTCCACTCAGAATGCATGAGATGAAGTATAGATGTACTCTTGGCTTCATGTTTACACTATATAAAGGTTGTATCATTAATACAAATACAAAAGATCACAAAGATGAAAACATCTCTATACCTGCAGAGGCTGTCAATTGGTTAGCCTGCATTAAGAGATTTTTGCACAGATATGATTTTCCTAACACCCCATGTGGGCCTTTTCTGCCTTTCTGAGTTGGTGGTTGTGCTTCAAAGCCCATTTTGGCAGTCACATCTTAATGGCTTTGTGATGCTGTGTGGAATCATTGATCCTGCAAATTGTGCAAGCTCTGTGACAATAAAAAAGACATCACGTCGTTTCTTTCACACTTTTTCTTTTAAAAAGCAGAGAAAAAAATCTTTAAGAAAATATTTTCGGTATTCCTCATTGAAGTACTTTTGAAAAGAAACCTTGAAAATAGCCCCAGAAAGCACTGGAGAGGTGAAAATAATTCCCTAAATTTCATATTACTGTTGACATTTAAGATATTTTTAACATCCACATTCCAAAATGCATGTGCATTAATTTAAACTGGAGTTTATAATTATTATAGCAATCATCCGCTTCAGAAGAAACAGAGTGCGAGGTGATGTAATGAAGCAGTTTGATATTAATTTGGATCCAAGAGAAAGGAAGACTTGATTCTGTTTAAATTTAAGTCATGAATGAATCACAGCAGCCGCTGTCTTTGCTCACCTAGTGAATGGGTCAGCAGGAGGGATTCACTCCCCACAGGCAACTTGAACACTGGCTCTAAATGGGCATCGGTAAAAATTTTCCTGATGTTGATTCCTGCCAGAAAACCAAAGACCCAAGAACAGAAGTATCATGTAGATAAGCTTTAACACCATCTAGCTTGCCCTATTTCTAGCCCAAGAGAATTGTGCCACAGGCTACAGTGAGAGTGTGTATGTGCATGTGTGTGTCATAGAAAAATGTAATCTTCATTCCTTCAGTTCTTCAGGTGCTGCAGGCCTACTCTGGTATTGCTCTGAATGATTAGCCTTAGTTGCTCTAAAACAGTTCTAGTAGCAGAGAAAATCCTTGACTTAAAGAAAAAGCTGGACTCCATTCTAGTGTTTGTATATGTGCATGCCATTTCAGTGATACCAGTGAAACAGGATTTGCTTATCTGTACATAGGCAAGCAGTGCCCAAAGTGTCTCATGATTGTCCTTCCCATAAATCCCACTTTGTAGCACAATTTCACACTATTTGTTTTCAGTTCCGAAATAACAAGGTTATGTTAAACATTACTTTTTGTATGATTGTATGGTGCTCACCTTAGCTAATTAACTCCTTGCAAATTTGAAAGCAGAGGAATTAAACTTACAGATCTTGAGGACAGGAATGACTTTCAAGTCGGAAATGGTGGAAGAAGGAGTACCTGCCAAAATCACATCTAGGGCTCTGCCCTGACTAAAACAAGGACTGAAAACTCTTGAGCTCCAGTCCCAGCTTTAGTTCACAGAATCACCTTTGGTTTTGAACCAGCAGCATTTTATATGTTTTCAAAAGGGTTATTCCATTCTATTTTCTAATAATCAATTGTGCCATTTTATAAAGAATGTATTTTCAACACTTTTTTTCCAAGGCAGAAATAATTCCCTTGAACAACTTCTCGTAACATTTGCACCAAAACTGAACTACCTGCACTTCTGCATATGTAACATGGAAGACGTCTCACAATGTGGAAATAGAAAATAACATTAATTGGTTGCAAAGGCAGCTAAGAAGGTTTTCAGCATAGTATCCAGAGAACGTGTTTGTAATGGTGAAGGCCATGCAGTGCATTCCTGTGATAGTGTTTCGCCCCTTCTCAGCTGGGCTGCAGAAATCGCCTTTGCATTTAAATAGAGTCCTTTGCAGAAATGAAGCAAAATGCATTCAACTCCGTAAACTACTCTGGTTCGTATTCCCTGCCATGGCTAAAAGCATTTGCAGTTACTTCATAGCCTTCATTAAGACTGATCAGTTCAGGCTGTTATTTGAATCTTAATCCAAAGTCTAACTGTAATGCTAATGTCTTTCCTTTGCAGACCTGGCATTGTCTCAGCTCTTGCCAGATATTCAAGGAGTTTTCTTCACACTTTAGTACATTTATCTTCAATATGGACTCTTTTCCTGGACTTTTTCACTGCTTTGCTCCATTAAAAGTGTATTATATGATATTAATCTATTCTAATATTCACCATTTCCCAATTTTCTGGAAACTGCCAGAGTATGTAAAACCCCCTTGTTCTTCAAGAAATCCAAGTGAATTATTTAGATGGGAGATGGAACAATGACTAGAGCATTGTTCTGTAATTTCTTACTGTACTTGATCATTAAGCATTGTTCTACATTTTCTCTATTTTGCCAACAAAAATCTAAAGTACTTGTGGTTAGTATGTTTGGAATGTCTGATTTTTAAATCTCTCTTCACCCTGCTATCCTTCCAGGAAATGGTGTTTATTCTCGTCATATTCTGGTTTAAATTGTAAACACCAGAATCAGTAAGACCTGTGATCAGTTTTGATATGATCAATTATAAAATTCTGACATAAAATTTATAAAATACTGGTATAAAACTGATATCTCAGTTTCAGCAAATACCCCTGCTCTTTTAAGTATCACATCTTCAACATTTTGTGGAGGCCAAGACAATTATCCCAACACTTATATTCTGCAGACACATTTTCATACCATTTTTCCCTCGCTGTGCAGTTGCAGTTTCTCCTGTGACCTTAGCTTAACCCCCTATATTCATTCTTTGTTTGTAGTGATATTCTTCACCCTGCATACTCCATGTAATTTAATTTAATACCAATTATTCTGTGAATTTCTGTTCTAATGCAGTTATCAGGATTTTAAGCTCTTTAAGCTGCTTTTCTTTTCCTTCTCAGTAGAAGGACAGAATCTTAAAAATTCTCAAGACTTAGATGACAAGTCTTTTTCAGAGAAACATGAAAACCACACTGGATTTAGAGACTCTCCACACATTTTGAATTAAAGAGATGCTAATATCTCCTGTTTATCAAAATATTTCCATAAGATACATCCTAGATTATATTTTCAGCGAAGTATAGTTTTCTGGTTGTTTTGAATGGACTTGAATACATGTGATTCAGGACTCTGTGAAAAGCATGACATTGCTGGATTTGTCCTGGTTTAATTTGTTGCCTTTTGAAATATTTATCATTTTACCTTATTCTCTGTATGATAATGTATTAAAAATAATTATTTTTCTACAGATTCAAAATACTAGACCCACCTTTTTTTTCTATAAATGGCAATGATGGTGTTAATTTTCTTAGAAGCAGGCAATTTTCTAATAAAAATAGTTGCAAGCTTCTCAATCTCAGTTAAGGATTCCTGATTTATTGTTTGAGATAAATGCTCATTCCTGCTATTCTGCTGCTCAGAACCTTCTCTTGATGTCAGAATCTAGAATTTCAAAGGTTTATGACTTCCATAAGACCATGAGCATTACTAACATTCATTTTGCATGACCAGCATCTTAGCATATGGAACCATCATCCTCATCATCAAAGCAATTTCAGTTTCTATTTTTCTGTCTAAAAATAGACAAATTCATGTCTAAATTAGCTTGAGACAGACTTGAAATAAAGGATTGTGTAGAGAAATAACTGGAAGATTCTCATGACATTTAGCAAAAACTTTGAAATGAAAATTCAAATTAGAGCTTAAAAAAAATACTTGAAGATAGACAATATGCAGCTTAATTAGTGTTGCAATTGAGTCCCAATTAATTGGAGAAGTAGAAACCTCCATGCAAGAAGAGTTTTGAAAGCTCACAGACAGGCTTTATATTTGAGATATGCACTTTGCTAAATATTCATTCACATATCACATTAGTGGTCAGTTCTTATGCAATACTGAACATCACCACTATGTTAGTTCTTGACATTGTTAACTAAAGCAGATATAAGTTTACAATACCACAGAAATGACACCACAAACAAACAAATAAAACATGCAAACAATCAATCAAACAAACAAACCACACAAAAACCCCTAACTGTTTTGAGTTTGATTGCAAAGCAAGTGCAAACAATTAGGGAATAAAAGAGAAATAGTGAGTCAAGCCAAATTTTATTCTTATTTGAATTCACAGATTTATCTTAGTTTACATGGGAGTAGATTTTTCGCCACTGTGTAGCACTGAATCTTAATCAGGTGGATTAGTAGACATAAACATGCAGCTGTGTCGTTCTGGCATCTGTGGTTTTTGTATTTTTTGTGTTGGCCAATACAGCAAAGAACTGTATAATTTTGTTTATACTTGAAAGATAGCCAAACATTAGACTAGAACGATTATGTCTGTTCCAGAGGCCCAGTTTTCCTTTGATCCTAGTGATCTTAGCCTACAGACATCAAGGGTTACCTTGAAACTTATTCCATAACAAACTACCTACCATGCTTAGAGCTGGAACACAGAAAAAGGGACAAAATTTTCTGAAGTTAAAAAGAAACAATTGCATATAATACAGACACTGGCTTTAATTTTTTAGAATCCTCTTTTAAGAAGTTGCGTCAAGTTATCTATAAACAACAAAACTCTTTCCAATGCAATACTTATAAACTGTTTACCCTGGTTTTTAGTAATGCAATAGATCAGCAGCCAATTGCAAATATGGCTTGTACATAAAATAAATGAAAAAATGGTCAAATACACAGTGAGAAATGAAATAGAAATTCTTTATGGATTTGGTGCTATCTTCTATAATACTAAAAAATCAGGAACAGAAGAAGAAGGAGAAACAAGGTAAAAGAATTAAAACGGTTCTGGAAACTTTATATTTTAATATTGCTGCAGCAGATTTTTCATATCTGTAAATATCGGCGGTAGAAGATCTTATAAAATGATAAATAGAACACTCCGTAATGAACAGATAATCTGAGAGCAAAGAGTTGAGTCTTTAGCAACTCTGAGCTACACGAAAGTTCATGCAAACTTTTTGCAATGGTGAGGACATATAAATAGAAGTGAGACTCAAGAAGAATTTTGTTGAGGTCCTAAATTGTCCTAATATTCATTGGGGATAAGATGAAAAAGCTTCAGATTCTTTGGGAAGAATTTATTTTACCCAAACTTGTGAAAGCACCTGTGCTGGTTTGGGCTGGGATAGCGCTGTTTCTTCCTAGCAGCTGGTAGAGGGTTATGGTTTAGATTTGTGACTGAAACCATGTGGATAACACATTTTAGCTGTTGCTGAGCAGAGCTTACACAGCGTCAAGGTCTTTTCTCTTTTCCTCCTCGTTCTGCCCAACCAGCAAGGAGGCTGGGGCTCACTGAGAGTTTTGCAAGGGACACAGCCAAGACAAGCTTGACCTCAAGTAACAAGAGGTTACACAGGGTACACTGATGTGCTTAGCAATAAAATCTAGGGGAATAAGAAGGAAACGGAGGCCTTTGGAGTAATGGTGTTCCTCTTTCCCATCACCACTACCTGTGATGCACCTCTGTTTTCCTGGAAATGGCTGTACACCTGCCTGCCCGTGGGAAGTGGTGAATGAATTTCCTGTCTTGCTTTGCTTGAGTCTTCAGCTTTGCCTTTGTCTGACCAACTTTTACCAAAGTCCACTAATGCTTTCATCTTTATACCTCTGATTCTCTCCCCCATCCCTCCTTGAGAGGATCCACTGAGCAGCTGTGTGTTGCTTAGGTGCCTACTGATGTTAAACCATGGCAATACTATAGCCCAAAGAGACAAAAAAAATTTAAAATATGTCTGTGCAGTGCCTGCAAGTGATGGTCATGAGAAACAAGTGAGGCTTATTTTAAATTACACTATCAGAATGTGAAGTTATTTCACCATTTTGAGAACTGAAATGTTATGGCTTAAACATTGTTATGAAATACTTTTTGCCCATTATGGTAAAACTGTATAAAAGCAGTGCAATCACCAAAGCTCTCCTCTCCCTGAATGTCTCCTGAGGAGAACTTTCCACTGTGAGTTAACCCACCTAAGGGAACTTGAGATAAGATAAAGGTGACACTTATTTTCCAATTATCTCAGGTCTGGGGAGAAATAAACAAGGCTGAAAGAGAAGAATTTATCCAGAAGAAAGCCAAACACAGTAGCTGTCCTGAAAATTATCTCTGGTTGGGTTTGGGGTGGGGAGGCCATAGCCTACAGGCTCATCCTCTGAGGCCGGGTTTGTACACATTCCCCCACAATGAAGCAGAGAGGAGGAGAATTTTTGGCTCAGTTGTAACCACACACCCCCACCCCCCAGGAAGGACACATCCATATGGGACATTTCCATGAGAGGCAGCTGAGGAGCTGTCATAATTCATCAAAGCCCCCCAGACTCATTCCTGAAGCCTTGCACGTGAGCACTGCATGTGATGCAAAGTGATGCAACAGATTCGGGGTCTGCTGCAAGAGACAGTGTCAGACTGACCCCCCCCAGGGGAGATACCTGGGTGTTCCCACCTGGACCAAATGTATATTAGTCTGTTGAACTCCACGTTTTCCAAGACACTCACTACCAAGAGGACCAGGGGAGGATTAACTGGACACTGTTGGGACCCATGGAGTGGTGATATTTTCTACTTAATCTCTCTGTCGCTCTTTTTCTCTCCCCCCACGTCTTTTCCCATATCTCTCTCTCTCTTTCTCTCTCACACACACAAATTTACTGTTAAATAAAATTCATACTTTTTAACTTTGGCATATGGTCTCATTTTCACCTTAATTCAGGCAGAAACATCCCTCTAAAAATTTTAATAATTGCATAGGAACAGCCATCAGCAATAAAGCTGCCATTGCCTGCTGCTAATTTGATTTTAGCTCATGAAATACTTTGGTCTAATGGTCCTGGAGTTGGAGTCTATTCACAGAACAAACACAAAATGGGAAATTGCAGTGCACAGTGTAAAATTTCCCCCAATATATCTTGGCCAAGATTTACATGAGTTACCTTTCAGGGTTATGGGAGGGTTGCTCTTTATACCCTTTTGGTCAGTCCAGTAGCGTGCAGTGAATACCAAGATGACTGCAAAGGATGGTTTTGTTTTTGGAATTAGGTGGTGAACTGCAATTGAACACCTGCTTTCAGTGGTACATGCATGTATAAATGAATAGGTGTACGTGCACACATGGGTACATGAATATACATATGCATATATATATTTGTACATTTTAGGCAAATACATACACACAGGTATGCACGCACACATGCACACTAATGCATATGCACACACTCTCATATGTTTATGGAATTACATATTAGTGGGGGTTTTTATATAACCTCATAACCATATCCATAACCTCAGTGGATACCAGGGATAGTAAAAATATCTATGTGAGACCACTACGCAGGTTATTGGTAAAAAAATTATTTGAGATTGTTTAGGTGAACTTTGCTAGTGTTCAGTGGATGAAGCCACTTTACATCTTTGTGTAAAACAACTTTGATTGGAAATGTTGGACTCTGAAAATTACTTTAGTTATCTATCATATTATTTATCTTTATTGGTATGCCAAGAATCGTTAATTGGAAGGAAATTAAAAGCCCAAGAGGAAATCCAGTCTAGCTTGCTACTGAATTATACACACAGTGCAGGCAAACTAATATATTTCACATTACATGACCAAATGTGATGGCAAGTATCTTAAGTTTTCCTCCCGTGATATCCTCATAAGACACAACATCTGACTTTTAAGAGGGCCTCGAGAACAGCAGATAAACATATGGAAACAGCCTGAATCCAGAAATATATGCTTATAAAAGCTATTCACTGTCAGTGTCCATAAGGACTAGAACACTTCATCCTAAAATTACTGTAAAACTTTGGCGCTGCTTGTGATGGCTATTTTCAATGAATCAAGTGTTTGAAGCTTGATTTGTTGTTGGTTTTGACTCCTAAGGGCTAAATAAATCTCATCTAAAACTAAAATACTTGCCCTCTGGACTCAGGTTTCACTAAACAGGTATATTAATTACATGAATGACCAGAATGGAAAAGAATTAGACTTCTTTAGCAACCATTTATGCAGTACTGTAAACATTCAGTTATTTTTCCTTAACAAGAAGAGTAAACAGGTCACAAGTATATAGGTCAAACACATAGAAATAAACCTGCATTTCTTATTACAAAGATCTAGAAGGCTAATTTTTCTTGAAAATAATGGTTTTATTCTGTTCCATTTTTCATTTGGCTATCTGAATAGGTAAAATTGGATTTCTTTATAGAATTGTTGATTTGTTTAGAGATTAAGTTCAAATATTTGGTTAAAATTAAACCCGGAGCATAAACATTATTTTTCATTCCAGAATACAGGACTGCTTGGGGTTTTGTTATTGTAATTTATTTAGAAAAACTGTATTATTGCTTTGTAATTTGAATGTATTTTCGCTTTAGAGAAGGATGTCCAAAACTTTACAGTGGTTTATATTATTGAGTCTGAAGCCTTTTTACATACTCAAATACCACTTTTACATGAGCAATGCTCATTATCCCTTCATCATGCTGTTGAAGAATGCCCACATTGCTGTATTTTCCTGATACTCACCTCAAGGGAGGGAAACCAGAGTTGTTATCTGGCTCTATCTGTTACCAAGCTTGAGTTTTCTCAGTTTCTATTTCCTACTGTGTAATAAGATAAATTAAATGTAAAGTGACAACCTTTCCATTATTGCTCAAACACAGATGAATAGATGAAAAATTTCCAACATAATGTTTAGAAACAGGAAATTCTTTTAATCCTACTAAAATTATACTTTAATGATGGTATATATACCCTGAAAAAGAAAGACAGGAAGGATGAATTCATTTTACCGACATTTTTGTTCTTGCCTAAAATGCTTCCTTGATCACAATATCCATGAGGAATCAAGCCAATGGACCTTCTAGCCCAAAATCCCACAGCAGTTAATAGCAGATATTTAGGGTAAAAAAATGTAAGAAGCAGGGCAAGTAGAATGCTCTTCCATCTAGTAAAAGCTCCCACGAATCAGTAGGGCAGTTTTAGCAGTCAAACTCCAGGGTTTTGTTCCAAAAAATGATCTATTACATTTTCAAGCCATTTAGACCTTTGACTTTCTTGTTATTTTGAGGTAAAGAGGTCCACAGCCTAATAATAGCTTATGTGAAAACAGTATTTCCCTTTGCTCTCCCGAAAAGTTCTCCCTCCTGCTTGTGTTGGCTGAGCCTCATATCCTTCATGTGTTACAAGTTAAGTAGTGAGGAATCATTCCCAATAGCCCAGACACCCACTGGAGATAGACTTCCACCACATCAGCTTCCTGAAGCTACTGGTTGTATGAAATGAGATCATATCTTTTCTGCAGGCCTCTGTTTGCCTCTTCTCATTAAATTGTGACTGAGAGGATATTTTTTTTCTTTTAAGCCTATTATCTTTTTTTTTCCATTTTAAGCCTATTATCTTTATCTGTGTTGATCATACATCTTGCAGTCATCCTGCTACTTTACTTCATCATTTATTCACCATTCCCATGGTGTTTTACCATGTAGCTTATGTTAGTTATTTCTGCAATTACTTTTTCTATTATTTTTATATATAGTTCCATGCTTGCTACTTCTATATCTCCTTTTTATCACTATATACTTCTTGATTAGCGTACCTACAGAACTGATCACCACATGATCCAAAGTTTTACAGACTCTCCACATATTACTGGCTCATAAACTTGAAGATATTCCCCTGATTCTAATACTGACAGATTTCAGACGGTTTATTATTTACCATATTGCTTGGCTCTCTTCCTCCTTTCTGATATTTCCATCTGAGTAATGACAAATTGAAATTTCCACTCTCTAGTTTCAGATGTGCTATCTTTTGCTAGCTGTTAATCCAACCACAAAAGAGCTTTTAAAGTGTATTTTATTTGCAACATCCTGCCCTAGAACAGACACCAGCAGAAATATCACATAAATTCATGCCTTGATTTTTAAGAAAACAGTAGTTCAAAAGACATTCAACTAGCTATGCTGTTTCTTCTTCTTCAATTCATATCTTAAAGAACTTCTTTGCATATTCTTGAAATTAACAATTAAAAAAATGGAGCAAGTGTATCTATTTAAAAGCACACAAACTACTAACAAATCCTTTTCTTTCATGTGCCTTATTCCTTGTAATTTTTGCCAAAATGCAGACAAAGTGCTTTCGTTGTTTATTTTTCTCATTTTACAAATGATTCAATTTAGTTTGAATGCAAAAAAACCCCAAAAAATAAACAAAATAACCTACACTGAGATATGAGCATGTATGGTCAATAAAAAAAATCATTCTCCAAATGTATTCTGAATTACAGAACTATGAAAGCTGACTGTAAGTACTATAAATCGGCAAGCATTGTGCACACAACCCCCTGAAGAGCAGTGTTTGTGTCCCACACCTGCACTGCATGGTGCAGAGCTGGACTCCCAACGTGCACACAGGTCTCTGAGCTGTGCCAAAGCTCCCTGTACCTCCACCTTTGGACTGGCCTCTCCTCACTTCTGCTCTGCCTGCAGAACCATTGCACCAAAAAAAAAAAAGTAGCAAAGGCACAAACTGTTGGGCACGTCTTTTGCTTTAGCTTTCATACATGTTGTGCATAAAACAAAGCAAAGGACTGTGCAAGAGCAAGGGAAACCACTCAGAGCTCTTCCTCTTGACAAGGTTATAGAAGTATATACAAGTGTAACTAGGAAAAAAAGCTGTGCATTCACACATCTTTTCTTGTAAATGTGTCACATATAGGGAAACTGATAAGAGCTTGATTTGATCTCCCAGGTCCTATTTGCATGGTATATGTATACATATACATTTATAAACTCTTCTGGCAGGGTTTGATATGCCCTGGCTTTGATTCTTACTTTGCACTATTCATAGTGTGAAACACATGTCTCTTTTCTCTGTGTGTGTGGAAAAGTGAGACAACTGACAGTCCTTGTTAAGGGTCTTACAGCTATGATAGCTGTGAGGGACTAATGACTTCTCACCTTGTGCACTGGTGTTTACAAGTCCCAGTGTGTTACTCAAACAAATCAACAAGCACGAAAGGACAAGCTTTGTCAGGCAGTTTATTCCTTGCACTCTGTGAATATAACCCTTTTACCCCTTATTCCCCTAGGAATGCTAACCAAAACTCACTTCTTTCACTAAATCCCCTATAAAATAATCCTAAGGATTTGTCCCCCAATATACTAGAGATAGTTTACAGCATTAATGTAAGGCACACATATCCCAAATTTAGCAGCAGATAATTTTAGATTAACATGCTCTGTTACTTTCCTAGCAGTGTACAGGATGACCCATTTCTCTGCTGCATTTCCCCATTTGCAAAGCAGAGAGCCTGGCTGTGCCTTACAGAGCCTATTCCACTCCCTGTCCCAGCACTGCTTAAAGAGGGAGCACCCTTGGGCAGTCAGGGTCTGCAGCTGACTGTGAACCCTGTGTTCTGTGTGCTTTCCAGGGATGGACTATTTCCAACAAATAAGCAAATTAAGCTTGGAGAGCTTAGAAGTGGCCTTTAATGCAAGATTTTCCCATGTGCCTCTATATTTTTAAACAATGTGTACCAGAACCCTTACAGCAAAAATATTCATATGTTTGGGGTCAAATTGTTCACATGTGGAATTCTAACACGGTTTTTGTTGTGTTGGACTGCTTATTTTTTTATCAGTAGTGGTCTCAGAATGAAAATGGATTGCCTTTTTTTGCTTAACTACTGAAGGAACAGCTTAAATATAATCACAATTCAAGAAACTAGATGAATACACTACCTGGAAAATTGGAATGCACTACCTGAAATTCAGGTTGAGATGCTAACAGTCAAAACATCAGCAGAAGACATTAAGCTCCCTACTGTCATAAATGTGCAACATTTCTCATTTTATTGCCACAAAAGATGGCTGTGAGAGAGTCACTGAGACTTTAGAAGTTTTATTAGGAATCCTTTTACTTTAAATCAGATGGATTGATAACCAGTTGAAGTAGTGCCAAATGGTATTAATGAACAAAGTATTTTTTAATATTTTATTGCTGTTCTGCTTATTTTCACCTTTTTTTTCTTCATTCTGTGTTAAGTGATTCATTTACCCATTTAAGAATTGCAAAGAGAAATAAACTTATGAAATACACTCATAAATTATGGAATTTAATTTCTTGATAACAAGTATGCATAATTTGATATATAACATTAGATCACTTTATACTGCCTACCATAACATGTAGAAACACAACACTGTTAACTCTGAATATCTTCTTTTTGCAGGACATTTATTAACATTAAAATAAAAACAGTATACAGAAACCCTGCTTCAAATTAATGAGTATTTACGAGAAACCCTTTCTGTATCTGAAAAAAAAAAAAAAAAGCCCATGGATTTCTTTACCTGGCTTCTAAATACACTTGGATTTCCATCTGAACAGTGTGAGTTCTTTACTGTACGGATTCACAGTTCTCCTTCATGTGGTTTTTCTGGTGAATTGATAAGGGTTAAATATGAAAGCCGCCTCTTAATATTAATAGGATAGCTTTTCCTTACCTGTAAATCTGTCTTTTTAAAAAGCTAAATTGGTTGAGGCTATGAAATATCTTCAAACGGTAGAAGGGAAGACAGAGACCATGCTTTCATGTACACCTCACTTGTTTTGAAAGTCAAGATAAAATATTGCTTCATGAGAATTCTCAGTAAAATTGAGTATAATATTCACCTGTACTTTTGTTACTGCATTGCAGTTACTCACAGATTTGAATAAAGATAAATGTATATACATTATTCTACTGACAGACAACAGAATTGTGTCATACAAAGCTTTGGAGTTTAAGATGAAAGTGATTCTCCACTTGAAGGAAATAATGAAGACAAAATCTTTTGAAGTGGGATCCATACTGTACTTTTGTAAATGGGTCAAGGAACTGAGAATCATTTCAGCACAGCAGAGAAATGCAGACAAATGGGAAGGCACCAAAAATGTTTGCATGACAAAAAAAATTTGTCAAATCTTTTCCATATACCTATTGATCCTACACATAAATTGCCTTTATTTGTGTCCTTAAATGATTACCTTGCAGTTATAGGTTTTGGGTTTGGTCCTACCAGAAAGATTATATGATGGAAAGAAATTTTCTGGAAGAATAACCCTTCCATGTTTTTTTTTTTCCTAATTCGATTTGCAGCACGAGGAATAAATATAAAATAATATACAAAATAAAATAAAATAAGATTAAAATAGATTAAGTTTAAAACTTTTCCTTTTGCTTTATATGTCTTGCCTTTAGCTTTTTCTGCGACGTGTATTCCTGCTCATTGTATTCCTGCTATTTCCTAGCAACCCAGCGCAGATAGGCTACAAAAAAAAGCAAACACTTTGGAACACAGGAAGAGATTGTTGCCATGGCAGGCACACCTTCCAAAAGTTATGCCTTCATTGCTAATGTATAACTATGTCACAAAATTTCCTTAAATTAAAAATTGAAAAGAAGGAGCTCCTCCTTCTAAAACATTTAGGAGGCCTTATTTGAGCAGATTCATGGTGCATAAGTGAAAAACAATTAGAAGTGTAAGGAAGAGATGCATACTGCAAGCATAGCATCTCATGTATATATTGCTATTTATTTAATCTAAACATCTGGATCTCCTATTTATTCAGTGCCCAATCAGTCAATATTAAGAAGATACTAAAAAAGACTTATTTCCAAATATTTGGGAAATTATTTCGATCTGTAAAATTTCAGCATTTTTTACATTCTTCAGGTCTTGTGCCACATAAATGCTGAATATTAAAATCATATGATTAGGGGTTTTTTATATCCAACAAAAAAATAGAGAAAAACAAACCACATAAGACTACTTTTGAATTCTTTACCAATTCTTACTGTCAATACTGAAGAAGAAATGGCTTCTGTCAGCCATTTGCAAAATTCTTGAGGTATTTGTGCCAATGTCTCATGGCATACAAAAGATCCAGGAATCATTGGATATTAGAAAGGAAGGGGATTTAAACGGAGTAATTGCTACCTATGCATCTTTTTTTTTCTTCACATTATGAAGAAGTACACAGGTATTTAGCAGAAGATGAAATAACAGCAAAGGAAAATAATCCAGAGCTGTTCTCTCCAGTATCATAGAATTCCACTGTGGCTCATGGTGAGAAAATTATCGCATCTTTCCCCTGTACACTTTCCTCCTATTACATCATGAGGAGGAAAGCAAGCACATGTCAAGTTTAACCTTCTGATCTATATAATGTTACTCCTACAGCCTAACTCCCAGTTTTTAAAAATAGTCATCTAACATTTTCTTTCAGTAAAAATTTTATAATCAATTTGGTGTTACCAAAGAAAACCCAATGCTTCTCAAAGAAAAAAAATGCCTAAACAAAACAAAACCCCCTACACACACACACACACACTCAAACCATCAAAAGCTACAAAAAGCTCCACTCAAACAAAAG
>VZSR01000262.1:1714884-1728500 GCA_013398615.1 Brachypodius melanocephalos | reverse complement strand
AGGAGAGGAGAGGAGAGGAGAGGAGAGGAGAGGACTTTCTAGGTTATGGTGCTCGCACAAGCTTAAACCTTCTGAATCATGGACAAAATCTCTTTTTCTTTTTCTTTCTTTTCTTCTTCATCTATCTTCAGGGCTTTACAACACAGTAACTTGACAAAAGTTGACTTACGAAAAGGCAACTTGAGTTAGAAAGACAAAAAATAAAGAGTCCTGGGGTCTTTTGAGACAACCCATAGATTTGAGCAATACCTTCTTCTCAAAAGCAGTTCATAACAACCTAATAGAGATTTTCCTTCAAGTCAGCCTTTTCCTGAGCTCAAAAAGGGTAGGAGGGGAGATCTGACCTTTGATGAAGTTACTCTCTCTTTTATTCTTTTAGTTCAAACAAAAGATTTCAGGTCTTTGAGCTGCACTGGCTTCATTTTTTGTTTGCAGAAAATGAAGATGTGAGGCAAGCTAAAGGCATGCAGAATGAATTTTTTTGTCAGTTATTTAAATTTTAGGGCTGCAATAATGAAAGAGTTGTGATTGAAGATAGCCTTTGAACACATTAAATGTGCATATGGCATTAATGGATAAAAATTGAAAATAGATACTGAACTGCAGACACTGCATGATTTTACTCTGAAAATGCTGGAGAACTCAGCAATGCACACTTTAGAATGGCTATTGCTTTTAAGTAACTAATAGGCAATTAGATGATTGTTATGAAAGAAAAAACTGAGCAAATGATTGTGTACATTATCTTACATTTGAACTTAGTTCTTTTTGTGGAACATGTTGTCAATAAGGAAAAAAAAAAGCATTAACTTTCCAATGACCTTGTCATTCAGATTTGATTAAGTCTGTACTGCAGTTTTATTTCCTGTGGTGCCCATTACTGCTAGGGAAGACACATTATAATTATCTGACAGTACCAGAAACATTTAAAACAGATAAATTCTTGTAGCTGAATCTAAAACACACCCTTTAACTCATCACGGAAAACTCTGTACTGTTGCAGAAAATAAGCAGAAAAAGTCAGCCTCTATATTCAACCAAAAGTGTAAATTAAGAGTGTCTTGATTAAGAATGCATATAGCTTACATTAACTTAGCCTACAATAACTTATTTTCTCAATTAGTTGTGTATACAAATATGTATACAAATACTTCTGAAAATGAAGAAAAGTATTTACATCAGAGGCCTCAGAGGATTGTCAAACCAAGCACAGTCATTTGGTTGAAGTCTCTAAATATCAAGAAATATAGCTTCTGTGCAACTGCTTCTGCATCAAACAAAGACGGAGAATTATCCTTATTTAATGGAGGTGGTTGCTAACAGAAACTTATTGAAAGTAAGTCTGGCTCTTAATATGCTGACAGCCCCAAATCCTCTTCAAATGAGGGCTGAAAAGTTAGAAATGGTGTCCCAGGATTATAAATAGGAAACAACAAACCACAGAGGAATAGTGCCTTACCAAAATGAGATAACTGAGGATCAAGAGAGCCACAACCAGGCTCCATTCTTCTGCTGCCTTCGCGTTTATGTGGATTTGGACTACAGGAGAAATGCATGAATAATGATGCTGAAATATCTGTGTTGTCATATCACTATAACTGAGGAGTCAAAGTGGCCTTGAACAGTGCTCCAATGCTCCCCAGTACCTCATGGGGAAAGCAGCAAAAGGAGAACGCTCATGCTTTACATGATCAGCCAAGTTCGTGTTCTGGAGCAATTAAAGAAAATATTTGCTGTTAAGAGTGATCTAGAACTGTACTTTGCTTATTTGGGTGGGGGCTTTTTTGCCTTGCAGCCTTTTTTCCAGTTTCATAGTCAAGGAGAAATTAAGCCTTTAGTTTTCTAAAATAAAAGCATTTCTTCTTTAACCATGCTTGTGTTAAAAAGGACCTCATTAGTCTGGCTAACAGAAAGCAAATTATTTCTTCAGAAGTAGCAGCAATCTTTTTACATAAACTGTGCAACCATAAAGAGAAAAATAAAAAAATGGAACATTGATTTGGCAAAGAAACTCTGTACATGACAACTTTCTCTTCTGTGAGAAATTCTGACCAGATTTCTGCTCTACAGCAATACATATTGAAAATTTTTTCTGGATTTATAGTAGCAGACACAAGTATTTGATGTTGATCAGACATATTATCTCTCCTATATTCATGTCAAATATGAAATTTTGCTGAAGAAATTGAAATATGTGCATTTGTCCTTTTCTCTCTGCAGACCAGGCACCACTGTCCTATCTGCTATAAAAATGGAAAATGTCAGGAGAATATAAACTTTAATGTCATCTAGATTCAACCTCAGATTTAAATCCAGCTGTGCAATTATGTCATTTCTGATAGCACAGTTACAAACAGATAAGCTTCTGTATAGATTTTTTTGAGGATTTCAGTAATTTTAAGTAACATCAGACTAATATTTTCTCATTCTTATTTTTCGTATTAAATGCTATTCATACCTATTAAGCTGTTGGCTTGCACAGTCAGACTTATTCTAAAACTTATACACATTGTTTAGACTGTTTAATGCTCTTGAAGTGCAAGACCTTCTATTCTAGAAAGAGAGAAGTGTTTAGTCATGCATACCAGCAAATAGGAAAAGTAGTGAACACTATAACCTTAAGGCAAACAATGCAAACCGACAAGAGGTATTTGTGAAAAATCTGTATGGAGATATCCAGAATGGGATCTCATCAGGAAAAGCACAACCCCATTCCTCATTGGAAAAAAACCAAATGTGTGTGATGTCTTCCAGCCTACTTAATTATAGAAACATAGAATTATCTGCATTGGAACAGACCTCTGCAATTATTGAGTCCAACTGTTAACCCAGCACACCTGTGTCAGCCCCTAAACCATGTCCCCAGGAGCCACAGCCACATGCCTTTCGAACGCTGCCAGGGATGGTGACTTCACAGCTTTCCTAGGCAGCCTGTTCCTCTATTTATGATACAGGCCAGGATGTCATTGTCCTTCTTGGCCACCTGGGTACTCTGCTGGCTCGTGTTCAGTTGGCTGTTAAGCAGCACCTGCAGGTCCTATTCCATCAGGCCGCTTTCCAGCTGCGTTTCCCCAAGCCTGATGCACAGGGCTGTTGTGACCCAGGTGTAAGACCTGACATGGCCCTGTCGAATCTCGTGCAAATGGCCTCAGCACATCAATTCAGCCTGCCCAGATCCCTCTGCACAGTATTTGTGCCCTCCAGCAGATCAACACTCCTGCCCAGCTTGGAAGGGCCTGCCAACTCCCTGAGGATGCATTCCATCCCGTCAGGTGAGTAACAAGGATATTAAACAGAACTGGCCTCAACGCTGAGCCTTGGGGAGCCCCACTAATGGCCAGTGGCAGCTGGATGTGGCTCAGTTCAGAGCCATTGCCCAGGCCCAGCCATCCCACCAGGATTATACCCAGAGAGGGGTGTGCCTGTCCAAGCTGTGAGCAGCCTCCCTGCCTGGCTGGGTGCAGCACTGTCTTGAGGTTATTAGTATCAGAAGATACTTGTCAAGAGGGTTATTAGTATCAGAATTCAGCCAGGCTGGGCAAGGAAAAGTGCTTCCCTTTCAAGCACTGTCAGCTGGATCTTATTAAGCTTACTTTCAAGGCTGGGATCTGCCTTTCTTTTGTCAGCCTGGGAACACTCGTTCTTCTATGAAGACTGCAGCAGGCTCACGTTCTCAATGGACCAGTGTAGGAAAAACAAACAAATAAATAAATAAAACTTGAAAATTAGCATTCAGACATTGTCACTTTTCCACCACTGTTTCTCCACTGATTCTGGTCAGAACCATGCTGCACATTTTTCAGTTAACAGTGTACATCTGGGTGGAATGAGAAAAAGTGTGTTAAACAGCAGAAACATTAAAACATTGGTCAATATTGTAGCAACTCTGTCATTTATTGGTGTCTCTGACTTAATGTGCATGTACCCTAAATGAACCTGGTGAACAGTTTCAGTTTGTCTTCAACATTGCTCAATCATTTTATACACCACCTTATGCAAAAGTAAAGCAATAATTGTCAGCCTTGGTATTTACAGTCAATTAATGACAATCTAGGGGAACCAAAGATCCAGTGTTTGAGCTGTAAGATGCAGTTTTTAGCTGCTTTAAAATTCCTTATCTAAAGTTATTAATATAAGCCATGTGAAATTAATGAATGAAGATAAAATAATTATATAATCACATTTTTGTTGACAGTTTAATACATATTTTCTAGTATCATGGGATAAATCAGGTTGAATGCACCCCTGGAGGTCATGTAGTCCGTATAGATAGAACATATATTTAGCATTTTACAATACAATTCTTTCATTGTATTCAACACTATTGCAGGCAAAACAACCTTCAAAGCAATTTAGTGAATTTATCACAGGTTGTTCTTCACCAAAATCTGGTCTCAATTCCTCATGCCTCCTTATGGTACCAAGCACAATCAGAACTTCTGAGTGCATTTTTAGAGCTGAGGGACAAAGTAGAATGTTAGCACTTAACAGGAATGAAAATGTGCTGTTCTGTGCAAAACTGAAAAATATGAAACTGATATCCTGAAAGACGGAATAACAGTTTAGAATTATTCAGTCTTTCTGTACCTTTTACTAAAATGACCAAAGAAGTATCTCTTCTAAGCTGACTGGTAATAACCACACTTTTATTATTAAGGGAAGTGTAAGTACATGATATTACGATTTTAGAGTGTATAGAAGCTCTTATAGATCTTCCTATGTAGAAAAGGACAAATTATCTTCATTTGCTTTACCAACTGTAAAGTTAGTAAAAAAAAATATAGAAAACCACTATTTTTTTCCCCAGGGTTACAAAACATTAGTTACTCTGGTACAGTGTAATTTTCTCCATTTTTTCTTATCCAGTCTAATTACTGTAATTTAATCTTACTCTTATAGTGATCTCATAGTGAAAAAATATATTTCTTCTGTGTGTGAAGACAATTATTATCATAACTAAGCAAAGGTAAAACATATAATCTTAAATTATTTTACTTATTTTTAATGTCTTCTTGTGTTTGCACAAAATTGCTTCTCTTGCAGCTTCCCAGTAACTACAACTTTTGACACAAATTAAAATAAATCTTTGTTGTATAACTTTTTTACCACAGTGGAGATGACAATATTTTTATGGGAATGTTTATTCTATTTAAATGGAAACTATGGGTATATAATTCCAACCATGTTTTCCTATTTCTGCCACTACCAAATAAGTGATAATACAATTAAGCTAGTCTGCTCATAGGTCAATCCTGCTGTGTGAAGGGTCACTTTACTATCCTATCATCTGACTGTAATATTTGTTGTAATGCAACTTCTTCCATAATCCTTAAAAATGTTGGACAAGTTTGCATTCCAACAATGTATAACGTGCTTTAATGCTGACACTTGTCTGTGTGATTCAAGATCAAGAATGTTATGTATTACCTAGAAAATGTGAAGAAAAAAAAAAAAGAATTTTCATAACAAAACCCCTCAACATTTTACTATATATATATGTGTGTATATATATATATATATATATATACATATGAGAATATGGAGGCAGTGCTAATCACACATGATAAAATGAAAGACAATTTATAATCAGGAGGGAATAAAATAAAAGAGCTCTTGGAAGGAAAAAGCAGACAGAATAAGAAGAGACTATAGCAGGTTAACGCTCTGATATTAAGGCTTTAAAAATGAGATTATCAACTGTTGACTAGAAGGAGATAAATACTAAAAGAGGAAATAACAAATTGGGTTGTCTGATGTATACCAGCATATCACAAGGAAAATGCATTACTTTTAGTATTCTCAGCCATGAAGAAGGCTGATATTTTTGACTTTATGCAGCAAGTTATTTAAACACACACTTAGAAATTGTAGGACATTAGTACATTGTGTTTAAAAATAAACACAACTCTATTGGTAAAGTGTTGAAATCTCATACTAACTTCACATCATTAAGTATGAAGAATTTCTCCAATATGTATCCTCACTTCTCTGTATTCTCATCAGAGTTAATAACACCACCAACCAGCACTTTTCTAGGGCAATGTTGCTACAAATTCATCAGAAGCATTAAGTATATATTTTTCTTCACAAATTCTACTTAAGTAAGACAAATATTGTGGCTGACAGTAACTGTGACCACAGTGTTTATCATACTAACAAATATTTTAAGCTTGCTTTAGTTTATGGTTCTCAAATCCACCTGCAACAAATGACATTATTGTTGGTTTCCATTTCAACAGTGAAATCTTCTTCCACACAAACATAGAACAGGAATGCACAGTCATTTTTCTTGGAAGACTCGTGCTTTCCACAAAAGACAGAGGTGTTGGGGTACTTGTTCTATGGCCTTGAGGGATAGGCATTTTATCCAGTCTTTATATTCCTTTTTCTATTAATTTTAGTTTTCATCATAGCTATTCTAGTTATATTTCATTCAAGCAATGAAAGATAAAGAAATTACTTCACAGTACATTAATTTTATGTTAAGGGTCTAATGATAACTGACAAAAGAAAAAAATTCTTGTTTTAACTGTCAGTCCACTCACTTGAAGTGACAACCTACACTAGAGATGTCCTTGTTTTGATTTAAATTTGTATCTCTAATATTATTTTAATATATTGGTTGCAACTGTGTTATTTCAGAGCAATAAAGAAGTGACTTCTATGGACATTTAAATAATGAGATACATGTTTAAAACATCAAGCGGAAAATAAAAGCACCAGAGCTTTTATTTGCTTGATGGGTTTGATGAGTGATATACCAAGTGCTTTCAAAATTATGACAGAACCAAATAATCATCTGCTATTTAATTTGAGATTATCTTAGTGCAAGTTTCTCTCCCATTAATTGACTGAATCACACAACTAGACCTAGGAATTATGGAGATGTTTTAATTTCATATTGATATTTCCCTTTGGCAATAAAGGCATATGAATTACATTGGAAGAATATGCATAAAACTTGGTTTTGAATTGGAATGAGACCATAGCTCTGCCAGTTAACAGAAAATATAAGTGGCACAGGTCAAGTTGTCTTTGATGACAAATGAAAGTTTGCTAGGAATTTCATATCTTAATTAGGCAACTTACAAAATATCTGTAAAAAATACAATTGCTACAACTATGTACTGGGATTTTTATAATAGACGTAGTTTGTTAACGAACTTTGCCAAAATAGGATATCTGGCCTTGGGACTTCTTCTCAGCAGCTCTGAGAAGGAGAACAGCTCTTGTGAAACCCCGGCACTGGCTCCAGCTCACCAGGTGAGAGCAGCTGAAATGATTGATCTTGCCCTTTAGACTCTGTGATAGTAGAGTGTACTTAAAATGCATGCAGGGTACAGTCCTTAAATATGTGTAAGTCCTGTTTCTATTCAAATGTTGAATTGACAGCCCTGAGGATGGCATTTCTCTATTGCCAGATCATACCTACAGAACTGGCAGCAGCCTGGCTGTCATTCTGGAAACTCAGCTCTAAGTTCACATATACAATACAGTCAGTAAAGAAGACACTGACTATTTGAATTATTCAAATCCATCTCTGAGTTCTCCATTTTAAACAGGACTAAGCCCAGGAAATGTTAAGACATTACTTATTTTTCTAAACAAAAAACCCAAAACCAATAAAAATAGCACTGAACTTTAGAAATTGGCACAATCAGTTTGTCGGTAAAGTCAAAGCATGCTTCAGCTGAAACTGCCTTACCATCTCTTTTGTCATTCACTCCTGTTCCTCCAGGACCACGATCCCCTTTCCATGTTTTTTGGGACTGTTATGGAAAATCACAGACCCTTGACAGATCTCAGAAACATCTCTGTTGCCAAGAAGTACCTGCAAACAACAAAGGTCAGGTAGGCAAGTCTTTAATCATCTTGAGGAAATGGGATTTTTACTCATAGAGCAAGGACACGTAACTTTGCTGCAGTATCTCAGCTGTGATTTGAAAAATGTTATGCTTCAAGTGGAAAATAATTCCACCAGTGTTTAGAACACATTTGTTTCAAATGCCACTAATCAATGAAAATGAAATATTGGGACCAACGTTAGTCAAATACATTGATGATAGTTGCACAGAAATGCATAACTGAATAGGCTTTAGCTATATTTGTATGGAAGTTGTTACTTAAAATATACATTGAGCTCCCTCTGGTCCATTACTGTTTTAAACACTATTAAGGAATTTTTACAAGGGAGAAAAGGAGAATTTCTTTCACAAATAAATTACCTTCTTCTGTGGTAGAAGAATTACATTTTTAAACACTTGCTATATTCAGTTCATGTTTTGCATACAGTATGTCAGATATTGCTTTGTAATGCTATGCTTTTCTGCTTGATTTTTTTGTTTCAGAAACCATGGAAAGTGTCTGTTATGTGGCTTTCGCTATATTTATGACATCCTTATTGAATTTATTGTTTATGTCATTGCTTTCATTAAAAAAAATTGATATTAAGTTCTAAAAGGCAGAAAAAATTATTCTATTATCCTGTTGCTGCATGAGCTGTATTCCTGCCACACAAGATATTGTATCCAAAAATTTATAAAGTAGAATAAAAATTAAAATTGAAGAGTTCCCATTTTTCCACGAGAAATGTCTAGGATTTGCCATAAAAAAACACAGCTGTATTCCTCAGTGGAAGAGTCCAGGACAATCAAGACAAGCACCACGAGATCACAGCATCTCTGCCTGGCAGGTGGGCAGCCTCCACTGAATCCTGGAAGTCAGTCACCTTTGAACTCAGTTTATTGTTTCATTACTGCTTGCTTGCTTTTCCTTCTTCACTAACTTTCTTTCCAGCCCGTGTACTGAACCTTACATCACATACCTGTTTCTCAGGGTGTTAAAAAAAAAAAAAAAAAAAAAAAAAAGGAGAGAAAGAAGAAACATATTTTTAGCCAGCTAGAGAATGGCTAATCACAGACTCAAAGATGCCCTGGAGAGATTTCCATCTGGTTTGGTAGAGGTTTGTAACTGGTTCCCAAACCAGCTGTTATCCATCACTCACAAGGTTTATGTCATGTCCTCTGCTGCCCTTCAAGTTTTCCCAAGGCCAAGGGATTCACAGCTGCATTCCAGTCTCTGCAGGCTCCTAAAAGGACATCTGCTGCTGACAGAAGCTGATAAATCATCCTGAGGACACAAAGTCCCAGAGAGTACTCACAGAATCACAAGGTTTTGGGCACCCACTAAGGAATCCTACTACCTTGCTTAACTCTAGCCAAGAGGGATGGATTTCTCTCCTACTACTTGTTCAGATCCATGGATGTCATTCCTTCATTTTGTTTCCTTTTCCATGCCTACAGCTTGTGGGGCTGGTTGTTAGCATGGAAGTAAACCCCAGATGCATATTTCTGAAGAACTGAGAGATTAAAGAGACAGTTATTTGGGGATTTTCTTTGTTTTCAGAGGATAGTTATGGCAGGCTCCCATCTGAGTAAACAGCTGCTGCAGAGTCTGATGGGCTCTAAGGACGGTCTAATACTCCAGACCCCATGTAATATTATAGGCCTCATGTCTGACTTCCCAGTCACAAATGGTATGAACTGCTTCTACTTAAGCTGGTGAATGAAGTTCCCAAAGTCAGCTGGGCAAATTACTCCCTGTGGGCACCTTTTTGACATTATTGACTGTAGAGGCAGTTATATAGCTGGTACAGAGACATCTTCATTTGGTCACATGAGCTGCATCCATCATCCCCTTGTACCTGTTTCTGATACATCAGAAATCTCAGCGATTTTTAAAGTTGTATGCTGACCCTTTGGACTCATTCTAGAACCTATTGGGTCTAGCTGGGTTGGAACTAATTTTCCTTTTATGGATGAAACAACATCACTTGGAGAGTGTGACTGAGGGAATATATCTATGAAACTATTAGTAAGCTGAAAGGGGACACACCCAAGACAGATGATTCAAAATGGCCAGGGGGATGTTCCATACTATGTATTGGCATGCTGTGTTAAAAAAAGAAATAAAGGATGGTTTTAGTGGCTTTTGAGGTGACTACTCTTTAAAGGCTCGTTTTCTAGATGAGGTGAGGGTGAATGGTTTGGGTTTTTTCCCTTTCCTTATCCTACCTTCCTTTATTAATTTTATTTTTACCTTTGAGTGTTTTTCTCTTATTCTTCCTATTTTTTTCTTCTCTGTTGCTGGGCATAGAAGAGCAGCTGTGTTGGTGCTGGTCTGCTGTCAGGGTCAAACCACCTCACAGAGACAGTACAAAATGTCAGATGTGCCAGTTCAAAAGCTGGAGTATGCTGTCTGTCTGAGAGGAAACATAGCATGAAGAATAAAAGAAACAAGAAGCAGTCACTAGGTTCATGCCCTCTAACCTAAATGGTTTTTTTTTAATTTCTCATTTTTCTGAGCTGCCTTGTTATCCTAATTTACATCATTGTGCTGTGAGCTAGAGCTTTTAGTAACTAGCAGTGTTTGTCCACAGATATTTTAAGCCTCTCTAAGTAAAGAAATTCATGCTCATAATAGCTAACACTCAAGTGTGAATAAACTGTTGAGTTACCTATTTACTGAGAAAAAACACAGTTGTGAAAAGAAGATGTGCTAAATCTCTGGCATACTGGCAACTCCTGAATCCTAGCTCATTTAAACAGTCCAGATCTGTAGTGACTTTTGTCGGTGAGTTTGAAATGCAAATAGAGTAAAATTCAAAATTTAAGTGGCAGACCACGTCCCAAACATTCAGTCCTATCTGAATGCTGCAACATGTGTCCACATCTGTTGTCATTTCACCAGTATTTACTTCTATTCTGTTCTCTCTTAGCTGCATTTGGTGTGCAACTTTATTTTTCCATGGAGCTCTTCCATAGGAAAAAGGTATGTTGGCTTTCTACTGTGGACAAATAGCTTGTGCAAGGCAGACAACTGAAAATGGTGTGAGAATAGTTCAAGGTAGTTGGTTTTTATGAATGAATAACCAGCAACAGAATCACTACTACTTAATTTTCATTTGTGCAATCAACACACAGCAAGAGTAGGATGTGTTCATCCTACTATGTGCCATGAGAAGAAATTCCCAGTTGCACCAGGGCAGTGATTTCCATCATGTCCAGCTGCCAGAGCTCAGCTCCTCTGCTGCATGCACTTTGGAGCTGAATCATGCAGGTCAGCTTAGATGTATTGTTTGTCAAAACACAAAGAGTCATTTTAAATACCAAAAAAAAATCCAAGGTTGGAAATGAGATTTCAATGTAAAATTTGACATTCATACAAATTATATAATACCAACAAAGTAGATGTTTGTTGTGCTTTTATGATAGCTTATCTTGTTCCAATGGCAATTACACTCAGGCAAGCAGGTCCCTCAGTTGCATGTAATCTTCTATCTTTCCACCCTTGAGAACCAGCTTGAAAACCTCGGCTCATGCTGTGATATAATATATAATATCTTATCTACTTTCTCTTTAATTGCACCAGCTTATCTCCTTAACCTGTCAACTTTGACAAGAAATTTCTGTTTAAGTTTATATCGCTGCTATTCTGCTTATGCTGGGGCCGAAGTGTATCAGCTAGACACAATAAGAATGCTACAGTTACTTTATCCTTACTTGTTTTACAAATACATCAGAAATTAATTACAAACTAATTGGAAAGCAGATTTTACTGTTCAAAAGAAAATGCTTCTACAAAATTTAGGACACATTTCTTTGAACTAAATCAAAATGCAGTGAAATTAAGAGTGAGCAAAATTTTGAGTTGTATTCCTGTCAAGACTAGCTTGTTTCTTGTTATTTGTGTTAACGTGTCTTTGAAATTACTCAGGTAAAATAAGATTCAATACCCTTCATAGATTTAAGACAATTTCAGACTTAATCATCACATTATGGCACAAGTATTACTATTATTTTTTAAATTTCCCTGTAAATTTGGTCTTGATCAAAATATGGTACAATCCAATGATGAAAATAAAAGGTTACTTGAAATACCTCTCTTTTTATTATTATAGTATTCAACCCAATAGTTTCATAAATGGCATCTATTTTATACCATAACACTGAAGGAAGAATGCCAGATTAATCTGCTGTAGCAAGGCTTCTGCGAAAACAGAATTTCTATCTGTTAAGAAGCCAACATATAGCACCTAGCCACAGGAGTATTTCTGCAGAAAAATGAAACACTTTGGGTGTTTATCTGCCAGTGTCTGAGGTGAATATAATGTGGTCCTCCTGGGAGGCTTCCTGGAACATGGGACAGTGGGGAGAAAGTGCTCTCTTCTACATAGCCCACTGTCTATCAAAGGTGTAAATGAACACTGCTCTTGGGATTCATCTGACTGCCTGTCTGTACAGGCTATTCAGATTCCTCAACTGTGGATGCACTGAAACAACCCTTTTAGATTAATTTGCCCTGAAGTTGTTGACTTTAACCTACACCTATGTCTATGGAACCCATATCTCAGACCAGCCTTGAAGAGCCTTCACATGAACTTTGATCAGATCTGGATCTTCAAGCAACTTGGATTGTTTACCTCTCTGCTTTGCAGTTATTTTGAGGCTTTGCCTGTCAACAGAATTTATCAAGTCTTTGTTGTATGCTGTCATAGCTCCTTTGGATTATCTTGTGTTATTTCTTTTTACATATAATTGAAACAATCTAGGGAAAATATTTTTTAAAATGCAGCTATCCTAAGCAAGATTTTTTCCTATATCAAATATGTATGTGGACTCTAGAATCCCTCTGCATATTCTCAGCCCTGTGTAGTCATTCACATAATTCTATCCTTAACATTTCTGAAACACCCTGGAGGGTTCAAAGCCTGTTTATGGGATATATTCAGGTAAAGCACACAGACTCCTAATCTTATCATCTGAATACATAACCCAGCACTAGCCTAGAGATCTGTAGCTATCTTTTGTGAAGGGAAATTCCTTGATGATTCCCTCAGATATTTTTGAGTTTTGATGGGAGGTGTGCTTATCTTTGCTTCTTTTTACTTGAGAAGTTTTTTTTTTTTTTTTCAAGTTCACTGCAAATCAGAAACTGCGTATAGAAATCTTCTCTTGTTCTGACTGAAGAAAACCTGTCCTATGACCTTAATATCTTTATGGAGAGAGCAGGAAAAAGTGTCCCTTCCTAAAGATTCCTCTAATTCAGATAGCTCAAGGTGAACCTTCAGGCATTAAATAAGGAGCTTTTTCCACTTAAATTCCAGGGTTTAAAGTAGAGAAGATACAGATTGAGCTAGTAACAGGACCAAAGCTGGGAGAGGAGACAGTGGCAAAAGACTGTCTGTAGACAGAGGAAAAGTACAAGCGTCTAGGGAGTTTCATCTTGTTAAGGGGTACTGAGACCTGCACAAAACACTTCTTTTTCCTTAAGTTCCCAAGTCTCACCTGCTTGCATCACTGAAGAAAAAGGATTTCTCAGGTAGACTCTTCTATCCCTACTCACATCATAGAATCATAGAATACCCTAATCTGGAAGAGCCCCACCAGGATCATGAAGTCCAACTCCTGGCCCTGTGCAGGACAACCCCAAGAGTCTCATCACATGCCATTATCCAAACATTTAGTAAAACCTGTCAGGCTTGGTGCTGTGACAACTTCCCTGGAGAGCCTCTTCCAGTGCCCAACCACATCATCAGAAGGTCTCAGAAATGGCTT
>VZSR01000262.1:1596196-1714841 GCA_013398615.1 Brachypodius melanocephalos | reverse complement strand
TTTTGCTTCACCCTGCAATGTACATATAAGGGATAAAGAGTAACCTAAATGCACAGCAACTTAATGTTGTATTTAAGTGACAGATCCCTGGGTCATCCTGTCGGAACTAGAGAAGACCAACAACCCCATCTGAAACCACATGCCCACCTGACACAGAACATGTGTCTGAAAGCAGAGGCTAACAAATGCCTCAGAAGCCATTTTATAAAAAGGCATGCAAGGTACAAGTTATACTTCCCTAGACTATTTTCCCAGATACCAGCAAACTTCAGTCAGCTCAGACAAGGTTAACAACACCAGTGCAAATGCACTTGAACTGCAAACAGTGTTTTATCCTCAGGAAGGGGTTGTAAGCACAGAAAAACTCACCTCCAAAGAAAACCAGAGGTGAATGGTAGTGTGAACAGGGAAGCATTACCTTATTGTAGGATCAGGAAAATAAATTATTTATAGGCTGAATAAAATTCAACTTTGAGTCATGTGGGGGAACTAAGGACTAACATTTAGTCAGTGCCCTGCCCTCCATCCTCCCCGAAAATAAAAAAAGTAAAAGAAGAACAGGTTGAATGTTTGTGGGCAAGTGCTTTCCACAGCACAAAGGGCAGATTAGATGGTACCATCTAATTGAGATGATTGCCTCATCCTTCTTAAGCACAACCTGAGCTTCAGTTTTAAACACCTACTTAGTTTTACCTATACTTCATTGCAGGTTCTGTATTAATCTGATTTCTAACATCTAGGTTGGAAACCATGTATTCAAGTGTTCAAAATCTTTCAACTACCTCTCCCTTTATAATTACAGATCTAGAGAAATTGGCTCAATACAATTCCAAAAACACATGAAGAAATGTAAGTTTCTTTAAAAAAACCGTAACTCTGAACTCACATTGATGTTTATGCAGAAGTAGAACATTATCCTCCAAGAATAATTAAGATATCACTGAAGAAATACAGGAACTGTAGCTAATGAAAAAAATGTAAATGTGGTTCATTACATATTAGTACTGTGTTATACTGAATAATTTTCCTTATATGTGTTCTACAAATTTGGCAAACATTATAATTTGCTTGTAATGGCAATAGGGAAAAAAATCTGTTCTTAAATGTAATACCTTTGGCTAGGAGGGCAAAGCAATAATCAAACATCTCATAAAGGTTTTTAGTGAAGAATAAATAACGTCAATCTTATTGTATTTGCTTGTTCCGCCTCATGAAAGTGTAAATGTTTGTGTGTGTGAAAAACCCATGTAATGTTTCCTGAATGAAACTCCTAAAGCAGTAATATTTAAATATAGGAGGAAGGAGGTTTAAGTGATTATATCACATGACCCATCAACTCTGTGGAAAAGGAAACTGAATTCCCATTTTTATAAATACACAGTCTGGAGATCATGGTTCAAATAAACAAGGCTACTGCATTTGTCAGGGGATTGATAATGCAGCATAGAATGCTTAGACATCTTCCTGCCAACACTGTAAACCAACACACCTCATCCACTTCACTGATGTTTGAGGACTTGAGGATCAAAATAAAAGATTTGATTCCTGGTAGGATATGTGCTATAAAAACAGATATAAAAATGAAGGTTGCCTTTCGTGTCAGAGCACAATAGGTCAAAGTTTTGCTCAGCCTATGATACTTGTAACATGGTTCTCTTGTATTCTGTACAGGACTCAGCCTTGGGATAGCTGGTAATTTTCACCAACTGAAGGGCTACTCTGAACTGCTTTTGTAAACAGGATTGCTTTATGTAAACTTTGTTAAGGATCTTTGTTCCTTAAATTGGCCTAGAATTTCAATTTCACTCTCACCAGTATGTTGGTAAAGGATTAGTTCCTGATAGGTGCACCAGAAACCACATGTAGAAGCATATGCAAAGTTGGGTGGTGTAAGCTTCCCTCAGCTACTGGCTTTGGGGAAAGGTTATATCTACATTATACAAATTAATCTTTGAAGAATCAAGCTGTTTCATGAGCTTGTCTGGGTTCAGTAGTGTAAAGCTTCTCTAGAAATGTTTTCCCATGTGACATGGATTGTAATGGTTGCACAAGAGGTTCATGAGAAAGGAGATCCATCTGATACTCTGAGTAAAAGAGGCGTGACATTGGGATGCATAGAAGAGAAGTTACAGTCAGAAGAAATACAAGTGAGAAGAGAAATGTAAGAAAGGTTTTTTCTATCCAAATTCAGTTCTGTTTTATGAAAAATAGCAATTAGGGAAGAGTCTTGAGGTGAATCCTGAATCCCAGCTTGGGAAAAGCATAAATTTTCCAGGGGGTTACAGAAACTTTGTACTACTTTTAGGTCAAGCTTAGGGGTATTATTTCCTTTCCCCGTACTTCCTGATTGTAGTCTAATAAACTCAAGTTTCCTTTGATCTTGTGAAATGCCCAGCATTAAGAGTGGTTTCAGGGTTGATAACAAATTTCCAGCATCCCTGACCCCTGGGAGACAAGTGTATTTTAAAGAATATTGATTTCTTTCATATCCTGTCATTCAGTGGTCGCAGATCCCCGGAATTGTAGACACTTCACCTTCCTTCAACTGCAAAGTGCCCAGTCTTCAGATGAAAAGTCAGAGCTTCAGCCACTTTTTCCTAAGGCAGAGCAAAGGATGGAAGATTTCAAATTGTTTTCTCTTTCAGATTATAGCAGAAGGAATTTTGGCCAGGGACAGGATTTAAAACACAAACTTGTGAATTAAATTAAAACTTAATTGCAAGTTGATAAAAATCAGTCTTCTTTGGACCAATACAAGTTTATAGTATGTTCATTTTGGGGTTTATTTTCACCTTTTTCTATTGATATAAAGCATCTGCAATTTAACTAAACATTTGCAAGAAACTTTCTGATATCAGATAGTATATGTCCTTTCATGATGGCCAGGATCATTTATGTCTCTCTCTTCTATACCTCCATAAATCCTCCACAGTTAATGAATTAGTTAATTCAATTCTACTGTTTTACAAACTATTCTAAAAAAAAAAAAAAAAAAAAAAAAAAAAAAAAAAGAAGTCAGTGTTCTCAAAAACTGTAATTAAAGCATTAAATCAATTAAAAATTAAAAACATTTAATTGATTGATGCTCAGTGTTCTTTATTTAATCGAGTTAAGGACACATGGCCAGATCTGATCTTCACTGGAATAAACTGAACTTTATAAAGGTTCTGAGTCACAGAAATGCAATACCTTATTGGAATTAGATCATTGCAGTTCAAAATACACCTCAGAAGACTTTCTGACATATTTGTTAATTTTTCTCAAGAAGGCAGAAACAGTTTATATTAACTCAAAATCCAGTCAGAGTAATAGACAAGTCTCACTGAATCCTGAGCAAGTCATTAATCCTACACATTTAATTTAGAACCCAGTATGGTTCTGCTACTCTCAACTCTCATACAAAAAGCAGTATGATTTTCAAAGAAGTTAAACTTACATGTATCAGAGCTACATTCTGATCTGCAGTGAGGCCACAGCACTCAGTATCCCTTAAATGTTTCATTTCCATTATGTAGCACGGTGGTCTAATGTTTTGTACTGGAAAGATAATGAAAAACTCAGGAGAATGAAAAGGAAATCAAAGGGAAAGGATGTGCCAAAGAGAAAAGACAGACAGCATGATTTTAAAAACCTTTCTGGCTTGCTTGAAATGAAATGTCAAACACACTATTTCTAATGCTGCTTGTCCTCCTGCTGTTTCTGATTCTGATATTTCTTAAAGCTTAGGATGTCCAAAAAAAAAGAGAAAAAAGTAAAAGGACAATTTTTTAAAATTTATAAGCTCAAGAAAATTTTAATTTTTTCTATAGGCTTATTATATAAGTGTATATATACTTCCTTAGGGAAGCATATTAGCTCATACTGTACCCAGACAACAAATCTGCTACAAGTTTGAAAATCAGTCCTTGTTTGCCTAATGTGGGACCTATTTTCCAAAATCACTGCTACCACTGCTACCTATCTCCTAGCAACTGCTAGAAAGCCTAGCAACTGCAAGAGCATTTTTTCTCATTATTTTATATTTTTGAATCACCTTCATGGAGTAGATTCTTATCTGTGATTGCATAAAGAAATAAAGAGCCTTTAGAGCCTCTGGAGGTGATCTTTCTTAGCTCAGTTGTGTGAAAGTGTATTATGTTTGGATAACTTTATGTATCTACAGTTGCTACAGTACTTTACTGAAACTGAAGTACTCAGGCAATAAAAACGAGTACTCAGAATGGATTTAAGTCTGAAGTTCTGCACATGCAAATCCTTACAAAGAGATTCCAGGCTGTCCCTCTCCTGGTAAGCTGGGAAAAATCACCAAGAGCAAGAACCCTCCTTGTTTCAGTAACTATCAAACGTCCAGGAGAGCTGGGTGTATTTAACACGTGTAAAGGTGGAAGAACTGAGTGAGGTAAAGAGGCCAGAAGCTACTCCCCCAGACACAGAACTTCAGAGTCACAAAGAGAACAATCTCTTCAGGTCACTGCTCAGATGCCCACACGGCAATGTGCCTAGTCAGAAAAGAGTGGTACTTTGAGAAATAAGCAGTGTCTTTGTTTGACGTTGTTCTTATTCTGAAAGTCTCAGAATTTAAGAAGTTTACATACTTCCCCAGGAATAAAAAAAAACCACTTATGAAAATTCCCAGGGAAAAAAAAAAAAGAAAATAAAAGATTAAATAGAGTGGAAAGACTATTTGTTTTCAAAATTACAGCAGAGCTAAATGAAAGCTGAAAATCAGAAAAAGTGAGTACTAAAATATAGTATTTTCTCTGTAAACTATTTACTCGGTAGATTAAACTGAAGGAATATAAAATTAAGATGAGCTCTCTACAGGGGTAAGTGGACCCATTGACTGGATGGGTACTGTTTAAAAACAAATGAATTCTGGCAGGGTTCCAAGGGCTAAAATATAGAGAGAAACTTAAAAACAGAGTTTCAGTTAATAGCATATACAATTTCACACAAAGGACAGATATCATGTTATGTCTTCAGCTGTGCATGTAATGAAGCAACAAGCTTCCTGGCTTTCCAGTATTTGTACTTTGATTATACTATAAAGCTAGGATTGTTAAATAGCTTTCCTAACTTCTGTCATTTTGTGTCATTCATACAAAAAATACTCAGATTAGAGACCCCTAGTCAGAACTGTAACTTTGGAAGACTTCACAGGAATTTTCTAAGGGATTTATTCTACCTAACAATTCAGCATTCAATAGAATGTCAATACAAAAGCCCCTCAAAGGCATCTTTACATGTTTAATTTTTCCTGGGTTTTCTATTAGAGACACATCTGCTTTTTATTCATCCTGATCTGATTGAATGAGACTTTGTTACATTATAGGATCCATGGGAAAGGAAATGACTGAATAGTGTTCCAGGTATTCCTTCAGTTTTTGAATTCAGTCTTCTTAAAAGTCATCAATGTCTCAAATGGTTCTCTGTTCACTTGAAATCCTTGTTTTGAAAAACTGAATTTCCTTATGCAGTATATAATTATTGCACCTAGGTATCTATCTATCTTAAAAAAATCAACTAAGTGCTGCTTGAGCCAAGAGGTTCCAAAAGGCTTGCCAAAAAAAATTTTATCACATATAAATATGGGGAGAATACATTCCCAGCTATAAAGGTCTGACAATTTTTGTTTAACACTTTGTGATTAGGTAGAGATTAAAATTTGGCAAAAAAAAATAAATAGAAGAAGAAAAGATAATGTTTGAAACTTATCTAAAGAAGAGAGAAATATGTCAGGACAATTGCAATATGGTTTTCAAAAAGTGTTATCATGTGTAGAAAGAATAAGTTACTGAGAGCCTATTAACTCAGAAAAAGTGGGTTTGGGTCTCATAGTCTGACACTAGTGCAATACTTTTCACCACAGCAAAAAATAAAATGAAATTTCATGAGCAGTGTCACTATTATGACCACTGCTGTTACAAAGAATGTGTTGGCAAGTTTAATCCTGAGTGTTTGATTTTCATCACAAAACAGAATGGGACACAGATGCTTTATCTTGTCTTCATTAATTCTCTGGAACAGAAGCACTGGCAGGTTCGAGAACATATCCTACAGTTCTTGAAGGGATCATGAGTAGAATGGAGATTTTGAGCAGCCTCATAAGCAGATGTTTTGCTGTCTGTCTCTAATTGCGTCTGTCTTTGCTGAGAATCTTTGTCATTTTGAGAGACTGTTGATGGAATCATGGGTTTTTCAAGGCAGACATTCTGTTAAAGAGATGTGCTGCCTTCTGCATCTGCATAGTCAGGACCTGCCAAGACTTCTATGCATTTTTTTCCTTTAAAATCATGGCATATAACTGTAGAAATCACACATCTGCATTAAATTCTGAGTACATCTCATTGTTATTCTCTCCATTTTACACCAGAAGCCTGAAAAGATAGAACACAGGTCAGGAAAAAATGGACGCCCAAGAGAGAGAACATAGAGAGAACAGGTTTTATATATCTCTGGAATCAGATTCAGAAAGGGAAATAGATACAGACAATGTTGTCGTGCAGTCTCCTTCACAGATGTCACTATCCTGCCACCAGGCATCAGGCTGGAGTCTGCGTCCTACGAGAGCCTCCACAATGCAGAAGCAATAGAGAATGGAGGTCTAGACATGCTTTTCAGCATCTGCTGCCTTTATTATCCACAATAAAAGGCTCAGTGGATATCCTATGAAACATCAATCACAACTTTGCACACTTTGGGATGGTTAGCTTCCCGTAAGGCGTGAGGTTCCAGGAGCCATTAGCCACTAACTGGTTTGTCAGTTTGGGCTCTGAAATTTTGTCTAAAAACTCGTGGTAACAGAAGGCTTCTGTGACTCTCCACTTCCAGAAGTTTATCCTCTGTTGCTGGCTGTTATACTTCCCAAGCATGATGCTGTTCCACCAGCCTTAGATGATCTGGGCACAGGAGCTGTGGCTTCCCAGAGGCAAAGCTATGACAACACTGAAATTTCTCAGAAGTCATATATCAGGCTAAAAGGAGCCCAGAAGTCAAACCATTCAGAGAATTCTTCCAGTGTAGCTGCCTCAAGTGACTAAGAACACACCAGTTTCCTCACACTGAGCCTTTTTTCAGTGAGTAGAAGTTTGGGCAGCAGACACCAAGAGGTCACCAGCAAAGAACACTCAATAGAATGAGCAGAAATAAAAATTAGATTTGTGTCCACATGGGAACATTCTGTAAGACATGAGGCTGGTACAAAATGACAAAAGACTCATCTTCCGGGTACTTCCATACTCAAGAAGGAAATAGTTGTGGTCAGATAACTTTGAACACCAAATGCAGTAACAACACGCAGTCAACATAGATAGATAACTCTATGCAAAGCAAACCCTCTGAAAAACTGTGAATGTAGAATGCATCACTATATTTATGAGGAATTGTAATATTAGAGATGTGTGTTTCACCTTGACTTCTACAGTATTTGTGTTTCACTATTTATCCCTGATAATACAATACAAAATATTTATTTCTTTGAAGCAAAAGGAAACTACCAGGCTTTCAAAGACATTACTGTATAAACTATTCAAAGGTATCTCTGATTGAATTATGAATTGGCAAGAAACTTTCAAGATTAAAATGGAAAAATTATCATCTCTATTAGTGGACATTGTTAACGCGCCCATTTATTAAAAAAGACAAGTAGAATTAAATAAAAATGGTTTGCCCTTGGGTGAAAATTAAAGTGACTGTTGAGAGGAATTAGAACAAAGGAAGGTGATTTTTTTTCCTTTCTCAAGATCAATTGAATTTTTTAGTGGTTCCAAGGTGCTAGACAGGTTATGTCTTAAAGATCAACTGTTGCTTCAGGAAGGAGAAAATTGATAGACTCATTAATTCACAAAGAAAACTCAAAATCCTCCTAAATAGTCCAAGGTGGGGGGAAGGGGGGTAAAATCATCATCACTTCTAAGGCAATATATCTCAAATTAAAATACCATTCTCAAACAGGAAAGTTATTTGATGTATTTTAAAGGCATAACTCACAAAGTACTTTAGTATGTCTTCAGAAACTTCAGTCACGCAAAATCTCTTCCATATTTTTGGGGGGAAAAAAAAAGAAAAAAGAAAAAAGAAAAAAAAGCATATCATCAAAAATGAAGTTTAATATAGATGAAATAAAAGAAGTTAATTCAATGGATATAGAAGTAGAAGTAGTGAGATTTATTAACGCAGTAGAAACAACATGACTTTCTAGAAACTTACTACATGGCTAAAGCCAATATTATCTCACTCAAGAAGTCTTTATGCCAATTGACTCCAGGGAAATTCGTTATAAGAAATGCTTTCCAGGCACTTGCCCTGAATGAAGTCGTCCAGTCCTTTAAGGTTTCCAGAGTAAAAACTTCATGTTTTTAAGGACAGCACATGCAGAAGTTGCATCTACGTTATGATTCCAATTCCAAATCTTGATTTTCGTGGCTACCTGAAAAGGGCCACTGCACAGACAACAGGTCAGGCAGAGATGTCTGGTTCTAGTCCAATCTCTCTTCTGCCACTGACTTCCAGAAAGCGTGGGAAGGACAGAAATTCTGTAGGAGCTGTAGCTGTGCAAATATACCCCTTGTCAAGTAGATGCATGTAACCTGACACTGAGAAATCTGAACTTTTCTAACCTGTTAATTCTGTGTCAGGTGAGACAGTTGAAATGCCCCAGACTAGAATAAAGTATGGGCAAGAAAGTTCTGTTAATGTTGGGCCTCAGGTGCAAGATGATTTTTAGATATAGATATATAAAGAGGTGAAAGAAGGTTATAACTATTTGTTTGTATGTTTTAATGGAAAAATATTTCTCCAGTGTTTCCATCACCAACTGGGGCTCTGAGATCTGTAAACAGAATGAAAATTCACCAAGACAAACAGTTTCATGGAGGTAGGGATCACTAGATGTAGTGCCCATTGCAACCACTATAAGAATATTCCTGAAAAAGACTTAATATTTGTAATGGTTTATGGAAAACATTACTTATTTACTTATTTCTGATTATGTGCATCAAAAGCTAGAATGTGGTCATTGTTCATGCCTACTGGGTCCAGAAAAAAATTATTTCCTTCCCCCTTCCAAGCAAATAGAAACTGAAGATTAAAACCTGTTGGGTTTTACAGCTCTGGTCATTATACATTTAGCTCTCACTATTTAACAGCATGAGAGTGCTGAAAAGTTTGGCAGGTGGGCTTCAATTATTCACAAATGCAAGGTAATGCACATTGAAAGGGAATAAAATATTGAGTTTATGCACACTACAAGGCTATAAAGTAACTGGAGACATACAGAAAGAGTACCCTGTCATCAATATCAATAGTTCAGTGAAAACTTCAAGTCATTGCTAACTTTGGCTAAGGAAAAGAAATATTAGGTTATACAAAATGCAAGATAAAATATCCTGAAAAAATTTTTATGTAGAATACTCTTTTTTTATTGTGGAATATTTATGTGACACGCTATATTTAGTTCTGGTCATGTGTTCTCAACAAAATGCAACAAAAAGGGGAGGAAAAGGTGAATAGATATAAAATCCTGAGGAAAACATCTGTGTTTTAGGTGCCTAGTCTGGAGTTTTTTCCTATGTGATCCTAGAAGTTCCTTGTGTAGCTGAATGAGAGAGAAAGACAAACTGAAGACCTCAGGTTAATAGCGTAGTCAATGAGTCTAAATATTATTTTCCTGTTGACTTTGAAATTCCTGCTATTGTAGATGTGGTTCAAACTGAAATTTGGAATCATCATGTGTCCTCTGTCTGAAAGGTCCTAAAGGATTGCCTCTGTCTCCTCTGTAACATGAAATAATTGAGAAAGAAATAAGCATTACCATAATTGCTCTTGTCTTTCTCTGCTGTTACTTAAACATGAACACCTTCTCATCATATTCCAAACATGTAAACTTATGAGCTGTTTAGAGAAAGGAATATTACTTTCTTTATATGCTAAAATTACTCCTCCTAGCACTAGAAGGTGAAAACTGTACTGCTTTGCACTAATAAGGGTTGTCATGTGAACAAAGAAACTAACTGCAGTTCAGTCAGAAAAACAGCCTAAATTTCTTTCTTGAACTACAGATAGAAAGAGTGCCAAAGGGGTATCCTGACTAAGAACACAATTCTCTTCCCAAGCATACCCACATTACTGTTACTTTGAGGGGCAGTGCTGCTGCTTCTGTAAAAGTAAAACAGCATCTGTCCTATTTTGGAAAGTTTCCTTATGAAATGGATATAACAATAAAGTATCTTTTATTTTCATCTCTTTCTTTATGGATCTGCAAATGTCGACTGCATGACCTTTTAGCCTTTGGCTATGAATGTACTTGTACTTGGAACCTGTTCTGTGCACTATAGTTAGGATGAGCTTGTGTAGAAAAGCAGGGAAAGAGGAGATGGACAGAGAAAGTAGAGTTTTTTCTTAGCCTAACTAGGGTTTTATACAAACCCCTCTGTTTGTATAATAGTACTATTAGAAGTAGCAGTAGAAGTATTGCACTTCTCTGCAGCTAACTGCATTATTTTCTGCTTGCTTGAAGACAGATTAATTCATTACATGCAAGATGACGATCACGTTAAGAGAAAAATATTCATAGATTTGAAGGGCTGGCTTTTTGAAGCATCCATAAAGATAACATCCAAAATCACATCAAAATCTTACCTGGTGTCAAATAAACCAGAGAGAATAGAGAATAGAGAATAAATTTTTAGCATACAACTAAAACTAAAATTTAAATTCATTCCACTTTGGATGGATTGCAAAGTCAGGTAATAATTATTATAAGATCATATAATATTAATGTAAGCAGCTAAGATTTTTAGCCTCCAAAAGATAAAAACACTGGTTTTATGAGTATGCACTATAGTATTAAATTTTTATACTCACTAATGAAAAACTTAGTCACAAGCCTGGACAGTAAGTCAGGGTTATTATTGTCTAGACCATAACCAAAATTAAATTATATTAAAAGAGCAGAAACCCTAACAAAAACCCATATATCTGTATATGACTGTGTAATCAATATTACTTGTTATTGGGTGACAGTTATTGTCATTATAACTGCAGTACCAGGGAAAAACTTCATAGGCAAGTTCATAAAACAACTTTCTCCAAACAACTCTTTGTCGCCTTATTATGTAGGAACAGGAAACAAAGATATAAAAGGCACAAGATATATTTGACAGTTATAGAAAATAACACAATTTTTTGTCTTTATGGTCATTCTCACAGTAAATTTATCTTTTGATGTCATGCTACTAGTGACATCAACACAGAAAAAAATGTCTCTTTCATCATGTATCTTTTGGCATTTGGGACCAAATTTATTTTGTTGTATACAAATCAGAGGGGAAAGATAAAAGTACACTAAAGAACAAAAGTAAGACCTAATGTGAATCTGCTGATAGTGTAGTTGCTCCCCTTGGCCTCATCCATGGCTGAAGGAGCTGTAACACAGGGGAAGACACCATGCTTTGACAGCACATGGAAATATGGTACAAAGAAGATGAAACACGGCTGAAAAAAGGAATTCTTTGTCTAATGTGCAGCAGCAATGTGCTTTCCACAGTGGCTCCATCTGCCATTGGAAAACTGAAAAGGCATACCCTGGGAGACACAAGCTCCAGGATAATAAAAATTGGTCTCCTAGAGGATGGGAAATAGCTGTGTGTTACACCCCAGAAGGTAAGAGTAATCCAGGTTCTTGTTAATAGATGCCCTGTGGCAGATTAGAGTGAAGTGACACTGAATGATCAGTGCTTGTAAAAACACATGTGTAGGGTTTATTTTAGAACAATTTTGCAATGGAAAGTAGGTATGCAGCCATTTTAGTTATTATTATCTGCTGTAATAAGCAATATGAGTGCACAAACATATTACTTGTGAAAATGTATAAGGGAAAAGAAAGGAAGAAGAAGAAAGGGAAAAAGTATATAATCACCACCAGTGGATCTCCAGTGATGCTGTTTGTGGAAGTGCTGACCTTCATCCATTGGGACTGGGGGAAGAAGTCCAATAAACACAGCCTGATGGGTTAATAAGCACAGAGGTTCAGGTGGGAACAGCCTGGTGCCTCCCCTGTGTGGGGATATTTCAGTCCTCTGGTGGAAGGCCTCAGAAATTAGTCTGGGGGCACTTCAGGGGTCTTGGATGGTTTGTGACACCTTCTAAGGCACAACAGCTGCCTCCCATGTCAGTGCAGTTGAGCCAGTAATGCTCCCTGTGTGTGGGGGGCAGGTTTTACAACTCAACAGAGGAAATCACCATGATAAAAGAACAACATCCTATTGTCTTTCTTGTCAGCCTCAAAGCCTGACTTCACCAAAGCACACTGGTGCCTCCACAAATGGATAAATGTTTTGAGTCATTAATCATTAACAGCCCAGTCTCTCAAACTGTATCCATGCCCTGGTACACATACTGTTAAAAATTAAATAGATCCAGTGCTGCTCTGAATTGATAAGCACCAGGGAGTCTGTTTCTCCCACGACATTTCCAGCATATGGAACAGAGCATTTGGTTCACAAAGAGCTTGATCCTGCACCTGTTTAAGTCAGTGAGGACTCATCACTTCACTTAGTTTGACATTACCTATATGTGAAGTTGAAGGAATGCAGCAGTTACAGCAGGAAGATACAGCCAAGTTTATTGTGACTTTTTTTTTTTTCATTCGAGACTTGCCCCTTCCTCTTACTCTTTAAAATAATTTAAGGCTGAGGCTTCCAACTCCTTGGGAGGTGTGATCTGAATTATCACTGAGAGAAAAAAAATAATCTTGTGACCTTCGTCCCCTCAATTTAAATGAGCAAATTGAAAATATGTATCACTTTTATTTGTTTCTGTTACATCAAAGTTCTTGCTCTTCTCAGGGTAGGGCTTTTGCTGTTGTATATTTTACTTTTGTGAATGTGTACTGTAATTATGGTCTAATTAGATATTAAAGCCAGTTATTAAAAGTAGTTTTGAAAGAAAATAATTTAAATGTTGTAAATAAGATGTAGGTAATTGCCAGGCAAAGGTAAACAGTTTGATAATTACCAATGTTAAACTGAAAATATCTGATGTTGAAGCAAAGGCCTTAAGCAATGAAGTGAGTCAGCTATCTTTCAGCAGGTAAATCATCTGAAAATTCACCTCTAGGCCAATTAAAATGTCCATGCTATACTAATTATTCATTTGATAGCTAAATGTTCATTCTGTAAAGCCTGAATTCTATAAAGCTTTGCCAGGGAAAAAAAGATTACATTGTCTCATAATTGCATCAACTGTATGTACCAAACACAGATGTATTTTCACATCCTTTAGTAAAAGTGTAATCTATCAAACTTGGAGGACTCATCATGGGATTTCTATATCAAACCTAATGAACATGGGCCAGTTGGTTGCTTATTGCCTTCAGACACCCAGTCATTATTTATTTCACGAATCTGCAAACCAGAAACTTGATTTTAATCTGGATATTTTTTATAATATAGTCCTGACAACAAGGTTCCCAGTTGCAGATAGAATCCTCATATATCAGATCACTCAAGCAAATACATGTTTATCAGAAAGCAGTGTCTGAAGGAGAGGAACAGACAGACACAGAAGCTTCAAGTAGTGCTGGGTCAGAACTCCCCACAGCTCCTCCAAAAAGAGAAAAGAAACCAGCAAGGTATATTCACTAGCAGTCAACAATACACATCTCATAAAACGCTTTTAATGGCTTAGGATGAAAGGAAATATGAGGGATAAGTCAGCCAGCAGCCTCATTTCTCCAATCCTTCACTTTAGGAGAAAAACTTAAATAAGATTCTAGACACATATATAATTAAATATATACATGTAATTTTCCAAAATGAAACTGTGAAAAATATGTATTATGGGAGTGAAGTACTGTACAGTTTCCATTCTCAAATCACAAAACTAGAGTTTAGATTCCCCTCTCTTCAAGAGACATTGAATGTGCAGCTCCTGCATGAGAGAGAAGATCCTCATCTACAAGTTCACCAACAGTCAGGAATGAGATCCCTGCCCGGGATGGGGAGAAGAAGAAATCACTCAATTTACATCAGTGATTGGAGCACTCCCAAGGAGAGCAATAGTTATGGATGCTTTCATCATTATAAACCTGGTAAGAATTTTACCAGGCCTCATTTTGACAGCAGTGTGAAATGCATACTCATCATTAGCAGAATCTGAATTCCTAAAGTATCTCCTAGGCAGATAAGTGTCACAGTCACAAAAAAAAAACCCCAAATGTTATTTATCAAAGGATTCAGCCAGTTATACACGAATTTCACCAAAAAAAGACAAAAAAAATAAAAGGAAGTAAAAATTCCGAGCATGGATTTCCTTGACAGAGGATTGTTTCCTCAGTGGAGATTCCAGGTTATTTGTTCAAACTGACTGTGTTATCTGCCTATTGAGAAGAAAGAATATCTTAGCATTTCTAAGCAATGGAAAAATTCATATTCTCTTTACAATCAAAATCCTGAGGAAAATGTAAATTAATGTTCAAAAAATATCCTTGGTAGCCCAAGTGTTGAAAATCCAAAGAGACTTCAAAGCTCAAATCTTACAAGATGTTCCTTCTTCAGCCTCCAGAGAGAGGCTGAATGTTGCAGGTGGAATGGGGTGCAAGTGAATATGTTTGTAGAAAATTTAGAGAAATTTAGGAATTTAGAGGTTAAAAATTAGAGAGTTAGGGGAATTAGAAACCACTGTGTTTAGACTTTCTAGAAGAATGATTCATCAGGCCAGCTTTAAACTTTAAAACAAAGTTTTCATAGATTATATTTGTATTATTTTATTATTTTATAATAAATATATTATAACAAATATAATAATTAAATAATACAAATATAATACATTAATTTTTTCTCTCAGTGATACTACATATATTTAAAAATGCATGCTCCTATAAGTTATTAAAAGTTATAAGTTATAAATTTTATCAAATTTATTCTTTCCATTCAAGATGTTAAAACTCGAGATCATCAGAATAGTAAACAGTCAGATTTCGAAAATATTTGGAAAAATAACACCATGATCACGAAGAATTGAATCAGTCAACTTGTATGTAACTGCTTTTAAAGCAGAATGGAAATTGATGTTAAAATAAGTCTTTATAATATTTACATAACTAAGCACAAAAAAAAAAAAAAAAAGAAGACTAAACTAGAAACATGCTCATTGTAAGAAGAAATATGACCCTTTATCAGCAAGCAACAGCAACTTCAAGAGAAGACACAGCTTTTAGACAACATGTTTAAACAAGGCTGCAAGTCTCTGGTAAAAACACTCACCAATTAGCCCTGATAATGTTTTTTCTAGATCTATAAGCTTTGGCAAGAACAATTTCTCCATCCTTATTATCCAAAATTTTAACTATTTAAATTGAATACTTTATAAACCAATTTATATTTAATGACTGGATGTGACAGTTAGTGCTATGGTTTAATTGACATGGCAGAATTTGGTAAAACAACAAACTCAATATTAGAGGTCTTTTCCAACCTTATGGATTCTATGATCCTATGTATCTGCTATGATCATTGATTTTCAAAGACATAGAAAAATAGTTTTGTTTTCACTTTTTGTTTTATATTGATTTAAATTTTCTACAGCTGAGGCATTGGAATGCAAAAATCAATTTACTTTTCTTTAATTCAATTTAAGCAATTTTCTTTTAAAGTCATATTCTTTGTGTTGCATCATTTGGGATTCAAAGACCGCAGGAAAATCTTTATCTACCAACATGGGACAGTTCAAGTCTTTTTAATTACTAAAGCTTTCCTGCCACTGTTAGATTTAATTAAATCTTCCTTTTTGTTAAATTTAAATCTAGGACCAAATTCAAGCTGACAATGCCTCTTTGATTCTTGGTCTCAAAGGGGGAACATTTCATTTGTTGTGAAAACCATGAATGAACTACAGCTTAAATAAGGTAAATCAAAATGAGGGAAAATAATTACCTAATAAAGACAGTCCTTTATTTATTTTCACATTTCCTTGGTTTTTAATTTTTCCAACACTTCACCTCAGTAAATAAGGCAACATTTTTGGGCACATAGACAAAGGAGAGGACACAAATAATAACTGGGCACTTCCGATTTGAAATCTTTACTTACTACAAAAAGAGGGGAAATCTATCTGTATTTAAAATTAGAATCTACTTCAGCTGCTCAGTTTTTTGTAAAACCATGTCTGTATTCTTGAAGGAAACAATTACATACACACATTTCTCTATAAAAGAAGTGGCTCAGTCTTAGTGTGTCCTGCACGAATGTAAGGAAAATTGAAACAGCCAACTATTGCCTGAGTGAAGACCAGAATTATATTCTAATATTCTTACAGCAGATCTATTTCCTTCTTTCTCTGTTTCTTTTATTCATGTGTCCTTTACGTCTTCACTAGAAGTTACTATTTGTCATTGCCATTTCCTCTAAGTTTTCAAACCTTACACTTCCTCCTGAGAAACTTCTCTAAAAACATCAGGACTGTTGGGAAGAATAGCCAACCAAGCTCATTTCATGTACAAAAACGACAGAGGGTGATTTTTTTTTTTTCTTAAATCATTAGATACAACTGTAAATATCTGTTTATATATCAAGTAAAGAGGGTCTTACTGATTCTGTCAAGATAAAGGGTGGTAGAAAGGAGATGATAGAGGTAGCAAAGGAAACTTTTTCACCATTTCCATTTAAAATATACTGAAGTAATGTATATTCCGTGCTTGCTGTCTTTAGTGCTTTCTGAAAATAAAAGGCATCTAGAAAGAGTAAATGCTGATTTGCCAGAAGACAGTAAGGTGTAAGTCCAGACTGTCAACCAAATTTCAGCAGGTTCTCAGAAGACAACGTGATGATACCTCTTCTACATGGTAAATACAAACCTCCAGTGGGTAAACAGAAAGCGTATAATTGTATTTGCCTTTCTAACATAAAAGTATCTGAGTGGAAGATTATCCAAGATTTCTGTAGATGGAGATTAAAACAGCATGACCCTCTATTAAATAAAAAATCAGTCCATAAATGTTGACATGCTGTTTGGACGTTGGTTTCTTTTATGAAAAGAAATTGTACTGAATGCAATCAACAGTAGCTGTTAAATCTGAAATAAAAGCTTTTATTTGAGAATTAGAGCAGAAAGTGAAGGAGTCAAGAAAGTAAAATACACTGGTTTTATTCTTCCTTCCACATATCCTATTCTGTACCATTAAAAGCAGTCTGAAAATAAAAATCTCAAGAAATTTAATGCATATCTAAAAATAATCATACTATAATGTTAATAAATTCACTTTCAGAAATTTCTTGGTTGAAACAGGTGTATACCTGACTGAAATCCTTTTATTTTCCACTTTCAATATTTGCACTGAATGTCAATCAAATGTAATAGAAGAGAGTACTTGTTACTAATTTTCTGTACATTGTGAAAATTCCAGAATCATGGATTATCTAACAATTCTTTTTATTCTTTGTATTGTCATCGTACATGGCCTTTACATTCACCTCACCCAACAGAAACTTTGCAGAAAAAATACTGTAATAATGCTGAGTACTGCTGTGTTTCACTACTAAAACTTCATGTTTCTCTACGTAATTCTTATTAAACTACACATTTCACAGCTGTTCTTTCATCTAGAATGAAAAATATTTTTTGCATTAATTTTACTTTAGTAAAAAAAATGAAGGTTTTTCATAATCAAGAGAATTTGTAAATTACTTGACTCAAAAGGAAACAAACCTCCACAACACACATTTTTTTTGCCAAATGGAGCAAGGGCTGATAAATGTGGGCAGGGTATTCTTTCCTGTAGATACCATAGCTTGCTTATTTGGTACAAGATATTTCCTCACAGACAACACTAGAAACATTTTTGTTAACCCATTTCCTTCTGTAAGTGCCTCCTCACTTTCTTCTAAGCTGAGGTCTACAATCTTGAAAAAGAAAAAGGCCATAATGTTACTCCTAGGTCTGAGAAATGTTTAGAAGAGTCAGCATGTAACACCTTGAAATTCTGAAATCAGGTATCTTAAAGAAAATCAGGAGTTCCCTTCACATGATAAATTTGATAAATGGTTCTTTGATAAATGGTATTAGTTTGTAAATAGAACATAATCACAATCTGCCAACAGCATAATCTAAAATATTTACCCTTTATGCTATAACGCTGTTTCAGAAATTCCTAAATGAGCACTGTTGAGTTTGAAATGGCATAGGAAAATCTTACAGAGAAAATTTAAGCTTTGCTTAACTTGCAACATAGCTTAAAAAATGTCCTGAAATGTTCAAAACCATGTCTTTGCAGGTTTTGTTTAATTTGAAGGGTAACAGAGGCCCTGAATTTCATGAACAGAACAAGCACAAGGTGCTATCATAACAAGGCTGACAAGAATCAGCACCAGTATGGGGACTTCACTTTACCATATTCTTTAACAATCAGGAAATGGCATATGCTCTACAGAAGAGATATACACACCAATACAGACACAAATACTGGTTTTGAAATTTGCTGCATTTTAGAAACAAATAGGACATTGAATAATACGAATGACTTTTTAAGTTTTTTTTTTTCTCCCTGCAGTTTGCCTAAGGAAAGAACTTGTGATAATGTGGAAAGGAACTCGTATCATCACCACAGGAGCATTTGTTTAATGGCATTCATTTACATAGAAATATGCACCCTAGTAGGAACAATTTAGAAATTCAGCAAACAGCTTGTGATTTCAAAAAACTGTTGACAATGCTAACAATTTGCAGTGGTGAAATACCTTCTGAGTAGTTCAGATTATTATTTGTTTGCATAATTGTCATACTAAATCATTCCCTACCCACTGTTCTATTTTCTTCAGTGGTCATTTCCTCATTTTTATTCGCTCTCAGGCAGCCTCTCATTTTGCAAGTCAAAACTACATTTTCTAAGAAGGGTATTATTAGTTGTAAAAATTCGCAATAAATAATTTAACTCTGCAAGTTTGTGCAAGAAAGAATCTTGCATCTACATCTTTTGTACAAGATGTTTAGGCTTGGACTGAAAACATCCTCAGTTATTGTAGACCCAGCCTTCTCAGTCCTGTGATGGTAAAAGTTCACAGAGGGACTCAGCTCCAGAAGTGCTGGGTCAGGTCCTTCTATGGCAGTAAAGCCAAAGTTCATTATTATCTCGTGGGATTTAGGCATCTCCAAAAGGATTTCACAGTCAGCTGATGGACAAATGGACACCTACAACAGCCAGCAGAAAATGCCTAAACCATAAAAGAAAAAGCACTGTCTTGCTTCTAGACCTGGTCACTTGTCTGGAAGTTAGAATGAAGTACCTCCTCGAGAGGGCAAGGCACCATTTTTGTTAATGAAAATTGCACTCTTCCTCTTCGTCCAGGTGACTCTGTTCATGATTTCAGCACAAAGATTATATCAGTTATATTGCTTTCTAGGAAGGCAGATATCTGGGGTTCACTTGCATTCCCACTCAAAGATCCAAAAGTGCTTTCACTGGTTTCTTAAAAGACCCAATTCCCAAGCCATTGAGTTTTATATCTATGTTGGAATTGGGAGCTTTGTACACTGTATTGGCAGTGGTAATAATTCTGTTTGGTCCTGAAAGCAAAATTTTCTCTTTATTTCTTCCACAGCTGGAGAGAAAGGAGGAGGCAATATTTAGTAATCTTTTGCAGTTCTTGTGAGTATAAGAAAAGCAGTGACCATAAAGACCAACACAAATTTCTAGGGAAGAGAATTCACCAGATTTTGCTGCCTGATATATTTATTGTTTTAAATATTGGAAAAATAAAACATAAATCAGCCAGATCCAGTATAAAAATGAGATTTTTTGTGTGATAATAATGAACTATGATTCTTATTGCCCATATTATAGCTACAGCAGGCAGTAGTAACATTGAAATGAGCTTGTTTGACCTTCTTTAAAGAAGAGAAGTGCAGAACAAAATGATTAGACAAGGAAATATTAAGCAGATTAACAAGACAATTTGCAATAGAAATGAAAATGTGATTTTCCTTATAATTGCTCTGGTGTCTAGACACAGTGCACACATAACCATGAGTTCAGTACTTTTGTTTCTGCAAAATGAAACATATCTCCAACTTGTCAAATCAGAACGGCCACAAAAATATAAGTGAGGCATAATTACAATTTCTTGTAATTCTTCTCCACTTATTTCAAGGCCTTAAAATATACTTTGTGACACTACCATTATGTCTTGGCATTTTACACCAGACCTGTATTAATTATCTGGTTTAACACTATCTCTAGTGGAATAATTGTACAGCTTGACCTCTTTTTTTTGTTGTTTTTTTTTTTGTTGTTGTTGTTGGGTTTTTTTTGTTGTTGTTGTTGGGGTTTTTTTTGTGGTTTTTTTTTTGAGTTTTGAGCCCAAAACACTGTGTTTTAGCAGGATGGGACTTCTCAGTTCTAAAAGCTGTTGGGTCACTGCTTCCCTATATGAGCTCACAAATTCACTCCTTCCCAAGGTATTTCTCTCCCGGAAAATGGAGCTGCTAATCTTTACCTACCTCACTGAGGTGTCGTGAAGATCTGTTAACATTTACACAGTGCTTGGAAAATGTAAAGCCCTGTGAGCTACAATGAGACTTGGCCTAAACAGCAAAGCTGGGAATCCTCCTTCCATCACTGTATGAGCTACACTGAGAAGCTGGGCTGGGACAGAGACTCAGTTCAGGAAAATGTTTCCTGACAATTTCTGGTTAAAATTGTGACACAATTTACTGCTTAAATATTTAACAGTCTTTTTTCAGGTGAGAGAGAAAATACGGGGAGTAACTGCTTCATACAAATTCTCCTGTCTCCAGTGAAACATTTCTGAAAGATGTGACAAATACAGAAGCAGGACTAAAAAAAAATACGTTTTTTTTAGAAAAGAACCACCACAGAATGATATGAGTTTAGCTCTCTAGTTTTGAACAATATGCACGCCACAACCTTTCTATTTTGCTCTTGTTAAGAAAAAACATATGTAGTCATATGATCGGAGGGTTTTATTTGTGGGGTTTTTCATGCTACTGTGAATCAAGATCTGGACTATGACAGACAAAAAGAATTTTAGCCCTTTTCAAAATTATAGGAGATTCCTGCTACAAAAAAAAAAAAGAAATTGTGAGTTTTTCTAACACTTATTTCTTCTGAGTCCCTCTAGAGGCCCAATCCTGCTGCTTTTACACACTGAGTAGATTTAAACAGATCTTTCTGAAACCAGTATGCCAAACTCTTTAAAAAATGTCATCTTTCATATTCTTATTCCATTAAAAGCATAATATGGTGGAAAAAACATTTTTACCTTCCAGCTTTAGAAGGTAAGGAGTAAGGAAGGAAAGAAAACCTCCTCCTGTTTTCCCTACATTTTTCAAACCCAAACATAATACTAGATTAAAATGACATCAAAATATGAATATGTTTTCTTTGACTCATAGAAGGTGAGATCCAAAAAATTGTACCAAAATGAAGCACTTCAAGGAGAGATTCCAAAAGTGAGCATGATTCACTCAGCTCTCAACGCCACTGCCTAAACAATGGCAATCATATAATTGGGATACATACCTACCGATACATAAACCTCGACAGCACTGTTCGTCAGCTAACAGCCCCGAGAACAAAGCACTTCTTCTTCCTCGTAGAATCTGTAAATGGTGTAAACACCATGGGAGTCAAAGATTAATATTGCCATAAATTCCAAGCCGGTCTAGTTTATTCTGATGAGCCATACATTTCTGCATCATCCATCAGAGTATGAATACACACAGCTATTTTTTTCTGCTTTCTGCAGCACTGTCATCCAAGATGAAGAAACAGCAGATCTGAATATAACATTTTATGAATTTTCCTCCCAGTACTAATAATTGTCTGATGCCGAAATAGTCGTTTATTGAAATCTTCACTAAACATTATACAGTAATAATATACGTGTAACGAGACACGTAACAAATATATTTGAGAATCCTGGTGACACAGTACATTATTTCTCAGTATTTTTATAAGACCATAATGTCGAATGTGAGATGTCTGTGGTATATTGTAAGTACTACTGTATCTATAGGAATGAATGCTCGGAGAAGACTATCATATGAAAACCCTGCTGTACTAAGAAAGCAGATGCATACAGCGGATACTAAAGAGCTGCTTTTATACATTGTATACTGAGATTTTAATGACTCCAGTGACCACTACTTAGCTCAAAAACGGGCTCCATCCTAGTGCTGTTTGTGCTCGTGTATGCATATCAATAGAATTTCCACTGGCTTAATTCAAATATTCTGGAGACCACGACATCAATGCTAACTTTTAAAAGATATTAGACCATTTGACAGCTTCTCATGTCATGTAACAAAAGGCATTTCCTTGAAAAACACTGAAAATAAACCAAAACCATTTCAAATATAGGGCAGAACAAAATGCGTTCTTAATTCCTGCACTTTGGAAGCAATTTTGCAAATAATAAACACTGAAAATGTTTCAGAAAGTGCAATTTTGTGTTTCCTCCCCTTTATGTTTCACCCAAATGAATTTCCCTCTGGGCATCAAAAATTATCCCGATTTTAGCACCATAAGAGCCATGGCCCTATAAGAATGTTGGATAACAGATCAGTGGACTTACAGATATATTATGCTGCTTTACAATCATTGCATTGCATCAGAGGAAAGATTTAGTTCAAATCTACTGGATATCCATCTCATCAGCTCTGACGAGCCAGCCACTTGAAAAAGCCACATATCTTGATTGCTATTGCTTAAAAGGGCTTAAGGCACTGGTCTTTGGCATTTTTCAAGCTTTCTATCTGCAAAGTTTTTAACTGGACATTATTTGTTACCAGCCTTTAAATGCTGTAGTTATTAGCTTACGAGGCATATATTATTGGCAAACAAATGCGCATAAAATGCTCTAAGAAAAAGAAAGAGTGGTTGTTTTTTTTTTTTTTTTTTCTTTTTCAGACATTTAGCGATCACCGTCCATTGGGAAAGGTATTTTTTCTGCTTTCTTGAGTTTCGTAGTTTGAGAACAAAGCCTTCCCTTCCCGTGCATCTGGAGCTCCCTCTAGTGAGTCAGCAAACAGAACGAAACCTCTTCCTGGCACTTCTGCAGCAACTCAATAATGAACACACGCACATTTCTCAGCGGCCCGCCTCTTCAGAAATTTGAAGTAATTTCAAATGTGAAGCCCAGACTATTATTGAGGAGTATCTATTGGTTTCAGATGGGAATAGATTAAATTGGGTAAATGTAATCAGTCTCAATGGAAGAAAAATACCAGAGAAAAGGCTATAGAAATAAAAATTAACATGTAATCAAGAAACCATCAGATTTATGACAGTTAAGAATAGAATAATATATTTAATAGCTTTAATTGCTTATTGTTTGAGGTTTCTTTTCTACTTTAAAGGAGGTAATTAGATACTATAATGATTAGCCGGCTAAACGTTAAATTTTCACACACCAGAAGTACCTTAACAATGTTCTCAGATGTTTTCTGTAACATGGGAAAATTTTCTGAATTAATGCAGTTGTTCTCTCAGTTCTTTTCCTCTCAAATATGTTGGCTTCTTACACAACCATCAGTGTTGCTGCATAACTAGAAGAGCTGAAATAGCTCCCAGGAGATCCGTGGCACTGGGCTTGAAACCCTTGCACAGCCTGCCAGTTCTAATTCACAAACTGGAATTCATGATAATCCTCAACAAACCTCAGAGACACAACAGACTTGTTTATTTATTACCGTCTTTTGTAATACTTAAAATTTCAGCATGTTTACTTCAATCAGTGAATTAATCACATTCCAGAATTGAGACCTGATCCAGCAAACTTTTATTCTCTTGATTAATCTTAATCATGCCAAGAATCCCTTTAGAGCAGTGAGGGGAACAAGCACATGGCTGACAATTGTATGGGCAGGCTCTCAATTCCATCTGGAGATGTGGTCCTCTAGGAAGTGCTGATTCTCACAGCTGAATCCACACCAAAAATGCTTTTGACAAACATTGTCACAGGGCTTCCCCACAGATACAATCTGACCACGCATAATTACAAGTTCTTATCATAAAAGTTTCTAGGAAAGAACAACATAGTAATCTCAATCTGAGTATTGGGGCAACAGAATGATTTGTCATAGAATTTCAGGCTTTTAGAGAAAAAAATGCCTTTTCAACACATAAAAGGCTTTTTCAATGCAGTGCACTCAAAACCCCCCAAAAAATAAAGTATTTTTAAAATTAAAAAATAAAAATTTTGCTAATGACACGGAAGTGATGAGCAACTTGACATTTTAACTCTAATTTTTAATTTAACTTTCTGTTCAGAAATAAATTACATCCAATGTGATTCCCACTCAGCCTCATAACAATTCCGTATAGCCATATAGTAGAGGGCATTGCCTAACACTGTATAAATAATGCCTTACAGGACATATAGGATGCTTTAAACTGCACTAGCGGATAATTTAAGGGGAATAGCACCAGCTATTCAGCATACTAAGTTGTCTACCTAACTAATCAACAGCCTTGAAATGGCTTCTTATATATCTTGTGTGTTTAATCATTACTTTTCTACACATTGGTGGCTGACTTATTTAAAATCTTACTTAATCCAGGCATACTTCTAAAATTAAACCGATTTAAGATGAAGTACTTTATAAATCAAAATAATTCTCCAACATATCAATCTGTGCAAATGACATCCTTGAAAATCTCAGGAAACTGTGCCAGGTATTCAATGGGTCAGAAGTAGATTTGTCCTTTGGTAGCTTAACTGACGGTAAATAACTTTCCAATGGTCTTTAGTAATAATAGAGGAAGTAGGAAAAGTTCTGGATTCTGGATAAGTCCTAACATAAAATACCCTGAGTTTTTGCAAGGGTACACTTCAGACATAGTGAAGAAGGGGAGGTATTGAGCATCAGAATGAGAACACTGCTGGTGTTTCAGCTGGAAGAGCACTCTGGGAGAGGCTGGAATGGCTCATGGCTTAGACAGTGTTGAGATCATCAGAGGACTTTTGTCCACTGTAGCAAAAGTTGCAAAGAAGCAACTGCTCATCTGTGACCACCAAAGAACACCCCTCCTCAAACACGCCTTCTGAGGTAGGTCATAAAACACTTGTTGGTGCAAAGTAACCCGGGAGCCTCAGTTCCTTTCACAGGGAAACCTGCTTGTTTTCACCTTACATCTGGAATCATGATCATAACAGCACCCCAAACACCATCCAGGTCTGTGAAGCACAGGGCCACCATACACAGGCCACTCTGGAAGTACTCCAACAGTCCTGAATCGTCTGCAGTTTCTTTTTTTGCATGGAAATAGCTTCTCTTTAAGAATAATCGTTAGAGGGTATGGTGCAGAACCAATTTGTGGTGCTCACAGGCCTGGAGGTTTTTTCAGAAAAGTCAAAGTGAGCTGGTTTGTGCCACACACTGAGTGGCAGAAGAACTCAGACTAAACACTACCCACTTCACTGAGTTCTTGTGACAAAGAAGTCTTGGATTTGCTCTCAGCTGTCTTAAAGGAGCCCCATTCTGGCTTTTTTGAAGGGTAGAGTAACACTCAGAGCTATACACTCTTGTTTCTTGAGAAGCCAAAAGAGAATTTTATAGTATCTTGTCTTTTACAGCAATGCAGAACAGATTGTCCATGGTTTGGAGCAAATTTCAGGTTTCATAGTTTTATTGCATTATTTATCCTTTCTTTTACACTATTTGTAAAAGCTCCTTGACAATTTGGGCATTTTATTTTAAGTAATCAAAACAAATGTCTTCATATAGTTCACAACAGAATATTGCCTCATAATTGCATTGTATTATAAAATACAGCAGATATGGAAGATAAGTGATGACATAAAATCATTGTTGATAAATTTTGCAGATGACACAAAATTCGTTGAAGCATTAAATAATCAGGAAGACAAACTGCTTCAGAATACTGTATTCCCTGATTAAATGCTTATAACCCACTGAAAGTTTTAATACAGTTGGCATCAAGACTAGAAGTTGGTAAGTCAGAGGCTGCTGATGTGTGACATCACATCACCACTCCAATGTGGCATCAGAGTGTAAACAAAAAGCAACAAGGAAGGCCTTTCAGATTAAAAAAAAAAAAAAAAAAACCCACACATATCCGGACTGTGCAGGAGATAAATATCCAGTTCATCTGACTGGATTTTTAAATCACAGATTTCTAGGGTTTTTTTTCAGATTTTTGTGTTGATCTGGCAGAGCAGTCGTCAGGTTCTGGATTTCTGGGGTGCTCACCTCCCACCTCTGTCCCTCCACCCATAGACAGGATTGCCTGTCACTGCTGCTTCCTTCCTCTCACTAGCACTGACTGAGCTGAAACCTTCTGTTTCACTTGTCAGAAATATTTTTCTCTGCTACACCTTATTTTTTTTTCTCAAGGAAAGCATAAGCACTTGCTCAGCTTCCTTTCTAGAAACTCTCTGCTGTGGTTTGGCATTGGCCAAATGCCAGGCACTCACAAAAACCTCTCACTCACTCCTCTCTGCAACTAGACAGAGGGGAGAAAATATAAAGAAGGGTTCATGAGTTAAGGACTGGCAGAAAACACTCCAAGGTCAAAACAGGCTCAACTGAAAGATATTAAGTGAATTTATTACTAGTAAAAATCAGAGGAGGATAATGAGAAGTAAAAATTAGTCCTTAAAAACACCTTCCCCCTTCCCCCCAGCTCCCCCTCCTTCACACCAACAGCACAGGGAGACAGGGAGTGGGGCTTTTGGTCAGTTTGACATCCAAGGTTTCCTCCCAGTGCTCAGGGAGAGGAGTTCTTCTCCTGCTACACTATGGGGGTCCCTCCCACAGGAGACAGATCACTGTGAGTTTCTCCAGTGGGGCTCCAATCTCACAAACAGCAATCCTTCCAAAACTGCTGTGATGTGAGTCCTTCCCACAGGCAGACAGTCCTCCCAAAACTGCAGCAGTGTTGGTCTCACTTCCACAGGGTGCAGCCCTCCAAGGAAAGGCTGCTCCAGAAGCAAGGACCCTCTCTCTCCACCGGGTCTCCCACTGGATCACAGCCTCCTCCAGCTCCTGCATGGGCACCTCCCCATGGGCTGTGGGTGGTTCTCTGCATCCCCTGTGGATCCCCATGGGCTGTGGGTGGATCTCTGCATCCCCTGCAGATCCCCATGGGCTGTGGGTGGATCTCTGCATCCCCCAATGGATCCCCACAGGCTGTGGGTGGATCTCTGCATCCCCCAATGGATCCCCATGGGCTGTGGGTGAATCTCTGCATCCCCTGTGGATCCCCATGGGCTGTGGGTGGATCTCTGCATCCCCTATGGATCCCCATGGGCTGCAGGGGCTCAACTGCTTCCCCATGGGTCTCACCACAGCCTGTAGAGGAATCCCAGTTTCAGTGCCTGGAGCACCTCCTGCCCCTCCTGCACTGGTGTCTCCATGTTGTTTTCCCTCCCATGTTCTCACCTCCTCCTCTTCTCTGGCTGAAATTGGCACTGTGCCACCACTGTCATTGTGATTTCTTCCTCCTAGATATGTTACCACAGAAGCATTACCACGATCTCTAATTTGCCTGCAGCGTGTCCATCTTCAGAGCCACCAGGGACTGGCTCTGCTGGACACAGTGGAAGCCTCCAGCAGCTTCTCAGAGAAGCCACCTCTGTGGTCCCCCTGCCACCAATAACCAGACCATGCAAAACCAACAGACTCTCACATACGAGACAGAGGAGGGAGAAAATACCCCTCTGAACAGCACCCTGCCCAGGGTCCCTGTCCTTGTGCAGAATAAGGTGATCCTGAAACACCAGCACCCTCCCAAGAAGACTGCAGAAAAGTAAAATGTGACCTGATGCAGTACACGAGAAAGGAAGCAGCTGGTCTCACAGTGAATTAAGAAGGATATAAAAGTATAAACAAAAGTTCAAAAGAATGACATAAAAATGGACCAAGCAGCAAACCAGTCTTTTAAATGTGAGGATTAAAGGACTCAAAGGGTTTAACAAGAGACTGTGGAGGCACTGCTGGGTGAATGTACTTGCATACTGAAAGTCTTGTGGGTATGGGAGATTTTTCCACCTTGCTAACAAAGCTGTAGGCAGCCTACCAGCCCTGCAGCCTGAAAGTCAGACTATTTCAATTTTGCAGCAAAAAAACAAATTGAGAGATGTGAGGCAATTTAACATTGTAAGAGCTTTACTGAGAGAGAGAGAGAGAGGCTCCGTGTTCTTGTTGCCTTCAGTATTTTTTCCATCTCTGTGTCTGAGATTCATTTGTCTCGTCACAGGGCTCCCCATGGGATGTATGTGTACATAGATGGTTCTGTGTCTTTCCTGGCCCACAGGAAGAGCCAGATTCCCTGCATCACCTCAGAAAGCTGATAGTATTGGCAGCTGTACATCCACAGCATGTTCAAAACAGCCCCAGGTCTCTTGGCTCATGTCCTGAAATGGTCAAAATCTTATGCTACTTACTTCCCAAGTGTATTTTCAGGGTAATTTTACCTTCAGCTGAAGTGTAAGCAGCTGTCCAACAAAAGGATATTGGCAGGAGCCAGAAGGATATATTCTAAAAATTACATTTCTCATCAGAATCTGGGTTTCAAATATATCTGTTTATAAAGTGAAATAGAGATCCCTGCTTCCCATCTTATACTAAAAGGGTTATTTATATAGTCAAGGACGTCTCAGTAAGCTAGCATGTTAACTCCAGCTTAACATCAAGTGTATCCATAAGATCTTTCCTAAATGAAAACAGATGCAAATATATAGTTATTAGCATTGATTAAGTATCGAGAAAAGTGTGATATAGCCCTCTGGTATACCACCACTGATCATATATGTCTTGTCTATTATGTGACATGATTTTTTATTGTAACTTATAGCCTCTTTGCAACCAGAATGCTCAACAGGGGTCCTCTTTTTAAAAACTAGAATTTGCCAGCTGTTCCAATGAAGGTAATTTTATCAGAGACACTGCAGTAATTTTTTATAATAAAAGTGCAGCAAAAAACATATTATCAGAACACTTGCTATTGGGCAAGGGCTCTGAAGACAGCTGGAGCATCCTTTCAGTTTTAACAACAAAAAATGAATATAGTTCCAAAATCACAAAGCTGTTCTTGAATAAGAGGAAATTAGTTCTCATTTTTCATCTCCCAGTACCTTGCTTTAGATGAAATTTTTCCTGCACTTTCTGAATATGAAACTACTCACTTTTCCCTACTTTTTGCATAATTTTAAACAGTGAACTTTACTTTTAAAAAAAAAATTTCAAATCTTATTTTTTAAATAATTAAATCCAAAATTAATTGGATAACCTTCAGATAGGAATCCAAAAGTCAGCAAGTTTACCTGAAGGAAAATTTTCAACCTCCAGAGGTACATCAGAAACAAGTCACGTCTCTTTTGTTGTTATTGCATAGCAGTGATATTGAAAAATTGATACCTCCCTTAAAACAGGCTATTATGGGCCACAGTCCTTGGCATTTGATAGATCAAATTTTTATATAGTTGATAGGTCCAAATACAACCACTTGCATAAGGAGGATCCAGCATAAATTCTACTATTTCTTAAAACTATGCTATTTCAAACAAAAATTCAGATAAAACATCTGAGGTATGTTTTATCGAGGATACACTACACCAAATTTCACTCCATAAGGACAAGAATCAGATGATGTGCTGAGGGGAAGGAATAAATGCTGAAAAAATCCCTTATCAGGTATTAACAAAATACATAAAACACATAGCCTGCCTCAGTAACAGTGGTTTTGTACAGTAGCACCTAAATGCTATCAGTTTTATGAAGTACAAATCAGGCTGTCTTAAAATTTACCAGCAAAATCACCAAGAAATATAAAGTCCCCAAACATATGGTGTTACAAAAGTTGGTTTTAGCAAAGGAAAATTGGGATAAGGAGAAGCACCAAGAGTCATCAAGGGAAAAAGTGGAAACAGTTCCTGCATTATATCAGTATCAAATGGGAGAGTGGTTTATTTCCCAACAGGTAAGAGTTAAAAAAAAAAAAAAAAGGCACAAGTCAAAATAAGTAGAAATAAATATACAAAATGCAGCTGAAATAAATTTTAAATATATGAACTCTATATGTAACAAAGTAATGCAGTAACAAGACTATTATAACCTCAGAACAGTTCATCTTTCTATGAAAAACTATTCTGAAAAGATGGCTTTCCTGACAAGAACAATTTTGCCACTAAATTTAACAAGATGAGCATTTAGTCCTGTTGATGATCTGAGCTTTGAGGTCAGATTTGACTGTTCTGAGAGCCAAAGCACCAAATTAGCAACACATGCATATGCAATGGCTGACAGAATTTTCATGTTTAGTTTTCTGTTAAACCTCTTCACTTTGACAGATTATGACTGCCATTGATACTGATGTTTAAATTCTCTTCTGTTGCACAGGCACCTGATCTAAGTCATGCAGAGATTATGGGCAAATCACATTTACAAACTTTCCCCCAAGATTTTGCTTATAAATTCAGGTGAAAGCATGAAAACTCTATAAGCAGTAAAGTGTCAACTTTGCAACTCCAGAGGTAAGTAAACTATCTATCAAATTCAGTTTAGCCATGTGTATCTCCAACCCTAATATTTGAAGCAGCCAGGTACCATTAAAGTACAGCATAGAAAATCATTCATCATCTGTGTTATCTCAAGGCATTAATGGCACAGTCATATTTGGTTTGCTAATGAAGTGTAAAAGTTTCTTTTAGTTCTGGATCATAGATGTAAATTATAGCAAAAATTAATTTCCTAAGGAACAAAAAACTTTCTTGCAAAGGATTTTGCTATGCTTCACTCTGCTTCAAACCACCAGCTTCCCCATCAGCAGACATTATACTGGAAGATGAAGATTTTTCTTATTCTTAAAATGCTCCAATATAATCTGCCTGTATTGTTTTATCTAATCATGTCCTTTCTAGCCCATTAGTGCACTTGACAAAAAGGTGACCTTGTAAAAAATATAATAATGACATCGATGAAGTCACATTTTCACAGATCTTGCCTACTTAATAAAATGAGTTTTAAAGATTTTATAAACTGGTTAAATCACTCAGTGGACATTCTTAAACTAACTTTTAATTCGAGGTAGTAAAACATATATTCTTACTACAAAAAAAAAAAAAAAAAGTGATTAAAATGGTGTCACCTACAAACTTAAATCAAATTGTCCAAACCAAGTGAACTCGAGTATTCAAGGCAGAACTTTTTCATGTCAAGGTTAATCCAGGTGGCTCACCTGAAATTTCTGATGAAGGCCTGCTGCACCAGAGGCTAGTAGACTAGCATATACAAAAAGTTATTCCACCCCCTCCTTTCCAATGAAAATCCTGCAATTTACTGGAGAGCAAATGTCCAGGGAATTGTGCTGGACACCATTGGGACCATGGTACCCAAAAAGCCTGGGCAAGTCTGTTCTCTCAAATTTTCTTTAACTTTTTATGTATGCTTATGCCTTGGACAGCACAACATTTTAGGAAAACTAACCTAAGTTTAATTTTTCACTAGATATAGTGTCAGTTTGTTTTAAACATGCTGCCCAATAATTTCAGTCAGTGTCCTCTTTTTCTTTCACTGTGGTAATTACTGAATAAATTATATTTCTTTCTTCTGTATAAATTTACATTTAATTCATATTTTTGAGTGAGAATTTTCCCCAGTCTCAAAATTCTTTGTCTAATCAACTTTTGCACAGAAGTTTTTCCATGTTTCTTGTGAATTTTGTGGCCTCTCCTTGCCCTTTTTCTACTTATCCTCTATCCCTTTGAGATAGGATGAACAGAACTGAAAATAATGCTTAAGCAGCAGGGACATCCTGGATGCATGCAGCCTGGTAATGGTTTTCCTGTTTTCCAATTTATTCTGTTCTTTTCCAAACAGTACCTAAAAATCTGTTTAGATTTTTCTAGCTACTTATTTCACTGATAGTTACCTCTGAAAGTAACAGAATGGGATAAAAGGGGGAGAAGGTGGTTTTGACAGAACATTTCTCAAGCTCGTGTCAGCAAGTAATAATGGGTTGCGATGAGTAGTCCCTGCCAAAAGCTGAGGCCACAATGAAGATTATTAATTTAATAGAACATATGTATAGCTAATACTTGTTACAATATGTAATTTGCAGATTGAAAAAGGCTTCCAACTGTAATAAGGCAGAAAGGGCTTTAAATAGCAAAGTTAATTTTTGCCTCTGCTGCTAGATAAGCTATCACTGCTCTGTTTCACTGAGCTCAGATGTGAGAATTTAGGATGGAGAAAGAAAGCAAGAAGGATTTATATTGAATTTAGAAGGCGTGAAAAAATTTAGAGGAGATCCACAGGAAGCTAGTGCCTATGGGGAGAGGATATTCCCACCTCTCTTTAACTGGATGGAGGCCTGGGTAAAGCTTAGCTGCTGGTAGGAAAGAGGAAAGGGGGGGTAATTCTTTGAACCTAAGGTCTCAGATTTTTAATAAAATTTAGCATATTTTTGCTAAAATGGAATGTTTTGTTTTAGGCAAATTTTTCGCAGGCCTTTAATGAAGTATCTGACCCAAAGTTCTACTTAATAAATGCTACATTTTTTATCATTCAGCTTGCTCAGTGACATTGCAGTAGATGCAATGGTATCAGATTGTGGGTGAACTGTCTCCTCAGAAACAGACGTTTCAGAGACAGCAGTGCAGACTTGTGTCTATGGTGGATTTGGAAGAGGCAGAACTCATGGGTGGCTCATGTCAAACTGCAAGGATCTGTGTGGTTGCACTTCTGGGTGCTGGGCTTTAGGATAAACCTTCCTCTTGTGTTTACTCACCAGCAATTTTTCTGCAAACCCACCCAGCACCACATTTTGGTCTGCTTTGGAACCTCTTCACAGACTGTCACCTTTTAGGCAGAATTCCATTTGCAACATACCTGCAATATTCAGTGTTTTAAACCTTTAAATCTTCACTATTTTCCACTTCTTTCCAAGCTTTCTCTTGTTTCTGGAATGAGTAATCTTTACATAATCACCAGTCTCGCCTTTCTCAAAGCTCATTTTTGCTTTGCTACACACAAAGGACAACATATGTTGAGGTATTATAATTATTCTTAACTTGAATGCATGGTCATATTAATGTCAGCACTGTTTCATTGGTCTTTCTGTATTCCTTCAAAGGTGTAATATATCTGGTTTCATAAAGACTTTTACAATATTCGTGTGTGCGTATGTGAATACATCATCCTTGTTCCCTTTACTCAGAGGAGCAGATCAGCTACTTCAAAAATAATCCAACTCAAAAATCAAAATTTAAAATATGACAAAATGAAGCACACTCTGAAAAAGTCTGCTCATTTCAGACACCTGTACAGGGAGCCAAGTGTCAGAAGTCCAGCAGAAAGAATCCCATCCCTGAATCTATTTTCTCATGGGTGAGCATTAGAGAACAGGAACTATCCTTCTTTTCAGCATATGTATGCACATGAACACTCATGTATGCACAGAAATATGATAAAAATAATTGCAGAATGCTATCTTCATTTTAGATTATTTCTTTTCTTGCAGTCTTAATAATTGCTTCTCTTCTTATCAATTCCTATAGTGTCTAGTATAAGCTAACAGGTCCAGCTCCATTCTAGTTGTTCTCCTAACTAAAAGCACCACATACTTAACTAACAAAAATGCCTTTCTTGTAAGCTGTTGTATGCTGTGGTTGAAAGCCACTCATATTCTTTGTCACAGCTGCAATCATTGTAATTATGTTGTTAGTGCATTAGTTGGCTTCCATCTGGAGCACAGTGTTTGTTCTCAATAGATGTCGTATGGTTGAAAGGCACCACTTAACTATGAATCACCCTTTATTGATGTAATCATTCTTACTTTACGAACACAGATAATTAATATAAAGCTTCTCTGGATGCAGCATTGGCAATCTCACTTTGGCAGACTTTTTTTTTTTAATATCTTTCCAAAACACTCATTTAATATCTTTTTTCCCTGCACTTTTCCAGTATCATTCCATTAAAATTTTCTCACTTGTAACAAGGAAGTATAAGAAGTTCTTAATTCCATTTACCTGTTCATATGGAAAAGCTTGCATTCTCTATAGTGGACAAGAATTAACATCTTTCTCTATGACTGTTAAATGCCCAAGAAAATCCTTACCTTACCTTGAAATCCATGATGATATTCCATTTTTAAGACTGTTCCCCTCTTTCTTGCCTCAAAATTGGAGCTGGCATAGTTGCAACTCACTTAATGTTGAGGAGTACATTTAGGACTTAGCACAGCCTATAATCTGTCCTCCATTGAGAACACCTCTTCATCACTCTAGGAAAGCAAACCTGTCATTTTTAAAGAGGTCTCTTGGCATCAGGGTGCAGGCAGAATCTTAGTGCTTGGAAACTTGTGTCCTGCATTGATTGGAAATAGCATGAATAATTTCCAAGCATGGTGCAAAAGGCCAGGGGTCTAGAGCATGCAAGGCAGAAAAGGAAAGTTAATTGCTGGGTGGGCTAGGGATAGTTGTTGCTCCATGTCAAGAGATCACTAACTATGTAACTGAGATGAGTAATTTTTCCTAATTCGTTATTGAATAGGTCAGTAAAATATTATACACTCCAGCACACTTTTAAAATATTATAGAACAGAACAAAATATAAAGGACAGTTAGCCCTGTCAAGTTCTGTTCTGAGTCTAGGACACAGGTGAGCTCTTTCTTCTCAGGTGTAACTTAAGCTAGCTGACCTTAGAGGTGCAGTGCAGCCAAACAACCTGCCCCCTCTGTTGGTTTGCTCTTCTCACATCCCCTCTCTTTTCCCCTACTCCCTTGTTGCTTCACACCTGAAGCAGAACCACAGGTTCTCAGGGCAGGAGCTTTGTATTTTCACCTGTTTCATAAAAGCACTTAGACAGTAGTAATACAAATATATTTAACAATATAATAACATGGGTCAATAACTGTAGAATTTTGTAACTTATGATAGAATCAGAACATATCCTCATTTTTACCTGTGGAGTTTGCCTCTTGTCAGGTATTTTGCTGTGAGTTTAGCCTTAGATTTTTGTTTGGGCTCAAGTTTGTTATCTTCATTGTAGAAAAGTAAAAGAAGAAGGAGAATGAATTTTCAAAGCTAGCTGACTTTTTCCTATCTGGCAAACAGTCCAATTAATCTCATTATTGCTACAAAAGAAGGACGGGAAAAAAAAAGAGTAAAAAGAGTAGACCAGCATTCTAAAACAATCATAATCCACACAGACAAAAAGGAGAAAAGAAAGCTTGCAGAATATTTACCTCTTGTTTTCCTTTGCTCAATTCTCCAAAGACACAACAGCAACATATCCTTTAATTTAATATGTATGAAAAGCTTGCAGCTGATTTTTTTTAACTTGATTTCACAGAATCACGGAATATTCCGAGCTGGAAGGGATCCACAAGGATCATTTTGTTTGTCCATTTGACATCAGTATTAACATTTTATCCTCTTCAGATAAGGTGGTATTCATTCCTGGTGACTCATCTTTAAATCCAGTGCTGTGACAACAGGTGAAGTCATCACAGTATACGAGACACATTTCCTCCTACAGATTCTGTGTTCCATAGACTTAATTTAATTTACAACATCTTCTGATTTCCCATGGACTCATTTCTGTCCTTCTTTCCTAGCCTGCAAGCTGCCATTAAATCACCTTTTCTTTATTTATATCCTTGCTAAAATGCATGTTTTCCTTCCTAGAATTCCAGCTAAATCTGAATTATCCTATTTACACTTCAAATTACTTCACTGTGCATTGCTTCAATTTTTTCCTTTGTCAGAGCCTCTCAGCTTTCAGATCTTTCTATATTCTGTTGACTGGCTATTCCTTTGGGGTTTTTTCTCTTCCTCCAGGAAAGATGAAGGAAGGAAGGATTATTCATCTATTTGTTTGCAAAGAGAATTCGAGGCTGGAAAGAGTTAAACAAATACTGAGGTCTTAATCAAGGAAAAAGAGTAAATCCATTGAATGAAAATCCCAGACAACCTACCAGAACGAAAGAGTGTGTTTAAAAAAGAAAAGGTAAAAATATGATAAAACACTAAAATTAAATAAAGGTAGTTTGGCAATAAGCATTCATTCCAAGAGCTGAACAATTTCACAGAGGCAGAAGGAAGGTATGAGACAAACACATTGATGCCATGCCTGTTCAAAACTTTGTTCCTTGTTACTTTTTTTTATTATATTATTTGACCATCCAGATTTTTTTTCCTATGTAAATATTCCTGGTTGGTTTGCTTGTTTTTTGAGCAGTATTTTTTAACTTCTCTACTGGAATTCAAAGACAGATTGAGTCAAACAGTGTTCCTAGTCACAGTCATGGAACACCTCTAAAATAATAGTAAAGCAAAATTTCCCTCATTTTATGCAATTCTATCTGGCATCTTCAGGACATATTGAAGACAATATACTCATTCCTCTGAGTGCTGATGTTTTTTTATAACTGTAATTCATGTGAAGCATCTGTCCTGCCATCTGTGATTACAAAGTTGTTCAGCCTTGGTTTTGCGTATACAGATTGATTTTTGAAGACATATTTTGATGAATCAAAATACAATAATTTCAAGGAATTATTTCTTGAAGCATTGTCAACCCATGTAAAGGGAAAAAAAATCCTGAAGGAAAATTTAATTCACTAATTAACTAACTTGCATGCATTAGAAAAAAAAAAAAAGAGCATATTGAATTAATCCCCAATACCTGATTGCACAAATTAACAATAATAGCAGGGGCAGTAAAAAAACAACTTAAAATTTTATTTTGTATGCTCAAGGTATTTCTACTCTAGAAAAAAATAAAACAAGTTTAAAAGTAGTTTGAGGAAGCAAAATGAAGACTGAAGTGACAGTTATTGTTAAATGGAATAAATGCTCACCAAAATCCAGATTGCCCAAAGGAAAATCTTGACACAATTTAAGAGCAAAGCAAAGTTCAGAATATTTGAAGTTGGAACACATCATTTTACTACGAGAAATTGATGACAGGTTAAAATGAAAGCACTTAAAAATGTGTAATTAATAGCAATCATGAATTTCCATTAATAATAAAGCACTTTGCTCTGAGAATAATGTACATCCATTTAATGAAAAATATAATTTCTCCTTAATCACCCATTTTTTGTCTGCATGCCTTTTTAACATTAGCATGTCTTTGCACTGTTTTTAGAATAGAGGCTCATTTTAACAGGAATATCAGCAGGTTCTTGCCCAAAAATAAAACACAGGAATAAGAAATCTAGGGGATATAAATACGCTTTGAAAAGCTATTTCCACAAACACATGCTGAAAGTACTTTCCCAGTGATTTTAGAGCCATTTGTTGTGTTCTTTAATTGTAAGATTAACTCAGCTTTCAGAAGGGAATATTTTAAACCTGTAGTTTTCTAAGAAGAAAGAGAAATAGAGTAACCTAATGTACTATAAGTGGGTGTAATTTTGCTGATATACACCATATTTTAATTTGGCAAATCCAAGCTTTTGTCTACTCTGTTGCTTCCCTGTAGCAGTCAAGGATTTATACACAAGCAACACAGAATGTTTAATTTAGCAAAATTGCCATTTCAAAACTGTATAGTCGAATGTTTAACTAGAAGTGTTTGGGGAACAGATGGACTATTTAATTGTTGATTTTTTTAAAAGTCCTTAAAACAAATAAACAGCCCATTTGAATGCAGTTTTGCTTGAAATATTCTCAAGGGTATAACTGTTAATGTATGAATAAATGTGTTTACAACTCCACTTTTACTGCTTAGGCAATCTTACAAGCAATTGAAGAAAAGTGTAAATATCACTGCATTTAACATGATTCTTTTACGTCACAAGTAGTAAAAGAATAGAAATTTCAATATCTTACATATTTGTGACTGGTGTACATGCTCCTTGCATGAAATACTCCAGGTTTTAGAGGACTGCAAAGCCTCCCATGTTCTCTGCTGTACTAGGAAAATACAGGAAAAGAAGGAAAAGGTCCCAACAGCAGCACAAAAGCGGTTTCTCTCACAGATACCAAGGGTTAGTTACTGTAATGTAGCTCTGGACATCAACCATGTGACTGAAATGGAATAATGCCTCTAATTCAATCCATTGTAGATAGAATTTCTCAGATGTTTTCATCTTTGTCATGCATATATACTAAGCTAGAAGTAGACCTGGAGTAGGATATGATGGGCAGTATTAAATCCCTGTAGTATTTTCATAAAACATTTCCTTCAGGGACTGCAATATACTTGTAAGAATCTTTGAACATGTTTTACACTGACCTCAACCCCATCCCTGCAATTAATTCAGGCAAAGTGGAGCAAAATGAAGTTTAGACTGAATGGGTAAGGAGACCACTTTGTGTGTATGAGAAGTACCAGATTGCTCAACCAAAGAGATCAGGTTTGTATAACTAACCTTTTCTACAAGACAATTCAGAATGACTCATGATATTTTGACAGGAGTAGAGCAGTGTCTGCTCTGGAGGATGCAACCCAGCAGTCATGGAGATTTACAGTGTGACATTGGGCAAGATGTGTCATTGAGTTGTAGGTGAGTTACCTCCTATTCCCAGTTCTGCTGCCTCTTTCACAGGCAGCTGCTCGATTCTTAGCTCAGAGAAAGAGCCTATGGACTTCTGGGCCACTTTCAGTATGTTTCTTTTCTTTTTCCTTTTTCAAAACACTTGTCAGAATATTTAATTTTTATTTGAGCTATATTTAAAACTCTTTTATTAAAAAGATGGACTCATATTTACCATGGAAGCCATTGTCAGAGGTGCAAACATGTTCAGATGAAATATATTTTATAATCTGTTCATTTCTGTGCTTATTCATGAATTTTCTGCAGCCAACTTTTAGAAGATTATTATTCAGTCAATGATTAGTTTTAATTTTTGCAAAAGCAAAACCCCAAAGTGTTCTAAATGGACTGATATGGCTATGGAAACAGAGCAGGATATTTAAAAAATGTAACTGCAGTCAGTCTTTGAATCAGTCTTTGACATTATTCCTCCTGTTATGAGTATACAAAATAAGTCAAGCAGCTTTAAGATCATGAAGCTCCACAACCAGCCTTATCCTGCTTATCTCAGTATTTATGTTCTCTGGGTTGTGCAGACGTGAACTCAAGCTCACCACCTCTTTTTTCCATGTGTTTTCATGACAGCATTTCACCAGAGCGGTCTCTCCCATGAAAACCTTGATTCAGGTGTATCCTAAAGTGAATGCCTAATCAAGGTCAGCTTTTCACCCACCACAACACCTTCCCTGCCCTAGCAGACCTCCTGCTGCTGCTGGGAAACCAGGCAAAGGCACATGGAGCTTAGCCAACCTGTAAGGGTGGAGACAAAGGCAAAGGAGACAGTCAGATCAGCACTCCTTGGCATACATGCTGCCCTTGGCACCAAACTCTACTCTCCTGCCTGGGATCACAGCTTTGACAAGGTCAGCTCTGTCCTTTTCCTTGTCATCCAACACTTGTCCACAGAGCAAATGTTCCAGTGAATGAGACTGGAACACTACTAGATCCCAGGGAGACCAGCATGTCCCTCCCATTCACATCTCCTCACAAAGTTGTAGAGAGGACTGATGTCTCTTCTTAACCTCTTTTACTCCAAGCTAGACAACCCCAAGGTCCTCAGTTACTTCTCACAAGATAGGTCTTCTTCCTTCTGACTTCATATTTTCTTCCTGAGTGTTCTGATATAAAAAGATGGAAAATCAAGCTGATCTCCCAAAGTCTTTACCCTGGCTAACCAGGTGACATCCTCCAATGACCATATTTTTTTTTCCTTGAAGATGATAGCTATAGGATCATATTCACCTAATTTAATATCTGCGAGGCAAATAGCTACCTTTACCTTAGGGTGCTCCTATAATTAACATAACAAAACAGGACTTTCTAAAATACAACTCATACAATCTGTTTTGCACATCAATGTTAAGAGAATAAACATATCTTACAGTATTTATTTCTCACCATTGAGAGTTTAAAATCTACTCAACGGATGTGACCTATCAGTCAAAGCCTCAAATTTACCTCTCTCCTATGTCTGTTCTTCTATTCTGCCTAGATCAGCCGCTTTTAATTCTTGGTGTACAGCAAGAACATTTTGTTACCAACACGTTGCCAACACTGCCCTTGAGGCTGCATTGAAGAGATGCTCCATTGACTCCACCTGAGAACCATCACCAGCTAGACTGCACATACTTGCTAGAATTCAAATTAAAATGAGCAGGAAAGGGCAGATAGCCACAGCTCCATCTTTGTTTGTTCTATCTGTCAACCCATTCCTGTTTCTTTAGCATTGTAAGTGACAGTGACTGCCTGCTTTTAGGTGAGCCCCATCAGTACTTGTAATACTCAGCTCTTTATATATTGGATGTGCTTTTAACCTATTTTTAATTAATATTTATTTACACAAGTCTCTGTTGTCAGATGTCTTTGATTTTCTCTTTCCCTTTGTTTCCAGTAGTTGTGCTGGGCAGACTATTGTAAAGTGTCTTAATTTTCTTTAATTCTAATTATTGAGATCTGGGTAAGAACCAGCTCAGCAGCAAAAGTGAGGATGAGTGTAGAACAGAGACCAGCCAGGTTTCTTCAAATAGAATAAAAGACACTGTGAAAAAGGGAAAAAGAAAAGAAAAAAAAAAAAAAGTGAGAAATCTACCCACAGATGAGTAGAGCTGGGGAAACATTAACCTCCTTACTCATTTTCCTCACTCTTCATGGAAGCTCAAGTTAACACCAAGACAGCTTCTTTCACCTCCATCCAACATCAGCTCCAAGAGGCGGCTCACAGACAGCATCAGCAGCTGTGCTACTGGCTGCAGTCAGGGCCAAGGCAACCCCTCAGAGGATGCTGCCTTCTTCCCTTTCCTTGGGACTACATCAACTCCTCCTGCTTCCACTGCTTGTGCAATTCTCATAGAAATTATGCCCCACAGAGCAGTCACTGACAGAGGCTTTCACACAGGAGCTGGGGCTCGCTGGGGCTCAGAAGGAAAGTTTACATCATTTTTTAGATCTCAGTCTGCAGGATAAGGCACAGTTTGCTACACCCGAGCTACCAATATATCCTACCTCAAAAGCTATACCTCCTTACATTTTAACCACAATTTCTTCTCAGAAACCTGCCCTCCCTGACAGTCCATGGGAAGGAGCTGTGGAGGAGCTCAGTGCCAAGGGGTGGGAGCCCCATAAGTTGGCAAGATCCTGGTGCCAGATCTGAAGGCTTCTTCAGTTCTAAGATGGAGAGTTTAGCTACATGGACAGGGGGTTAAGCATGAGGAAGGGAAGGATGGGGAAGCATTGTGGGTCTGTATCTGCGACTGCAAGCTTAAAAATCTTAACAAGCTTGTACACTGCTCTCAAGTGAGATGTTATTCAGCCAGATGTAGCCTCTTCTACCCCGGTACCTCATTAGCGACATGAAAACAGTTTAACGTTACATTTTCTGAGTCCACACTTTTGTTCAGGCACACACTTATTCAGCTGAAAATTCAGACTTTCTGCTATGGAAAGAAGAAAATGCTGCAATTTATGTAATGATCCAAAAGCTTTTAAAGTTGTAGCAACAGTTCAGTAAAGGAAAAAAAAAAAAAAACAATTGCAAATTAAACAGTGTAGCCACTGTATAACCAAGATTAGTGAAGACTGCATATGAGCAGGAAGGCAAATTAGCATCTTAGGTATAACTTCCTACAATTTAAAAGAGATGCATGTAAACAATTCTTCAAAAACCTCTCTGTGCCAAAAAAGAACATTAACTATATCAAATAAATAATTAACTCACGTAACTTTCTAGCTGACATGAATTTACATTCTTTCCCACACCCTACAGTAACCAGGTAAATTTTGGAGCAACACACAGGTTTTGAGAGGACCTCAGTCTACAAGCTCCCTCTTAGACATGCTGCATCTTGGAAAAGACTTCTGCCTTCAAGAAGGCAGCAGTGGAGCCACAATGAAGAATTATGCAAGCTGAGTTGATACGTGGCAGACTGTGTTATGACATAGATGAGTATCAGTGAAGTGAGCTACTAACGTAAATGCATTTTGAAATTTTCATGACGGTAGCAAGAAAACATCTGTGTTACAAGCAAACCTGAAGGTTTATACAGCAGTGAGGCAAAGAGCAAGTGCATTTCTGTGGGGGACATATGAGTAGGATTATGTATAAGCCTGTAGGTATGAATGCAGATCTTCCTCTTTCTTTCTCGTCCCCACTCCCCCTCCCCACTAAATCTGATATTTAAGTAGGAAAATGTTAAATACTCTAACAGTACTCCAACAGTTTTGCATAGATTTTGCTGAGAACACAAGCTTTAAGATCCTAGCCTGTGGCAAACTTAAATAGGCATGGTGGCAAAAAAAGAGAAGTACTCTCTAAGAGCAATTTTAAATTAAATGGGTGCCTTAATTTAGTTGACTAGATTGGCAGAAAAGACTTTCCATTAGAAATCATTGATTTCCTATTTTGAAAATCTGTAAAATCAAGGTATTACCTAGGAAGCTGGTGTGAAACATTCATGCACAACACAGCAGCCGCCCACCACAAGTTCATGAGCTTGTGTAATAGCCCAGAACACAAGTGCATTACCCCTGCTGTAAACAGAAGCAGAAAGGCTGATTTGCTCTTGGAAATGGCTGTCAATTCCCAGAAGCATTCTGAGTAAGGAAAGAGCTGTTAAGAACTGAACAAAGAGGAGTCTCTCATGCTGCATCACTTCTTAGCATCCTGAACAACAGTGAAACATCACACACAGGGAGATGTTCAGATGTAAAATTGATTCCAGTTATCATTGTCCAAAGATGTGACTGTCAGTTTACAATCAGTTTCTGCCATATTGCCTTTTCTTTGGGAGACCTCTTGCTTCCTATCTTATGTTCCTTATTTTTCTTTGCTTTATTTGCTGTGTTTGCGATCATCATTTTGACTCAATATTCAGTTTCTTTCCTTGAAGGAAAAGGGACAAAGTTTGCTTTTTGTTCTTCTGTTTTCTGCCTTTTCACTATGGTCCTGAGCTGCTGCATTTGCCTTTTCTTTTTATTTAGTGATATTAGCTGATATTCAGTTTCTGCTTTGCTACTCCTATTGCATAATCCAGTTTCTGATGCAGCAAAATCTATCTGCCCTTTTCTGAAAGGAGCTTCTCTTTAACGTGCTCTCTGAAGAAATGTCTCTGAACTGTCTGCAATGACTAGTAGATATTCTTCCCACTACTTAGATGCCATTTTTCAGGGCATCTTTTTCTCAGGCAACACTCACCCAATCTGGGTCTTGGCTCCTTTTTCTCCAGCTTTATCTCAAAAAGTATCATATGTCATCTAAATATAAGAAAAAATTATTTCTTTTTCATTTCAGATTGTTCATCTTGTTCAGTTTGTTCAGCTAAGCTCTCTTCTTTGTGTAAATGGTTAAAATCTTCTTAATTTTTTTAATTCTCAGTGAGTGCAATAGCCTCTACTTGGAAATAAAAGATGAAGCACACACCACCTAACAAACAGCCCTCCTATAAACCTTAACAAATTTCTCCCTAAACAGACCTAGAGAATATTGGCAGAAAGGGAAGGAAAGAAATTGTGCCCACTCTTTAGGAGACAATCAAATGCCAGTCTTTCATTATATAAAGATTTGATCTTTCAGAATAAATTATACCTGAGTAAACAATACTTGCCTTGCTAGGGCAAAATTCCTACAGATATACTGACTGTTTGTTATGATGGTTATGTCAGGATTCTTCTAGTAGCTATAATTCAAAAGTATATCTATTAGAAGAATAGAAAAATTCAATTATCTATCGAATTTCAATAAATAAAACAACCTGAACCTATTGCAAATACTAATGTAATGCTATATTAGATATTCTTCTGTGAGAAGCAGTGAAGTAAAACATTTAAAATACCCAGGTGCACAAATTATTAAGCTCTATAATGAGATCGCTGGAAGAACAGAATAAGATATCAAACATTAAAGGAGGCCAAGGGATTAAAATTACTCAAAGCCTAGATACATTATAAAAATATTCATTGTCTGGTTACACAGATGATAATAGATAATTTTCAGAAAATAAAAAAGAAAAAAGCTGGGATATAGATTTCCTCTTTCAGTGTACACATTAGCTGCAATAGGAAGAAACTAGTCCTGCAGAAAGTGAGTCTGTATTTGTCCACTGGGATTTATTCCTCCTTCCTTTGATACATACAGCACTGACCTCCAAAGCCAAGGGCTAAGGGACCTCCAGAACCTAGCCTCTCTTTCAACAAATCCTCTTCCAGGATTAAAAGGAAAAAAAAATTGCAGGAAAGTCTCAGCATGCCCCAGGAAAAGGGAAAAAATTACTTTTCAGACCACATGGCAAACCAAAAATGTCAAGAGTCCCTCACAAGTGCTAACAGGGTAGGAAAATGAAGTGTGAAGGAACAATACACAAAGTGGCATAAAGGAGGATGCATTTGATCCCCAAATGGCTGGGAGACTAACATTCAAGCAGACTGTTATGATGACATTTTGTAAGAGACTTTGATGAGGTGACATTTTGCCTGTCTGAAATGCCAAAGTTAAGGAATGTAAGTGTTCTGCTGTGCCACTGAACAATTTGTGCCCACTTAGATCAGTCTTCAACATGTGAACTAGAGGTTGCCACATGGTATGGGGTGGAGGGGAGACATGAGTCTCACTTTACCTAGAATTATTTATCTTTAATCTATGCAGTCTTGCATTTTTCATTGAATTTTCATCATATGTGGGGCTGATACAAAATTATTGATCTATGAACACATGTGGCTGCAAAATTTAAAGATGGCATTTTATTGCAAGTTGAAATAATGCTCACTGTTCAAGAAATACCTAAAAGTGGCTGATCTGGCTGGACAATTTAGCTCACATTCGATGAAAAAATATCTACACAGTAGAGCCTTATTCTCTTATAATAAGTGAGACATATTTATCTACATTGAATAACAATTTTCACTGAGCAGTCAGCTGGGCAGCTTGTGAATCTGATTGAAATATACAATAAGTAACTGTAAAATATGTTGCAAAATAAAAAAAATTATATAAAATAGAAGTAAATATGAAAAAAAACCAAAAATTGCCACAATGATCAAATATCTTCTGTAGGAGGGAAGCTATTGCTATCAAAACATTTCAAACACCACTTGCCTGCAAATGCTGGTTTGAGGCGTCTCAGAAAGTACTGTGTTTTTAAGAGAAACAAAAATAAATTTATGTAATGGGTTTGTGTCAAAGAAAGACATTGATTTTAATTGCATTTCAAAGTGTTTAATTATTCCAGATGAATGCTTGTCACAAGCACAGAGATACAAAGTTCAAACTAACATTGTTTTAAAAATCAATCTGTAGACCAAACTTTTAATTACTTACAGGGTATACTTTGGTGGATTTTAGTTTAGGGGTTTTTGTTTTGGTTTTGATTTTTGGTTGCTTTGGGGTTTTTGTTTTTTTGTTTTTTTTTTTTTTTAATTCATTATTTAGGCATAAAGCTTTGATGCACTCAGAAACCGGAAACTTGTATCCTCAATTCAGAGAGTAGTTCCTTGGTTTTTTTCTAAACAGTGTTTTGACCATTTTTGCAATAGCATCTTTTCTTCCGGTTCAATTTTGGCTTTATACTATGAGCAGTTATTTCTGCCCTTCACTAATACAATTTCAAGGCACCAAAGATGGGATTTTCAAAGCTATTTAGTGGTGGATAAACTTTACCCCCAAGAAAAGGCAGTAAGATTTTTGCAATTTATATTCATGGGAGTAAAATTAGGGAGATATTACAGGTTTAGGAATATTCTACCAGTCTGATGGTTTCTTTTGTTTATACAAATACTCTTTGTTGTCTAAGTTCTGTTTTATGCAGTATTTTACAGCTGTGTCCAGTTAAGAAAGTGAAGATTTTCTTTTAAGAGGCAAGACTGCACATTTCAATAACTGAAACTACTTCTTGGTATTGGATCATGTATCCTTAACCAGAGGCTAAAAAGTAATCCCCTTTATAACCATTTCCAATTGCTCTTTAACTGATGGTTATATTCTCAATATCAGCAAATGGGCTTGTACAGTATGCCTGCCAAAAAAGGACAGAAATAATACTGTCAGTGGTTATCACCAGGAGCTGTGGGGTTGATTCTGTACTGCTGGACATTTTTAAAACATTGTGTAGACAAAGGCACAAAACACCAACTTTTTCAATCTTTGTCTCGTGTTTAAACTTCCTCTTGGTGAGGTGCACTTTGCTGTTCATTAAAAGCAGATCCATCTGTATTTGCCTTTGCAAATCTGCACCTCACCTACTCCCCTCCTTTGAAAGCAAATTATCACCCCCAGACACGGAGCTGTTGCAGAGCATCTTTTAAAGAGCAACACAGGAGAATCTTCTGCAGTTATTGATATTTTGTGTCTTTGCATGTGGTGCTGAGCTATGAGGAACTGTGAGAAGGTCCACAACTATTTAATTTATTTGTGGGGTGGGAAGGTTTTACTGCCACACACCTTCTCCAGTGCATTAAAAATGTTTATAAAGAGGAGGTCATATAAAATGTTATGAAGACATTGAGAAAATGAGAATCAAGGTTATGTTCATTCATTTCCATGACGGGAATGTGTGCCAGTATTTTTGCCTAGACTATTTGCCTTCATTGGCATTGATAAAGATTCTCCACTTCTCAAGAGCATCCAATATCACTCAGACATCTTACGAGCTTACGGAATTCTTAAAAACACTTCATTAACTGTGTGATTTTGGGTCAATTAACAAGGCACCTCTCTGAGTCTCATTCCTCTTTAGCTGAATGCTACTGCTCTGTCTCAGGAGTTGTAAAATCTCTGGGATTGTAAATACAATAATTATCAGCACTGAGTTTGATTCATTGAACTCAAAGGATGGAATTTAACATTGACTGGGACTTAAACAAATGCTGAGAAAAGTAATTTCCTTCACTGTTGTCACTATTGTCTGCAGAGGACACTGGAGAGTAATCAACCCATGTACAAACACTCAGAACTGTCGACAGGAATATCACACACTTCTGAAGATATTTGTGGCGTAACAGATTTTGACAGGGTAAAGTCTGGGGCACTGTTTTCCTTTGTTTGGAAATTCTTCCTTTTCCTCTGTCAGTCATCATCTACCTTCTATATCAGATCCTTCTACCTTGAAATATAGTCACATAGATAAATTACATAGTTGTTGCTTTAACAAGTACTGAAAGCACTGATTTAATTGAGAATGAAAACTGAATTCTATGCAGGAACCAATACGTACATACACACAGGTTTGATTTCACAAAACAGGCTTATGATTTAACATGACCCCAGAATAAAAGGAGATATTTGTATTTTTCTACTGCAGTAAGCCACGCCAGTTATTTTGGCATGACACATTGCAGTATTGCAAGAGAAGACCATTTTTGCCACAGTCTAGTTCAAGGCGCTGAATTAAACTTTACAGGAAATTTAATTTTTCAGTGGAAAAAGATAAACTACCCCTGCCTGGAAATAAATCAGTCATATATTTTTGTGCTTCAGACAACCAAAGACACAGTGTCCAGTTACCAGAGTAGCAGAGTCTCTTCCATTTCTGCAGAGGTCCCTTCTGAGAAGGTGATGAGATTGATTAGCTTCCAGCATAGGAGTTCAGAGTCATCAAAACCCAGATCACTTGTCTATGAGCAGCCCTAACTTGCTCTTTTATCCATTGTGGGAAGAAAAAATGAATAATGACATATTAGATTTGGCACAAGTCATTACTTTTTGCTAAAAGTAATGAGATTTGTCATTGCACTGGAGATGCAGATAGGAAGAAAGGTAATTCCAAGATTCCACAGTGTTTCCATGTGACTATGGGACTGCTTCTGTTCAAAATAGCCATCCACGGAGTAGATAAACTACAAAAGAAAGTAAGAAAGGCTATAATAGTTAAAGGATGAGGGTCAAATAAATTAGGGGGAAATAATTATCCTATTTCTGCTTATGAATTTGCTGTATTTTTAGAGAACTGAAGAATATTTCAGTCTTTGTTTTGGGTATCATATATTTAGAAGAGTATGAAATATAATATTGCTTGTCAGTATTCTAAACACAGGTTAGGACTGTTCTTTTCATTTCTCCAACACCGAGTTTCAAAATTTAGATGGGATGAAGAAAAAAATTAAAACCAATTGTATTTTTCTTCATAGCTGTAGTCTAAAGGATATGAAGCAATGAACACCAGAGACAGTATAAGTGAATTTGAACTGATAGTCATATCAAGAAAGAAAACATGGATAACTGTAAGAGATAATAAAAAAGAATTGGCAAAGGGAAAATCACAATATCAGTTTAAAGAAAGAACTGAGGTAGGTACAAGAATGCATTGAAACATAGCTACTTCATTTTTCCCTGGAGAAAGACAAAAATCTCATTCATGTAGACAGTCTTCAGAAAAAAAATACCTACCATGGTTTTAGCTGATCTATTTACATAGATAGATAGATAGATAGATAGATAGATAGATGATAGATAGATAGATAGATAGATAGACAGATAGATACACAGACCTCCAAGATAATCCAGTCCAAAATTATATTTGGGTCAATTAACAAGGCAGCCTTTTGCTGGTGAAAACCACCACCTTGTAATTAAACCATAGCTCTAGGTGCCACATCTAGTCACTTTTGGAACATTTCCAGGGATGGTGATGCCACCACCTCCCTGGAGAGCCTGTTCCAATATGTAACCACACATTCAGTGAAGAAATTCTTCCTGATCTCCAACCTGAACTTCTCGTGGTGCAGTTTGAGGCCATTTCCTGTTTTTCTGTTGCTAGTTGCCTGGGACCAAAGGCAGATCCCTACGTGGTTACAACCTCCTTTCAGGAAGATGGAAAGAGAGATAAGGTCTCTCCTGAGCCTTCTCTTCTCCAGGCTAAAGAATCCCAGCTCCCTCAGCTGCTCCTCATGTATGTACACAGGTATAGATACACACCTGATCTGTTTGTTTACTGAGCATCTTGTTTTATGTTCATTTGGTTAAAAGCTCAAGGCATTTTAAAGACTTTATTTATTATACCATATGGCCAAATACACTTAAACTAAAAAGGGATTCTTTAACAGCTTTACCACATCATAAAAAACCACACCTTCCCCTGTGCTGCAGGGAGTACCTTATGACAGATACCAGATACCTTTTGACAACCATTTTGATTTAAGTATTTAGAAAAAATGTCAAAAGGATGCCATGCTGTATACTCAAGTTGAGAAAAATAACTGCTCAGTTCTTAAATAAATGGCTCCTTGTATTTATGGGAGTTGAGAGACACAAGTTAGAGCTCCCTCCTTCAAAGGAAACCTGAATTTGACATATCCAATAAATTCACTGTCCCATCTTGCTTATTGCCTTTTCTTGGGCAGCAGCCAGTACTTATTATTCAGAATAATAGAAAGAAAAAATCTTCTTGCTCTGCACAAGCAATTTACTTGTATTATAAGCTATAAGGTTTAATAATATTGCACGACTTTCTTAGCTTGTGCAGTTCAATGATAATGATCCTTTTCTTCCTCTGTTTAAATAATTAAAATTATCAAAATATATGAAACAGTAACTTTCAAAATCCCACTTCACAACTTTTTATAATGAGTCATGCACACCAATCTGAGATCACATGTAAAATAGTCACACTGGTGAAAAACTCAGTATCACAATCACATGGATAGAATTGCATGTACAACAAAAACTTTGAATGGAATGCAGTCTTAGTCATGTGTCTCATCTACCTACCTTCCTTCCTTCTGGGCCTGCCACATTCTCTGGGCAGATAAGCTATTCAGATACTGTTCTCTTTAGTCCCAAACTTTCTTGGACTTTGCCTAACTGTGTACAAGCATCTACAGAAATGGTTATTCTGGGAATGCTAATATCTGAATTTCAAGTATGATTCAAGCCTAGGTGGGATCACTGAAATGCCTACCCTGAATAAGTACCATCTTAATTCACTATACTAAAACTAAATTTAAAAAAAACCCAAGAAGTGATCAGAAGTAGTAAAAGGAGTGCAGAGTGTTAATAAAGTCTTTTTGAGAAACTGAGCTCCTGACTAAGTTACCTATGCATTTTATGCTTAAAGCTGGTTTGAATTTAAAACTATTTAAAATCATCCTTGGGGTAGAAAATAAAACCTTCTTTGAGTACCATCCTTACTAAAATCAGTCCATAAATCATCTCAGCCTATAACTCCTCTTCTCTTTCTAATCACATCCTTCAGCCTGGAGCTATATTATTCACCACAAATTGTTATTCCCTTGGTCTTCTTCAAGCACCATTTTTTTTGCTGATGACTTTAACTCTCCTCCTGTGACATTCACCCACCACTTCCTGCCTTTGCCACATCATATTTCCTGACGTCCTTCTTTCCCCTCCTTTTTACCCCTCTCCTCTTCTCTACTCCTCTCTTTTACTGATGGACCTGTTGATTCCCTTTGTGCCGTAAATCTCCCCCTGGACTCTTCCAGTTATCTTTCCTATTACAATATTTCTTTTGTTATTTTTAGATCTGGCTCACCTTTGACATTTCCTCTATTCCTATTCCTATATTAGGAAATATTTATGACAGAAGTTCTGAGATCAGATGAGTTCATTTTTTTTCCTCCTTCTGTTTTGCAACCTGTTTTTCAGATCTGTTCCACAAGATTGTCCCTCCACTTGTCTTTCAGGTCAATAGTCTGACTCAAGCTTCAGTGACAATTCAAGCTTTCAGATTATAAACTTTACACATTCTTTTATCTCTAGGATCTCTCTATTCTACACAGAAACCCGCCTTTTCATACAGCCCATATTCTCCTAAGAGTATGTGGAGCAATATTGCTCCAAAAATGATTAATAAATTCATCTCTCCCTTTGAGTCCTGCTATTACTTGTCCTTTCTTCATGTCAAACACAAGCTGATAGTCTTAACTGTCAAAGTCCTTCTAGCTGTAGCTCACTCTACAAACTCTGGCTTGAAATAACAGCATGGTCAGCCCTCCATCTGACAGTTTGATTGCATTTTGGAGCAGACTGTTGGGATTTTACATGTTTCTTTTCACACATGGAAAGCCATGCATGAAGATCTTTCATCATTTTCCTCAACCAGCCGTTTGTTTCATCCCACACCGATCTATCCACACCAGCTGAATTTTCTATTGCATTTCAACTGAAAGCCATTTGAAACAAGATCTATCACTTTAACCTTATATCCTTTACCCCCATAGCGCCTTGAATGAGCTTCTGGTTGCTATGATAATACAAACAATTTTAATAATAGAAACAAGTGCTGAGGAAGTTTTTACTCCAATTAAAACCAAATAAAGGATGATATGAGATTTTCAAAGTATGTTTCAAGGAAAAAAATGTGATATGAGCACACTATCCCAGTAGGAGCACACAGGGCAGAGCACAGGTACAATGTTTCCTGTAGTCCAGAGTGGGGAATTGGGACTCACTGTTTCAGCAGGGAGAGTGCAACATGTGCTTCCTTTGCTCAATGTGAAAAGCAATAAGCTGTTTCCCATTTTTGTATCAGTGCAATGCCATTCCTCATGGCAATCCGTGCAGCTGGGGCAAATCACAACTTTTCACTCTGCTTGTTCCTGCCTCTTGCTTCCCAGAATTCTCCCATCCTTTTATGTGTCACTGCTCTGGTGTGCGCAAGTCAGTCCAAAGCTATTAGTGATTTGGACTAATCACTAATTCATTACAGTAAAAAGAATGCACATACTTTTCTAAATGATTGTACATATTTAGAATATTAATTAGTTTGGATATATACACACAAGTAAATCATAAAATTACTCCCAGAAAAATACAACTCCCTCGCTGTCTCAATCCATCCAACATGTCAAAAAGCAATTACTCCCTGCAGCCTTCCAAAAGCACTTTGTCATTCTTCGAAGATGGCATCAGAAAAGATCCAGCAGCTTTAATGGTCCAGGAGTGAGCTGCTGGCACCTCTGAGTCAAAATCTCCATGGGACACAATACACAGGCATTCACGATGTGAATTCAGTGTGCAGTCAAGGGTTTTCCATGTTAAAATGTCTCTGTAGAACTGTGTGGTCACTCAAATATAAATCACAACTGTGGCTGCAGAGTTTTATTACAGTGTGTCAGGATGACTACGGGAAGCAAGCTTCTAGACTGCTACCTTTTTGAAAGTGCTGGCAAACTTTCCCTTCCTGTTGCCATCCAGCAGTGTTTGCTGAGCTGTACCACAATCAAAGTGATATTTTACATGTTGAGTACACTAAGAGTTAATTCAACTGTCTGCCTTTCTTTAGAGAAGAATGCACTCAAATATATCTGTGTAATGAAGATTTTTATATTACACAATGCTACAGAGCTAGCCCCTTTATAACAATGAACTATCAAAAATAAATCTCTCACCTCTTTTATTTAATTCAAGCTGGGAAAAGGAATGAAGATGAGATAGGGAAGAACAGTAGCTGTAGAAATGAAATCAGTTTGGTACTGCTGAAAGATCATTAAAAGGAGCAATATGGAATAAATTAATTCCATATTGCTCTAGCTGATATCATGGCAGATTTTGGCACTTACCTGGAGCCTGCAGAGACCACTCCAGGACTATGAGAGTAGTATATTATATCCAAGGCCTTTGTACTTAATTTTGTGGTCTTTCTATACCATCAAGAGCAAGAATGCATATTTCAGGAAATTAAATATGAAATATTCTAGTGTCAAAGTCTAGACTATAAACTATCATTTCTACTTTAGCTGCTCAGAACATTCAAAAAAGAAAATTTAAAATTCTTTTTTGCAGTAGTAGTTGGGGTACTTTTTCATGTGAAATTATATCATTTAATTTTCAACTGTGTACTAGCTTATTTGTCTGCTAGATTAAGTGATACAGAAAATATCCAAAATACTTAGAGATTCCAGCTAACATTAGATTTACCTACCATCTTTGCTCCCAGACACAGACAATACAACAGAGAATGCAGGCACTGAATGAAAGCCAGTGTTTTTTTCCTGTGATCTGAAAGATTTAGCTTTTGGAATAATTTAATTTTAATTCATTTGAAGAGACAGGAGATGGATCCTCTTTCTCTGTGTCAGTGATGATGGTGCAAACAGGGGAAAAGACTTTATCTCATTCACAATAACCAATTCAAAAATGCTGAACATAATGGGGTACTATAATAACTTCCTAAATCCTCAGTGTATTTCTGCATATCCTTAACTTAGAGCAAATAGACTTCTTTTGAATTTTAATCCTGTTCTTTATGCTGCCACTGGACTCTTTGAAAATTGAAACAAGAAAGAAAATAAAAAAACCAGTAGAAATTACCTTTTTTAAAATTCTTGATTAACAGTATTTCAGTAGATTGAAGTGGAATTGGATTGTGTCTGAGATTCTCGAAGGAATACAAAGAGCCATCACAATCTCTAACAGGCAGTAAATTTTAAGGTAAAAGCTACTTTTAGTAATAATAAATAAAAATAAACAATTGCGATTATTTCCCTGGGGTCCCCTAAAAAGGAAAACTGCAAGGATCAGAATTTACTCTTAACAGCTTTATTGGATTGCAGAATGCTCCTTTCTTAAGAAGAAAGAAAAACACAAATATATGTACAGACACACACCAAAAAAAAACAGTTTCCCATCTGGATTCATGGGAGGTTTTAGGACAGAGAATTGCAAGCCTGCTTGTTACAGGTCAAATTCCACCCTCCAAAGTTGTAATACACAGAACATGCCAGTGCTTTGTTAGCTTTCTACATCCATTTGCCAGCTTTCTACATCCATAAATTTCACCAAATATCTTCCACCCAAGCTCATTTCCTTCATCAGCCCTCAGGATAAAACAACAGGACAGGCTTGTCCAAGTGTTTGAAAATACAGTGTATATGTCTATAATTGCACACCTAAATATCCTGCCATGTAGATCAGCTGGTCCCTCTGTGTAGGAATGTTTCTTAGGAAGTCCATAATGCATACCAGAGCACTTCTCTTTGGAAAACTTCCTTTGGAAGCATCTGTGGATTTTAACCAGAGATGAGCTGAAGAAAGTGTCAGAAATTGGCAGAGATGTACCAAGTGCTTTGCTGCCAAAATCCAGTCACCGTGATGTCACATCACTTTCTGCCTTCAAATCTGTATTTTAATCCATTTTCAGCACTGAACACACATTTGCTAAGCCAGAAAACTGGGATGTGAGAGGGAATCAGAAGGGTAAAAGTGCGAGAATTCATGGTTGAATAGGTAAAGCGGAAGTTGTGCACCCAGGCAAAAGAGAAAAGAGATTCATTCAGCACTTCCCATGGGCAGGCAGGTGTTCAGCCATCCCTAGGAAAGCAGGGCTCCATCACACCCAAGTGTGATTACCTCTATGCCAGTCAAAACCAGCACTGTAACAAGTTCATTTGTTATGAACAAATCAGATTGAAGGCACGTCTCTCATACCTCTTTCCCTCCCTGCACTGTGCAGCAAGAGGGGAGGGAGCAGCTTGGCAGAACAAGGACCATGGGAGTCTCCTAGTGAGGGGCAGGTGGGAAGTGAAGATAAAAAGAAGGCTTTCAACAAGCCAAGGGTGTGTCCCATAAGAAGTCCTCTGAGATGTTGGTATCTTTTCAAAACCAAAACACAAAATCATCTGGAAAGTGAAGATGCGTATTTCAGTTTAAAGATAAAAGAACAATGGAAATCCTCCCTTCATTTAATTAGATTAGAGAAGAAAATCCATAAATTACTTCTTGAGGGTAATGCCCTCAATCAAAGGTAAGAGGAACAAAAGCCTTAAGCATCAAAGTGTATTTAGCAAACGTGTCTAGGCACTCTGCAGGCTCTGAAATGAGCTATTCAGGTGGATTATGTGCTAGTAAACAAATTACACTGAGTTCCATGTAAAATTGCTTTGCCTTTACCTGCCAAAATCCACAGCACTACCAGATCTTTCCAAGAGTACATATTCCCTTCATTATCCCATCTGATCCTACGGCAATACCGTGACCTTGCTGTGAATATCTTTTTCTAATTGAGAGTCACTACAGAACATTTTCACAGAAAATACTGTACAAACATCAGAAAATACATCAGCTTAACTATATAAGTGTAGTACAGTAGCACAGACTTATTAAACCCATCAGGAAATTTAAAGAAAATCCAGCAATGATTTTCAGTTCTGCTTCCAGATGAGAAGGAGACACTAGATACTGAGACAATATTCAGTCAGCATCTGGAGACCCTGGGGACCTAATTAGCTCAATACCCAAGACCTGTTGCCCATCAGAGCAAAGGCAGTATATAATCCATGTGTGTGCAGAGTAGACTTCCTTCTTACAGTCTTTACAGTGGCTAACACCTTCAGGAAAGCCTGGTTTTACTGGAACTATAGAACTGCTGTTGGAAAAACATTTTAGAAGGGATTCTGTTCTATAGGCAGTGTTACAAAAGTCAAAATATATATGAAGGGCATCTTCCAGAAGGAAAGACAGGAAGAATTACATATAATCCTTGGACAGCTTAACTATTAACAGGTCCCTACTTCTATTGTGGTATTTAATAATTTCCCACAAAAATCAAAGAAAATGCTGCACTGTTCTCAGCAGTTTCTCTGCTAGGTAAGTTATCGCAGTTTGGCTTTCCAGCCAGCATCTGGGGACATTGTGCTGCTATAACACATTCAGAGAGTGGGAATTGGCAGGCAGTTTACTGGCAACACAGAATCTAACAGATCGTTGACTTTATCCCCTTTTATCCAAAATCAGTTATAAATTGCAAACACATAAGTTGAAAAAAGTGCTATAATTAGAACAGAGTTTGTTCTGCATTATTATTCTATATTCCCTCTTCTCACAGCTTTCAGAATGAGTAAAAAGAAATATGGGTCTGAAATTACTTCTATACCAGTCAAAAGATACAACATGAAATAACCCAATGCAATATGTATTCAATATGTATGTTTTATTGGGCCTAAAAAGTACTACTGGAAGTAGGCATATATTTTTGAATCACTGTTTACTGTTATTAAAAAAATGATAAAACTATGTTGTTCTGAGATGATACATGTATCAGTAAGCTGGATTTAAACTAACTAGCTTTAATACAGAACTCAGAGCTTTATCCAAACATCGACCTGAGGTCAACAAATTACCTTCTCAATGACGAAATATTACACAATTTTATCCCTGTGTGTGTGTCCAGTATTTCCAGCGGTAAAATGTTTTTATTCGTTCATTTATTTATATATTTATTTATTCAAACAAATGAACAACCCCCCAAAAAAACAAACAAACAAAAAAACCCCAATGCCAAACAGACAGTTTTTTGATTTATAGATTGAAGCTCCTTTCTTCCTACCAATTGCATCTGGTCGTGATTTTTTTCCCAAAAAGCTGAGAAGTTAAGAATTCATTTTCTCCTTCACTCTGACTTGATAATGTAGGTGAGCATTGCTTGTTTAGGCCTTGTTCAAGAAACTATCCCTATTATTTAACTAGTAACCAAGAAGTAAAGCCAGTTTACAGTTTAACAAAGTTCTAACACATTTATGCTCATTTCTATTTACCAAATCACACAGGGACATGACAAAATGTAACTAATTAAGAACAAAGAAATTATAGAACGACAACTGCATTAAAATAGTCGTATAAGTGTATCTAACACCAATATGCCATTGCATTTCAAATCAAAAGGTAAACAGGAATATTTCACAGGTCCTCTAGAAAGTGATATTGAATAAATTCTGTATAGCAGCTCTTGTATCCTGTACAAAACTTGGTTTATTCAAAAATAAAATCTCCAAATTTATTTCCACATAAATTAGGTCTTTCATGTGAACCCCTCTACAGTGTGGCTTCCAACAGCAGTTGAAATCCTTTTTTAGTGCCTGCACTCAGGTTCCTTTTTATCTGTTTTGGACTTGAATGCTTTTGCCAGTGAAAAGCTCTCACTTGTTTTCAAGGAGTTCTGCCATCTGTGGACTAAATTAGTTCAGTGGAGCAAAGGCGAAGGATGTCAGTAGCAAGAAAATCTCCCCTTTTCTAAAGGAGGGGTTTTTTTGCAAAATGCAAAATCACCTCCTTCTTTGTACAGTGATCTCGGAGTTTTCTCTTCACGTGGCCCAGAAATGGGTAGCACCAGAGATGGAGCAAATCGTTCTGAGCCATGCAAATTGTTCCTGATCTTTCTTATCCTGAGAAGACATCAGGAAGGTAGTCAGTAGTTTTCAAGGTTATCATCCATCGAAAACAATAATTATTTTAGCCAGTGATTGCAAAGATATTATTAAATGCCTCTGTACAATTCTGATCTCAATACCACAGAGGAGCAGGAGTTTGTTCCTCTATATGAGAAGAGGACTTTCAATTTCATCTTGAAAACCTTAGCCCACACCTCAGGAATTTATGACTGTATTTCTGTGATGTGGGAAAATGTGATGTAACTACATGGCCATTTCATTAAAATAATGTGCTCTCATGTTATTCTCAATGACTTTTGAACCTTTTCCTTGAAAGTAGTTTCGTCATTTTTTAATGGCTTCTGTTTACAATCAACATATCTGTTATCTGATCACAAGTGAAGGCCTTGGTGGTGTAAGTCAAAAGAGCTGTCTATGTCTGTGCCAAGGTCACTGTTGCAGTCTGGTTCCTTGCCAGCATCGTTTTCTCTTCACTACTTTCCCCATAGCTTGTCTGTTTCAGAAGCTGGATGTATCCAGTTTGCCTGGAACATCTCTTCAAGGCTGATGAGACCACACTAGACTGTCCCTAAGGAACAGAGTGTCTGCCAGGCCTCTTGTAATGGCAGTGTTTTTAGAGAGAGTAAAAAAAAAAGGTTAAACAGGAGCTCGTTCCCTGAAGAGACATAGCCAGTCACCTTCTAGCAGCAGGTCACCCAGTAACTCACTAATCTATCACAGAATAGACATTGCTGGGAGCTTTCAGGCTTTGGCTCTATTATGTCTTGAAACCCAAGAAGATTAGGGTCACAGGAGAGGCTAGTGATCCTCTAAGCATAAATATCCTCTCTGGACAATTCTGTATCATTCAAGGCAGACATCTTTCAGAGAGTGACAATGTTTGGAAGATTCAATGAAGTGACTGCAGAAACTGAGCAAAGAACTGGTTAGCTCCCATTTGCACCTGCCTCCACACAGATCAAGAGGAATCTGAGAGAAATTATAGCCTCCCTAACCTTCAAATTCTTATCCAATGCTATGGGCATGTAAAAAGACAAACAATAAATGCACAGCTGTGGTAGGTTGCCCCTGGCTGGATAACAAATGCCCAACAAAGCTACTTTATGACTTCCTTCCTTAGCTGGATGGTGAGAGAAAATAGAACAAAAGGCTTTGGGGCTGGGATGAGAGGGGAAGGTCACTCAGCAGTTATCGTCACAGGGGAAGATTATTTCATTCATTACCAATCAAATTAGAGTAGGATAATGAGAAATAAATTTTAAAAAGCTTTAAAAAACTCTTCCCATCCCTACTCCCATATTCACAGGCTCGACTTTACTACCAATTTTCTCTGTCCACCCCTCTCCAGCAGCTCACAGGGACTGGGACAGGACCTGCAGTCAGGTCATCACACATTGTCTCTGCTGCTCCTTCCTCCTAAGTGGAAGTCCTCAATAAAGTTCTCCAGTGTGAGTCCTTTCCAAGAATTGCAGTTCTTTACAATCTGCCCCAGCATGGGTCACTTCTATGGAGAGCAGTCCTTCTAGAGATCTAACTAACAAACAAACAAAAACTAAACCTGAATTAAGAAGCTACAACTCTATGCATATCTCTTACTGAAAAATGTCTAGGTTCATCTGACTTGCTTTCATCTCAGACTGTCCCTTAAGAAGAAAAAAATGTGATATTTTTCCACACCATTATGATGCACTAACTGTAAAAGACCAGATATGGGCTTCCTGGAAACTTTTGGTTTCAGAGAATGTGGAACAGACTAGAAATCTATATTTGGTCTGTAAAAACCTACAGAGCAAATTCAAAAACAGATAATCATCAGTAAAAATGTAAATACCATATTTATTTAATTTTGCTGGGGTTTACTTGATTTTTTTGTTATCTACTTGTATCCTACTGTGCTTCCACAGGCAAGTGGCTGTATCTCTCTCATTCCAGTAAAAATTCAATGTTAAATCATTGTTCTGCTGCTGGACAGCAGAATCCTTAAAGAAATGCTCTTCATGATAAATTCCAGTAATTTTTGACCCTCAGCTTTCCTTGGAGAGCCACATCAACAATATTGATAAGGCTTCATATTACCATTTCAGGAACATAACAAGGTTAAGAAAATTACGGTGTCAGCAAGATGTTGAGCTTTTGACTCATGCCTTTACAAAATCAAGGTTGGATATTTGCAATTTATTGTTGGCAGTTCTCCCAGGCTGTTCACTATGTAGGGAGTATTTCACACAAAACTCTGCAGCCAAAACATTCAAACACTAATACAAAGTTACCAAACATGACAAGCAGTAACATCACCACCAGACATCTGATGTTGAAATCCTGATCTGGTATAAAGAAACAGTGAAACAAATGTTTGTTGTAAAGACTGTGCGTAACCAGAAATTATTTAATCTAAGGGTTATCTGCTTGTCATTTTAGAAGGTAACTTACTCTTTCTACCATTATGTCTTTGGCAATACTTTGTCTCTTTCACTTCTGTGGAATGTCTTATTTTGCTGAGTTCTAAGATTCTGTTTCATTTAATTTTAGATTTTAATATCTAACTATTTTTTTATCTTGATAGCAATATCTTGGATGGATTGGTCATTAGAATATCCTAATCTTATTGTGCCCTGTTATTTTTAAAGTTATAAAAAGAATAATAAAATTATATGTAAGATGTACACTCTTTTTAAAGTTGGTCAACTTCTGCTGGGACATGGTCAGGTATACAAGTATTAACTCAACAATATCTAAAATAGTCTGAATCTATTTAGCCCTTTCCATCTCAAGATTTGAAACTATTTTACAAATAATTATATATCTATATACACATAATTTATATTTTTGCAAAACAGAGCAGATACTATTTTTCTTTTAAAAATTCTCATTAATAGTTGTATTAATAACAATAATAATAATAGTAATAATAATAGCAGGAAAATAATATCATAAAGGTCTAAAAAACAAGAACTTTGAGGTTTAGGCCACTTATATAGTTACAAGTAAAACAAAACTTACAGAAAGGCTCTTTTCATGATATTTAACATAGAAAAGCATATACATTTCAGTGAAGGCATTTTTGGTTTTGCTTAGACTTTTAATAAGAGTGGCAAAAAAAAGAAATCTATATAAAGTTCAGCTGCTCTATTTTGCCTATACAAGAGTTGGACAAAATGATAGAAGGATTTTACTGTCACCAACGCATCCCTTTCTCGTTAATAGAAACACCATGCTGAGTTCCTGGGGATCATAGAAACATAGAATAATTTATGTTGGAAAGGATCTCTGGAGGTCACTTAGTCTGACCTCCTGCTTAGGGAAAACCTACATTAGGTTTCTCAGAGCCTTGCTCACTCTTGTTATGATTACCTCTGATTGTGAAGAATTACGACCACTGGGCATCCTCCTCCTCCGTTGTTTGACCACCCCTGTGATACAAAAAGTTCTTCCTTATTTCTAGTCAGAATTTCCCAAGCCCAGCTTTTGTTCTCTAATGTTCCCAATTAGAGAAGAGTCCAATTAGACAGCTGAAGAAGCAGATATAGTACCTATTATTCTTCTGTTCTTTCAGCTTGTTTCTTACAACCTCTCTTTGTACCTCCATCTCCTGATGCTGATGGTCTTCCACAGGCCTCACTGCAGAAGGTTTTTCCTGCTCTGTGGAGCGCAGGACCAGGGGCAATACCCCAGATGTGGTCTCACAAATGCCAATGTAAATCATTTCTCTTGACATCTTAATTACACTTGCTGATGCATCCTAGGATACACCTAATTTTCTTTGCAGATGCTTCTTTGATTGCATATAAACTCTGTCCCAGATTTGCCTCTCTATTCACTTCGCTCCCACAGAGTGAGCCAAACCACTGGTGAGATGATAACTTTAACTTCTGTCTGTACTGATGAGAAGCATCAAGCTGAATTTGGGATGGAATGAGGAAACTAATATACTATAAAACTGGCACGTGTCATGAGCTCATATGTACACACTGGAATTACGACTTTTAGTGTTCAGCGTGTTCTTGTGGTGGTCTTTGCAGAATCCCTGAGAATCAGGTCTGGTAGGCCAATGGTTATTTCTGAAAAATATGCTACTGTCCATTATTGACTCTGTGCGTCAAATCTTTTCTAGCACACAGAAGCTGTGTGATCCCATACATATACACTTTTATTAGCATATTTAATACAGTGGATGGTGTAGATCATACCTGGAGATAAATCTGTATAAAATTTATGTTAATGGTCTTCTTCTAAAAGAGCACTAATGATAGTGTCTTCAACCGCCTCTGACCTCTCTGACACAGATGCTACCAATCCATTTTTCCTATGTCATAGAGCTCTAATAATCTGTTCCCTGCTGGTATCTGGCTCTGATCCACTGGTCATGATCACTCATTTTCTCTGAATTTGTTTCATCAAAAAAAAAAAGAAGAAGAAATTAAACCAGGAGCATCCAAGATAAATTTTTTGTCCATAAAATTGTGTTCTTGATTTTAAACTAAACGTTGAATGTCTGCTTTATCATATCCAGAAACAAACAAACAAATAAAATTAAAAATAAAATAAAAACAAAGTCATTTAGCATCAACGGTCTTATGATTCTTGCATTCTTATTTAAACCAAGTTCTTAATCAGAATATGTGGCTGTCTTTCACCCACCAATGAAATCTTTAATCAATGAAGTGACAATTGAGCAATATCCAAAATCTAAAAATTCCTTCTTAGACGGAGATCCAGCTGAACACAAAGTCATTCAAAAGGGTCCAGGGTTGAACATTTGCTTTAAAAACTCTCTGTCTCATATCTAAATTGCTAAAGATACAAAAATAAATTTCCACTCATGGCTGTAATTGCTAATATTTCCAGGAATATGGAAAATTCATATTCCGCCACTTCGAATGCAGAAATATAAACTCTAGATCTAAAGATTCAACAGAGTAATACCTTTTGTACTGGGGTTTGACAGGAATTTCATATTTGAATTTTTTTAGTTAATTGTACGTGAATTATCACAATATTAGAGAATAGGCACTTTCAAACCCACTTGACAATATGATTTTTTTAATACTGAAGTTTTACAATGGCACCTGTAATCACTTACATGGTAGCAGCAAAATTATTAGGTAATTCTTTATCAAAGAGACACTAACAGCCTCATTAGAAACACGTTTAATTTTAAAAGATACCACTTGCTGTATCACAGGTGAAAGAATTTATATGAAAAATGTCTAATGGATAATTTATTCCTTGCAGAAGAAAAATGCTTGAAAATATTGAATACATCAGAAAAAAAATTTAAAGACTTTCACATAATTCTGATTATTTCTGTACAAAGTTTCATTCTGAATGACAGAACATTTAATTGCATGAAGAATTGCAAAGATTATACAGTTCTCCTGTTCCTTTAAATTTGTGTGTATATATATATATATATATGTATATATATATATATATAAAAACCAATATAAAATATGTGGTTATTGTGTAGACTGAATTACTAAGTATCAAATATGGACATTTCTCAATTACAATGGCAGGTTTTAATAAGATCAATCTGATTTTTGATGTCATGGAGAATTCCTGTCATCTCTTGTCCACATGGTTTTCATGCAGATTATAGAAGCTAGGCTGATTTTTCTCACGTGTCTGACATACACAAAGCTATTCTGGATGCTGAGAAAACTACACTACTTCTTCTTTGCATACAAACCACAGCTAAATCATACAATTTTGTCTCTATCGATTTTAGAGACAGCAGAAGGATACAGATGGAAACCTAGAACAACTTCTTTACTCCAAATATGCAAAACTGATGGTAAACCTTTTAGTTTTCTTAAATAGGGAGAGGTCCTGATAACAAATCTTGTAGCTGTGGTCCATCTTATATCTGGAGTATCCCAAAAATGAAAAGAAATTGTCTTTATCCTCTCCTGCTTGTGAGATTTTCTGAGATCTCTATGTCCAGATTTGATAGCCAGTCCTTCTCTGACTCAGAGGTGTTTAGTAGGTCTCCCAATGTCTTTCAGAGTTACTTTAAGAACTTCCTCACTATGAGGGTGGTGAGGCACTGGAACAGATTGCTCAGAAAAGTTGTGGATCTCTCATCCCTGGAAGTGTTCAAGGCCAGTCTGGATGGGTCTCTGAGCAAATTGGTCTAGTGAGAGGTGTCCCTGCCTAGGGTACAGAGGTTGGAACTAGAAGATTTTTTAAATTCCTCCCAATCCAAACCATTGCTCTAAAATTCTAAGATTCATATCATCTTTGCAACAGCTCTGCACAAGGAACCAGAAATGTCTGCTTGATGCAAGCCAAAATGCAACATAAGGGGAAACAACTCTTTGACCATTCTGATCTATTGCCCTGACAGAGGAATTTCAGCACATCCCCACAGGGCCTGCTGCCAGTCAGAAATCTGACATTCTTTCATTATCTTACCAAGGACCAAGTACTGGTTCCTGGACTTAGCAGACCTCTGTCAAGGGCCAAATAAATAATTTGTATCCTCATTGCAGAAAAATGTCTCTAGATGATATAAAAATAAAAACCATCCACTATTTTCTCACTACTATCAGTATATATTAATTATTAGAATACTAACCCCCTACAGATCATTAGCTTATAAACAGAATAAATAAATAGCAAATGAGATGAAATTATGTTACATTAAATTATAAAATAAAATAAAATGTAAAATAAAATATAAATCAGTCTTACTAATGCCCTTGCAGATAAGGTACTTTGGGTTCTTTCCACAAAAAAAAAAAAAAAAAAAAAAAAAAAAAAAAGAGATTTCTGGTACTCTTGATACATGTAAAATGCTAGAGATAATCTGCATTCTTAAGATTGAAGTGACTTTTTACTGACCTTTTACTATTTGATGAATTTTTTTCAATCTTCAAGTCAAATTAGTTTTAAAACAGTAGCCATACAGCTAGATCAGTCTGCTGGTCTCTGAATTTATTCAATATGATCTTTTTTAACCATCTGGACAAGTTCCGGTTTTATTTTATTTCTCTTTCCTAATGAGGCTTCTTTTCCTGCATGCAGTTTTGGCAGGATACCAGCGACTATATCTGTGAGGTACATTCTGCCCAGAATGCCTGGTAGCCTGTTAATCATCTCTCATGTTTGTGTAAGACTGTCCTATGAATCGTCTTCAGAAATTATCTATTAAGTTCATATGCTTATCTGCATTTACAGACTAGCCTTAAGTCAGGATTAAGCTGTGTGTATGGTGGGTCTGCCCACGGAATTTAATTTAATCACTGAAATTCAGAGCTAACTTCATAAGATAATAGTTGATCACTGCCTTACCTGCACTGCCAGGAGATTGTAAAGACCTGAAATCTAAAATAATAGTCAATACAAAATAGTCAATACAAAATCAGGTATCTAAATGGAGAATTTGTGCTAATTAAGTTAAAAATGTCAAGTGCAGAACTTAAATATTTTGCATAACTTAAAACTTTATTGCAGTTTTTAGCTAATATGTTTAGATTACACCAATTACAGTCATCTCTTATTGGGCCTTAACATTGTGGTGCAGCTGGCATGATCTAATGCCATAACTAACAATTTATTGTGTGCCATAGCTCAGCTTGGATTTAAAATACTATTAGTAGGGTTATAAAACTGAGGGGTTTGCTTTGACATAAATCTATATTTTATGGATAAGAGGTGTATCTATTCCCTTTATTATGTACTAAAATATTTAGAATAGAACTCATGAATATGTTTATGACATTCAAAAATTTACTAGCTGACATTTATTCCTTGTGTAAAATTTATATTTGATTATGAAAATGTAAGAGAAACTACAGGCATTAGTTGATTTACACAATGGAATTGCTTGGACAGATTTCTTATGTGTCCCCATAACATTTAAGGTATAATAAAAAACTGCAGCTACTTTGTCGCAAATTATCCAATTTAATCTTCTGAAGAGAATTTTATTGGCAATGTTTGGAAGCTGACCTTTACCTGCATGACACTTTCAGCAAGACATGTCAAGAAAGATTACAAATTACTTTTACAGCACATTAATAGTTTATAAAATTTATTTTGGATAATTTAAGGAAACCCACATACTACATAAACACCCTGCTATCACAGAGGTGTTAGACACTTCAGAGCACCGTGAAAAGGAATTTGATTTCTTACAGATCATAAAGGAAGGGAACTAGTAGGGGCCAAACTGTGACACTTCACCCATTTTAAATTGTTCTTAATTTTATGAATGTATGTACTTACTAAAATGGAAAAACAGAGGAGTAGGATGATGTTAAGTCTGAGACATCAGGATGTGCCTCTAGGAACTGCATCCTCTCGAGGAGTGCACTGACTACATCAAATATCTTGAGAACTTTGCTCATGGAAATACCTCTGTATATGAATTTGGGGGAAAAAATTCTTATCTAAAATGGACCCTAAGGCAGTAGAAAAGGATCTAACTCTCTATTTCTCCCTGCACTTATCTCCAAGTTTGACAGCTTTTCTACAGATGTTTTGCCAGATATGAAAGTAAAGCATCTAATTCTAGGCTAGAAAAAATTATTTGTCTTAGATTATTTTTCTTGCTGTGGATATTCTAGATCTCTTTAGCTGAGTGATTCATCCTATTCTCTATTCATAGCTGGTGGAAAAAATAGGCACTTTTAGGGCACAATTTATATAGTTTTGAAATAGGTAGCTTAAATAATTCAAATCTCACTCTGAAAACACACAGTAAAAGTAAAAAAAGTTAAAAAAGAGACCTTTTTTCTGGGTAAAAAAGAGATCTAAGCTCAGATGTAGATGTTTCTATTTGGATTATCTAAATGTTATCCCTCCTGTTTATTCAATGGGAGAAAGACTAATGAATATTCAGTAAAAAAATCCTCATGGAACACATGGTTTTTTCACAAAACAGTGGAATTATCTAGTGCAAAAATAGCTTTTTAAAGTGTATTAATAGCGAGACAAGATCTCAGGAAAATATCAGTCTCGTACTTGTTGAAGGTGGCCACCTGACCAGTAGGGGCTAAGGAAATGCAGAAGCATTCAATGATTTTTTTTTTTCCCCTGCAGTTTTTAATGTTAATTGTAGACCCTGGGCTACTCAGCCACCTGAGGTGGAGCACCACAACTGTGGGAACTTTTGACTGGTTTTGAGCCCTGAATTTGTATGAGCTGAATGTTCTGAAGTCCATAGAACTTGATGGATTTCATCCTGGAGTACTGAAAGGCATAATTGATGTTATTGCATGACCTCTCTCCATCATCCATCAGCCAAGGTCTTGGGAGTCTGGAAGGGTTCCTGCTGGCTGGAAGCCAGCCAATGTTGTCTCAAGTTTACAAGAATGGCATAAGGGAAATCTACAGGCCTGTAGCTTTTTTCTTTAAAAAATATGGAGACATCATACGGGTCCTGTTGAAAGGCATTGAAAGGACAATGCAATGATCAAACTCAGTCAACATTTGTTCACAAAGGGAAAGGGCTGTTTGCCTTGCAGAGGGACCTAGATAGATTGGACCATTAGACTATGGTTAATGGAATGAAATTTAATATTGAATGACAAATTGTGTAGGTAGTATGGCATAATACCAGGCATAAATATAAATTGGGAGATGAATCGCTGGAAAGAAGTCCTGCAGAAAGGGCCCTGCAAGTGCTTTCTGGCAGCAGGCTCAATGTGAGTCAGCAACATGTCCTGGCAGCCAAGAGGACAAGCTCCACCCCATGCTGGGGTGCATCAAGCACAGCATCACCACCTGCTCAAAAGAGTTGATTATCCTGCTGTATTCAGCACTGGTGTGGCCTTAGCTGGAGTGCTGTGCACAGTTCTGGGCCCCACTAATTGAGAAAGATGTTAAGTTGTTCAGGTGCATCCAGAGGAAGGAAAGAAAGTTGGTAAAAGTGGTGGAAGGAACGCCCTTGAGGAGCAGTTGAGGACTTGGGGTTTCTCTAGTTTGGAGAAAAAGAATGGGGAGTGATCTCATTGCTTTCCATGCCTTGCTGAGGAGGGCAGATGGGGAAAGGGAAGTGCTGAACTCTTCTCCCTGGTATTCAGTGATAAGATTTATGGGAACGGTTCAAAGCTGTGTCAGGAGAGGATCAGACTAGATTAGGTAAAATTTCTTTACCAAGATGGTGGTCAAACACTGGAACAGGCTCCCAGGAGAGGTGGTCAACGCCCCAAGTCTGTCAGTGTTTGAGAGACAATTGGAAAATACCCTGAGTAACAAAACTTAACTTCTGTTTAGCCCTAAATTTGTCAGGCAGCTCTAGTAGATGGTCACTGTACATCCCTTCTAACTGAACTAGACTGTTCTGTTCTGCTCTATTAAATGTTCCAAGGTGCTCCTTTGCAATACTTCTGGTTTAGGTATATTTTCTCATTCTCTTGAAAAGTTCGGTTGCTTGTATTGATTTAACTATTAGGTCAATATGATTAAATAGCATGCATTTTTTGGGAAATACTGCGTCTCCTTTGTTCTTTCAGTTACTTCAGGGCACAAGCGTTTCACTGCATTTAAATAATCCTTCACACATCTATGTTATTTCCTCTCAAGTATTGATACGAGTGTCTGATATCATAAAGTGTGATGCTAAAAGACAAAACGGCAATTATTTGGTTTAAAACAGCAATCAAAAAGTTCATGTGAAGCAAGTCCTTAAAAAAAAAAATAGAATTGTAACATTTTTTATTTTAATCAAACTGCTGTCTGTTTCAATCCTAACAAAGAAAAACCCCATGTACAGAAGTGCTGTAAGCCTAACATCAGTGATCATAAACCAGTCTTCCTTTAGCATAATTGCTTAGCAAGTATCAAGAATTTTCCTTAAATTTAATGTTATAGACAAACTAATAGAGAAAACAGTCAAGGCAAATTTAGGCTGGATATGCAAAACTGTACCACTACCAAAATACCACCTAACTCAAATGAAAAGAGGTCTGCAGAACCTGCCACCTTGTTTAGAGAAATACATAATGAATAAAATACTTCTGCTTACCAGAAAAAGTTGAAGATTCTGAAAGTAATTTAATTTATGAATGTTATTTTCATTTTCATACTAGTCAGCTGGAAAACAGAAGGAAAGTTAACTTCATTTCCAATACCATTGGAGTGTCCAGTCCAACCCTAAAAGAGCTAGGGGTGCTCATAATTTAGAAATGTTTTACCTGATGCATCAAAGTGTCTCTTGTGAACAAAGCCAAACAACTCCTTCAGAGCAGAATAAACTCACAGACAGACCACGTAAGGGCTGATTCAGCTGGTTAGCAGCTTTTCACTAAAGATTCAAACCATCTCTCACCTCTCAAGCTTAAGGAAGAGCCATAAACTCAAAACAATTTCAGCCTCAAAAGAGGTTCTGAACTATAATTCCTTATTTCACTGGACATCAAAAACATTTGATTTAGTGGAAACACTAGCTTCATGACACATTTCTATTTGTGATATTTTCAGTTGCAGAAGGCAGTGCTGTGTCTGTCTTTAACAGCAATCCAAACATTGATCTTTCCCTTTGCTCCTGTGTCTCATAGATACCAAACACCTACTTTCCTTCTTGGATTTTCTTATTAACATAATCAAGTCAAACTGAGAGAAATTATTCCCAGCCTATACTTAGCTTGAACTATGTTACTTCTACACCTGAATGGCATCTGGAAAGCCTGGAAAGTTCTGCTTTTTCTTTCAGGTACAGTCATGTGTCTAGTAAAAAACAATGTTACTTTATACAGCTTATCCTTTCTCTATACCTAGAGAACTATCATTGTTACAACTCTCCTGCAAAATGCTATTATTCCACAATTTTAAAGGGGAAATAAAATATACAAAAATCAGAGTGATTCTTAGGTGGATTTCATGGTAAAGTGGGTTTCGGTTGAAGTGTTGTGTTTGATGTTGATGTGTACGACATTTCATTTATGGAATACTGCAAACAGAGGCCAAAGGTTGCTCAAAACAACTTCAGTGTTCTCTGCTCCTAGAAACTCACTCCAGGATTATAATCAAGAGTTTATTTATAAACCACTAGGGTTACAGTAGGATGATTTGGCATTTATAAGCAAGTCTCTTGTTTGCTGTATTTTATGTGTATATGTGAACACCCACAGAGTTTACATATAGAATATAATTTTCAGAGGTGATTTTTGCCCTGTGTAGAGTGGGAATTAGTTTTGTATGGTAGCTGCCTTTCCCCAGCAGCTAACATTTCCACAGCTGGTTGCTGTTTCACTCACCCATACTCTTCTATCACATACTATTTTTTCAACAGCCCTCTTGCATGCCCAGAGAAAGAAAACATTTATCCACAACAAATCAAAAGCTGTGAAAAAATGCTACTGAAAGTATGCTTTTTCTTTTGTGATTACAGAAAGCCCACACCTTTTTTCTTCAGGCCGAACTGTTGCAAAGTTGTGGCTTAAGACTTTAAGGAACAAGAATTTGAATTCTGTTTATTTTGACAAATAATATCATTTTTTTTTAAATTACATTAAATAACACAGCTGTTTTATTAAGACACTTGAAAAAATAATGGTTTATATGAAGTATTTTTGTGCTTTTGTTTCCTTGTTTATCAGAAATTTTTGTCCATATCTGTAACTGAAGTAGCAGAATACAACCCCTTCAAGACAAAGATTTCAGCAGAGAAAGTGAGATTAGAAGGAGCTTGTAAAAGTGTTTTTTAGATATCTCAAATGTCAATGCACAGAAAGGACTCACTGCCTCCTGCTGTTGACCATATTGAAAAAATACTTGTAATAGTTTTTATATGTATTTTTGAAGGACTGAAGAGATTGACAGTTGCTGTAACGCTTGAAGAAGTTCTGAATGATAAGTCAGGGTGAGGACATTTAAAGTTTTTCTTCATTCTAATTAACTGATGGTAATGATAGATGTAAGCTCAAGGCAGTGACATTATCCCATTAGGCAAGGACAAAAGTAGTCCTGTTTGTTCCAGTATGGATAAAGATTTGATTTGCCTGTTTACCATAGGAGAATTGACATGAACTTTAATCATTCAACTGATGAATTAAGAGATGCAAAGCTGTAAGAAATGCATAATTTATTTTACAAATTAATAGATCTCATAAGCATTGAAAATCACACTGTATTAAACAGCCCATAATGCTTTTCCAAAGAATTTTGATCACCAAGAAAGTGAAGATAACTTAATGATTACTCTAATGTATTATACAGGGTCACAGAAGCCCTTGTGAGACCTTGTCAGTCCAGAAGGTCTCTGGCTCCTTGTCTTATAAATTACTACTGCTGCAGTAGAGTCATCTGGAAGGATTTAGTGCTTCAGGTGTGTCTGCACAGCATCCTGCAGCTTAACTGAAGCGGCTTGGAGAGATGGCTTTAAGATAGATGACGCACTATGCACCCTACAGCTAAGGCATGGGCAGGCACTTTTTCATCCTCCCTACCTGTGAAGGAGCTCCAGCAGGTGGGAGGAGCAGGCAATAAAGGCCAGGTGTCTCTGGAAGACTGGTTAGATCTGACACATTAATCCCTTACCCTCCTGCACATGGCACATAAGACTTCCTCTATCATCAAGATATATCTTCCAAAGAAGAAAGGATGAGAGGGGCAAAATGAAAATTAAGCAGAATATTAAAAACCCTAAAAAGGCTGTGTTTGGCTCTTTTATTATTCAGTTCTCCTAAGAGCTGCCATTTAGCATAAAGTATTTTGAGAATATCTTTTGTATGGTAACGACTGTCATCAGTAACAGTTCAGATTGGTGTCCATGCTTTTCACATCTTAGATGAACACCTCTGCCATTACACAGATAATTTCTGCAATGACAGTGTTTAGGGGAGTCTGGCTGGGATGGGGCCAGCTTTATCCAAAGCAGCCAGTATAATGCTGTCTTGAATCCATGACTAAGAAGTGTTGATACAGACCAAGCCTTTAGCTATTGCTGAGCAATCGCAAAAAGATTTCTTCCATTTCTCACTCTGCCCCACTACCAGCAAGAAGGCTGGAAATGAGCAGAAGAATGGGAGGGGGCACCATCAGTACAGCTGGCCCAAAATTAACAAAAGCAAATTCCAAGCCTCATAACATCATGTTCAGCAACAAAGAAATTGAGGATTTTCTTTTTCCAAACACACTACTGCTTGGAGTCAGACCGGGCACTGGTCTGCTCATGGGAGCCGAGAAGTGATGCAAATGTCTTGAAGCACTATTTATTTTTTCTCATATTCTGGCAGAGAATTCAGTACATCTTTTAAATCTACCCTGAGTTTAGCAATAATTTCCAGCCTCATAAAAATCATATAAAAAGGGATATGCAACTGACTGTAAAGATTTCAACAAGAATTTTATGGAAAACTTTCATTTTTAACTAAATTATTCCTTTATTTCTAGAATATTGTTAAAGTATAGACTGTACTAGTAAATTCTTCTAAATTATTTCTTTAAAATTTTTTAGTATTTTTACACTTACAGTAGCAGTGACTTTGATTATGATCCAAGTAAACCCCTATTAATAAAGATGGATTTAAACTGGCAGTAGTGTTAGAATGCAGTGTTTGATTCTAACGTTTCTAGTAGAAGTGGGATTACTTCAGACTTTCATCACGGTTATTGATAGGACACTTCAGACTATTGAGGTTTTTTCCATGTCTCAAATCTTCTGAAGTCAATGCTTTGTCAGTCTTTACTTTTATGTTCAGGACAACATTATTGTCATTTAGTAGCTGATTCCTGATAACGCTGAAGTTTATTTATTTGACCTACGTGGAGATGAAGAAGTGTATGCTTTAACTTATACAGCCAGTATAAATTGTATAATATTTTGCTCTGTTCATCAAGTGGTTCCATTTCAGTGTATCTAAACCTAGCACATAATTTTCAGGATTAGGCACCTGCTCTACATCCATCTTTGCTGTACAGAATAAAATGTGTTAAAGGGTTTTGTAATCATAGCAAGGAGGAATAAGATCACAGTGTGAATTTTACCTGTCCCAGTAATATGTTTCTCAGCTCAGAACGTGTAATTTCACACTGTGCTCTATCCACTGGCATGGGAAATGAAGCCTGGCTCTCAGCCTCATAATCCTTCTCTTGATGAGGCAACTTCACCACATTTCCCCATCTTATCTGTGTTAGTTCCTTAATGTGTATTTCTCAGAGGAGAGAGACTGTACTTCCAGTATTATGTTCTCATAATGCTGCATCGTGAGGTTTTCTCCAATCACAAAACTACAAGCCATTTTTCTGTAAGAGTTGTTTAGTACCATTTTTAACAGCTCAGTTCTCAAATTCCCTTATAGGTTTCATATTTAATTTCAGTAGTATCACTAGCAAGAATCATCCATTTAATGTTTCTTCCATATTGAGTCCCCTTTCTCTTTCAGATTTCATGATTCTAAACTTGAATTTCCTACATTAACATTCACTTCTACTCTCAGCTACTCTAAAGATTTGGTAACTATGCCATCCCTTTCTTTGCCTGCCAAAATGTAACAACGAAAATAAAAATTAAGGAACTGAAAAAGAGAGGTTAGAAAAAGCATCACACATATTAAGGATAAAATCATATTCTATTAACAACCTACTATTACTCCTTTACATTAAAAAAAAAATCCATCAAAAGGCAAAAAAAACCCCAAACCACTACAGCACTCCATGATGATGAAAGAGATATACCCATAACTGTTAGCACACATATTATCCCTGAGCTGATAGGTGTGCAGGGCTGCTTAGCCTATAAGTAGCCACTATGATCCCATGTAAGCTTCCTTATTTTCATCTGCCCTAAAGAATGAGGGAGGAAAGAGGGGATAATGACAAATTTAGAGCAATGAAACAAGAATAAACACCATTTTTCACAGAGCTAATCAAAAATCCAAATACCAGCATCTCATATAGGCCAAGCTATTCTCCACTTAAGCTGTGTAACACTGTGTCCTGTTATTCCACAAGAAATTCCAGTGGATAAAGAGCTTTTGTAGAAAAAAGTGTGTTCCCAGTGTGAGTGAGAACATTGCAGTCTGGTCCTCGGTGTGTTAGAATATATCAAGCAGATTGAGAGCACCACCTGTTCATAATATGTAGAAACTTGACTAATGACTATAGTCTACTTTATCTGAGTAAATTTTAATGGAAAATGATGGGACTCAAATTCATTTTTGCTTGCAGGCATCTTGTAGGGTCAGTAGGGTGATGAAATGATACTGGTTAGAAATTCTAAATCAATGTAATCTTTAATAATTCTGTATCATACTGTATGCTTGCATCTATACTACTTTAATAACAATGGAATACAAATAACCATTACACAGAAGAATGAAACAGAGAGATAGCATATGACTGTGTAATATTAAATAAAGGAGACCCACGGCTATTTATAAACTCAGAAAAACTCTGCCCTTTTTAATGGAGAAATACAGAACATTCCCCACTGACTCCATTCAAAGTAAGTCCCCTAAGGCACTGCAAAACTAAATATTTTTGTACAACACTTCATAGTCAGAGCTGTACAGTATGTGAAAATAGGCCTTGGGGTAGTAACACACATCAAATCCCTCTCTGTGAAGGCAGGTTGGAATTGTGCTTTTGGGCATACACATGAAACAGAATGATCATTATTCTATTCAGAATTGAAGCTGTGTTTTGTTTTCATTTTTAAAGTTGTTTTCAAGATGTTGAGGTTGGTTTTATAAGTGATTGGCTAATGCCAGGATCAGTAATCCCATATCAAAAGGGCTCTGTTTAGATCTGACAGTGGAAAAGGAAAACTTGATGGACGTAATGTTTGTCGAGTGGTGTGCAAAGAAATGCAGGTCTTTGTTGTTCTATTCCTACAGTCAGCTATAAAAACAAGTCTGTAGAAGCTTTGTAACTGCAGAAGCATCATACATATTAATCAGACTGAATCAATAACATAATCCTGCTTTCCTAAGAAATGGTAACGATCCCAGAGATTTCAGCCACAGCTCAGTGTAGGTTTTATAAATATAATGAGTGAAATGACTTTGAAAGTGAAGGAGTGGTTTACTGTACGATTTCTTACACAAAAAATATAAGACTGTGTACTGTTTTCAAGATAGGACTTACAGAAATGTCAGCAAGACAGATAATGAGTCTTATATTTGTTGCAAAATATATAAATGAATTCCATCCCTGAACAAAAAGAGATATTGTGGGTGGGACTGATTTCTGGTTTCTTTACCAAAGGATTATCTCCCGCGTCATAAAGTTCTTGCTCTTTATGTGTCAAATCACTTCGAGGTCTGTAAGTTGTTCTTTGCCTAGTTTCAGCAAAATAAACACAGAAATTAAGTAAAATGATCCTACATAAAGTGTGAATGTAATGTTACATCTGGCTTACTGACATCTATTTAGACAAGAGTTTTGGAGGAAAATAGCCTGTAAGTAAGGACTTCTTCTGACCCATCTTCCTTTTCCTCCAAGCTATCAGCATGCAAAACAGAGTAATCCTGAAAAGAAGCCATTCTTTTGGGGTCTGATGTCCTTTGTTTCCCTGTCCATGTTTTTGGGTTTTTTTCCCTTTTGTTTTTAGGCTTTGTATTAGACTCTAATACTATATCTGTTTGGACAACAAATTTAGGTGATTGAATTAGAATAGTAGTAAAAGGCCACTTACTATAGCCCACTGCCCAAAAATTCAGTGCCTTGGAGTAGTCATAAATATCAAGCTCCATACATACACTTACAGGGCATGGGAAGGCCTTAGGAGTCCTGACTGGGGTGTGCATACAGGTGTCATTTTTACATATATCAAAACTACGGTCAAAGCGTTGTGTCTCCTCTGGTCCCGCTTCAACTGACTTCCATTGGCAAAAAAAAAAAAAAAAAAAAAAAAAATCCAGCAGTACTTAGGCAAGATGTGAGCAGAAACCCTTTTCAGAAGCCCTTCTTCTCAGGATGATGTGGGAAGGAGGGCTATGGGCCCTAATGTAATACATGTTTTAAGTTTTTTTTAATAACTTTGTCAGCCCAAAAGTGACCACAGAGAGATTAGGGTCCCATACATCTGCAAAGGTCAAATGTTACCTGGGGAATGCAGCCCTCAGTCCTTTCAATACCACTAAACACCAGTGGGTGTTTCCCTAGGAACCAACATCTGTGTCTATGTGTTTGAAAAATCTTCAAATCAAAATCATACACTCGTTTTTCTCAACTAGAATTGGGTCCACTTTGGTTGAGGTATTTGTGACCATTAATATAGAAATATTTATAGCGTATAGCAAAATAATTGCTCAAATTATTTTTTTTCTTGTACTGGGAAAATCTTGTTTAAATTTTATGCTTTGGCTGTTAATTTTCTGGTTGAAAAAGCTGTCTCTGGTGATGTCAACAAACCAAACAGGACTAAGTTTGTGGACTGTTAGAGCAGGTTTTTTTAAGCAGATGAAAGAAGTTAACATAAAAATTATCAAGCTGGATCAGGAAAAATAGCATATCCATAAATTCTGTCTGTGGTGGTAGACAATAGCAGATATCAGAGACAGATATAAGAGCATGACAAGCAGTGATGTTTTCCCAGTATAGCTTCTAGCAAAGCTCAGGAATCCCAGGCTAGAGAGGCCGTTGTTACCTCATTAGCTGGTGAGGAAATTTTCTTCTATTAATTCATTCAATTAATTTCAAAATCTACATCAAAATTCTTGCATCCACAATGAATCACGTCAAAGAATTTTATACAAACTTGTTCTGGATCACCCTAATTGCACACAAGTTCTTTCTGGTTTATGAAAAGATATTTTAAAAATCTCTGAGTAGCTTTTTCATATCCCTTAGGATTCTACAGACTTTGCTCATTTTTTTTTGTAGCCATTTTTTTCCAGAATAACTTATGCCATCCCCTTAGCAACTCCTCACCCTGGAGCCACTCTCTCTGTTTAGCTACCCTTGCCATCCTTGTCTGAGGAAGCAGTAACACAAACAGTCCCAAGATGTAGACATTGTTTTTCTACAGCAGTAGAATGCTATTTTCTTGTTTATTTCCTGTTCACTTTTTGTGATTCAGTTTACTTTGCTGGTCCCTGCTCAGCAGTGTGTATTTCCTTCCATTGAAATACTCTATTATTTTTCCTAAATGGAAATAATTATTTTATGTATATTTATTCCAGTATTATATCTAGATTTTTAAGACCTTTTTCACGTTTTTTTAATGTCAATTGACACTGAATTTTACATACCATTTTCATTCTCTAGTTATTATTCATTATCATAGGATTCTTTTAAAAATCTCAAAAATTGGGCTTTTTAATAACTTAACAACACCACCAAATTGTTAAATGATCTTTCATTTTCTTTTCAAAGATATTTTTGATTTCATTCCTTCATTATTTTTTCTTGGTTATATAATGAGTCTGTAAATCAAGCATTAATTTCATATTAAGCCAATACAAGCTTTCATATTAACAATGGATTTGAAAATCTTTCATCACCCCATGTTTAAGGAATGGAGGCCTCTTCAGTTGCCTTATTTTGCAGGTCTGCCACATCAACTTCTTAATAAATTATTAACACATTTAAATTCATTAGCTGGTTTTATCCCAACTCAAATGAAAGTCTTCAAACTAAGCTTTTTATATGCTTGTCAGGAAATGGCCATCAGAAATTCATGTTCTTAAAATGTCAGGTAGAAATACCTCAGTAAAATCTGAAGTGAGATAATCATTTTGCAGAATAAAAAGGTGAGTTAAAATAATACCCGGGTTATGGTCATGAATAGTGCTCCATAATCTACTTGAGCTGGAAGAAAAAGAGGTGTGGAACAAATGCTGTGATTGTTGGCAATGGCTGGTGACTCCTCGGGCATATTAGTCCTACTCTAAGTCCATGAAAAGACAAAACAGGAGAAATATCTAAATCTTAATGCCTGTGGTGATGTGCCTTCAAAGCACATAAGTGATGGGAATTAATGTGTGCACTGAATGCAGTGCAGACTCCTCAGCAGTGAGTAATTAGTAATAAACTGTATTGCATTAAGGACTATTAGGGGCTAATATTTCTCTTCAGCCCAGTTTTGCTGGGAAATTTCTTTCAGATTACTTTGTTCTGTTCACAGGAAAAAAAAAATCCAACAAACTATAAAGCCCAACAACTAAATCTGGTGGAATAGATTTTTTTTAAAAAAAGAGAAATAGGCTCAAATTTCTTTATATTTCTCTGTTAGTTGCCTCAAAGCAAGCATCAGAGGAAAGCTTTTGGAGATAGAAGGGTCAGTGGAAGGGACTGGTTGCCTCGTTCACACGTTGTTAGCACAACGATAAAGATACCCTAAACTGGGTAGATATCCCTCCTTAGAGAAGAAGTCAGAAAAAGAGACAAATGTCCTGATGCACCATTTGTTCTCATCACAGAAAAGTTACGAGCCCTTTCTTCGGCACTTTGAAAAAAGCCACAATACAGTGAGACAACTTAATAATTTAAAATCAGCTACGAGCTACATGGTTGTATTGTGGAGATACATTTTATATTCATGGCTCAAATTCGATACCAATCAAATTTGTTACAAGTTTGTTGTGGTTCCTTCTTTGAGTTTTTCATGCCTGAATCTTCACCAGTCCTAAAATAGCAATAAACTCTCCTGGGTTTATGTAATTGTGGCAGATTGTAAATTTCATAGTGCCTTTCAGTAGAACATCAAAGCATGAACATAAAGTATGCATTTGTGATTATTACTTTCTGGTGATGGTGACATTTTAAAAAGTCCTTGGTGGTTATCAGGGGATCAACTGATGTACACTGTCAAAGCAGTTCACACGTTGACAAGTACTATCCCTTTTTAACCTTACCACCCTTTAATAGATGGAGAATTCCTAAGAGGTACTTTAAGACCAGAAAAATCTGGTTTAACATGCTATGGAACTCACCTATCACACAAGTGAGGTTTTTGTGCCCGTGCCAATGTTCTGTTTCAGCTAGCCAATACCTGCTGATATTACCTCTTTTTGGAAGAAGAAACTCTTTGTCCTAAACCCACTAAGATTTTATTTTGGGTAAATACAAAGTATTTAAAAATCTTAATAGGATACTCTGAGGTTATCAGTTGTACACATGGATAATCTCCATGAGCTATGAATTTAAATTTTAATTTCTCTTCCCTTAGACATGTACTGTTTTGATTTCTACTGCAACTTGAATACTTTTCTTCCGTTAACTATATTACAGAGAATATGTGAATCCATTTTTATATATCCATACACTGTATTTATTCATATAGCTATATCTGTATCTATATCTATATCTATATCTATATATCAGTTTGGCACCAGGAAATACAGACAAGAAAGTAAAACATTTGTATATGCTACACTGCAAATGTGCTTTTTCGAACAATAAGAGGATCCTGAGTAATCAAAGGAGGATAAAAGAGCGTGAGAAGGATGATTGATATTTTAAATATGCCTGAGCAGCCCAAAAGCCTGAAGTTTATTTTCAAGAGTAGATAAATGGGATTTTGAAACTTTCTAGACTATTGTCACTATCATTGCTGGAGTGGAGGAAAAGTAGAAATTGCTAGTCATGATGTCTAACATTCACAAAAACTGGTGTGAAACTTGTTAAAAAAACCCAACAGAATAGGTACTTCTTCTGCTATTTTGCAAAGTCATCTTTTTATTCACTTAAGCCTCAAAACCAGAAAATTGATTTAGGTTAAATGTTTTACCTATGTCCAATAAAAAGTAGAAGCTTGAGTTAAGTTTCTTTTAATGTAGGCTTTATACCTCATACTTTTTCTTAATGTAGGTTTTCCCTTGTCCTAGCGTGGATTTACTAGATAACATCACTACTAGCTCCCTGTGTTTCAGTCTTGACTGAATTAGGGTTTTGTCTAGAAAAGACAAGGAGGATGTACTGTAAGTTCAATAAAATCTCCTTTTATTTTTCAAAACTTGAAAAGAGCCCTCTTCATTAGTTGTCCTAAAAATTGGGCCATTCTCCCTATTGAAAGGTGCTTGGGGAAAAGAGGTGACACACCCTTCTTGTGTGACAGCCAGCTCAACAGTTCGGATGGGAGAAGTCAGGAATACCAACACCCAAGCACATATCTAAGCATCAAGAATTGGGTGGAGTGTCCTCCTGAAGGGCCAGCCTGTCTTCTCAGAACATAGAGGAACTTAGGAAAAGTGCTGTATGTCTGACATTTATATGGCTCATATTAGATGAGAGCCACAGTCCATGTCAGTCTGTGGCACGTGTATCACTGTAGAGAAAGCATATCTTTGACAGACTTCCTTCCTTGGTTGCCTTCACAGATTTAGACCAGAGTTGGATTAGCAGCTGCATTTCAACTTGTAATATTTATTCAAGCAAGATTTTCATAATAGAAAGTATTTCCTATTCTGCTCTCATACTCAGATGAGGATGTCATCTTGATTTTCTGAAATTGAAAATTCAGGTTAAGCATCAACTTGGATTACCCCAAGTGACACAGGCAATTGAGAAAATAGTAGGCAATTTGGTGATATCTTTCTCGCTGTGGTATCTGAAAGAACCACATTTTGATGTACAATTCTCAATTAATTCAGAAATGTGTATTCTTCAGGAAATATTCTGACATATTTCATGTTCTCTTGTCATCTGAGAACGTAGAAAACTTACACTATAAACTAAAATACGATTTCCCAATATTTTTCCACTCTTCTTTAAGTCAGTTGGAGCATATGCCAAATGTTCCTCTTGACTTAATAGAAGTCTTTGTTGAAGTGAAAGATTAATGGCTCTGTATCTGTTAACTTTTCTCTTATACCTATTCTTTTAAACAAAATGATCTGCAAATATTAACAGGACTTCTTCAGGAAATGAACGTTCATTCTTTGTTCCTATTCTTTTTGTCTGGGCTTCTTTTCTTTTTTTACCATGGTAGCACATTAACAAAAAGCAGGCTATCAATGACACAAGTCTGTGTTCCTTGTAACAAAGAAACAGCACCTAATCCATTTTATTTCTGCTGGATTCCAGCGACTTGCTTTCCAGACTTATTGTAAACCACTGAAAAAGTTACACAGCACATTGTATATTGCCAGGACCTCTAAGCTAACACAGCACTTCCAAACAAGAAATAATATTTATTGGATCTTTTGACATTTATGTTACTACTACAGAATAACTGATCTCTGAGGGAATTTGGATCCTCCACAAACTTAAATTTTCACAAATTTTGTTATTTTTCTTATATTTTAGAGTTCCATATCCTGTAAAGAAAGGATGGAATAATTATATGAATGGCACAATTGTGTTTTGCAATACATGTTATGATGTGTTCTGACATACTTATTGATAGCTACTGATAGAAGGAAAAGAAATTGATACTGCCATCTGATATTTTCATGCTTCTCTCAACAAAACCTAGGAAACATCTGGTGGTTTGTTATGACTGACATTTTAGGGGAATGTACCCCTAATTCTTCATCTAACATTTCTTCCAGACTGGAATTATAACCGGTGTACCATATACTTTATTCATCATGTAGAAAAAGCTTCAGAGCTTATATTTTATACTTTTTCAAGCTGAAATGGTAGGATTAAGTTATGATGATTATTAAAAATGCTACAGAGGACTATTATACTAGGACAGAAATATTGCATGCTAGCTTCATTCAGAATAAAGAAAAGTTAAGATATTAAGAACTGAATTTAGTGAACATAGGCTTTGTTTTGTACACTAAATCCACTTTTCCTAAAGAGACAGCCTTATATGCTTACTGTGTAATAAATATCCACACAGAAAAGTATAATAACTTTTATTCTTAACTATGTACAAAAAAAATATATATGATCTGATTAAATAAATTTAGTACTTAAATAAAGAGATATCAAAGTCTTATTTTAAACAGACTTGAAAAAAAAAAGCTCAAGAAGCAAATTCCTTTGATTTCCTTCCAGGCTCAGTTCTGCACTGCCTTACATACCTTTAATCTGCAACAGTTGTACTACAGACTTCTGCAGCAGCAAGGTAGCCCCAAAAATCTTCTGTCAGCTATGGAAGGATAAGACTGTGCCTGAAACCATTAAAAAAAAAAAAAAAAAAAAAATTGGAGTGACAGAGTGAATAAATAGCCATTGCATTTGCACTATGCAAACTTACTGACTGAGATTCCAAGGCTGCATCTGAGAAGTGGAAAGCACAAGGAAGTTTATGACGAGTTTCCTTCCTTTCTCCTTTTTGTTTTCCACCTTTTTAGTCTACATATAGGTGGGGAAGAAGGCACCTGTGTTTTTCCAAGGCACAGGATATGCATTTGTGGACTGAGCTCTGTTCTTCTGAACACTGAAAAACAAAATAAAAATATTTCCTAAAAGGCATGTTCCAACACAAAGAGGAATTCAGTCAGAGGAACACAAAGAACTCCTTACATGAGACTGACTCATGGAAGCAGTGTCCCTAACACACCACACAATTTACATGTGTGAAACTGAGGCAGGTTCACTAAGGACCATTTCTGTCACATGCTGATGCAAAGGCATATATAGAAAGTTTTCATAACTGCCTACGAGAGATCTCTACAAATTTATAAATCTCGGTGTTGAAAAGACCCATAATAGCCACCTAACTCAATGTCAAACAAAACAGGCAGCTTTTCTCACAGAAATTTACAGGGAATTTTTGGGTGATGAGGCATTCTTCCTGTATGTAGTACACATATGCTTGAGCAGTTTTTCTTTCCAGCACTATGGAAAGAATTTCACATTTTGAAAACAATGCAAAACCTGCTGGAGCCAAGAAAGGAAACGGTCTTGTCTACATCAGAGACAGCGATTTTGCTCTCTTCACAGCAGCTAATGAACACAAATTGACACTCTGGTGGCAGCTCATCTCCTGCCAAAATAAATATCTAAAAACAGTTATATGAATCACGCTTGGAGGTGCCTCTTCCTTTTCATCAACTGTTAAAGAGGCTTAGGATGAATAGTTCAGATGTATACATCCACACTCTACACATCAAAAGTCAGATGAAATAAAATCCTGCCAGAGAATTTTTTTTGCAGACTGTAATGAAATTCCATTCAAATCTGTCCTTGCATGGTTACTGTTTAAGATAGGACTTCACAACACAACAAATGTAATAATTCTCCATATATGGAAAATATAAAAGGTGACCTATAACTTTGAGAGTTGATGGTTTCTACCACAGAAAATTTCTGAAATGGAAAAAGTCACTTACTTAATACTATCATAACAGTGAAAATACTGTCTAAAATAACCCTACAAATCTCTTTCAATGAAGAACAGATAACAAATGTGTAGTTGCAATATGCATTAAATCTGCTGATTTGTAGCAAGCTACAAGATAATAACTGATTTTTTAAAGACTACTAAATATTTGTTTTATTATTTTAATATGATAGTATCTTTTGAAACATTATTTAGTATCTTGCAAGAAGTGGAAATGAAATTGTTCAGGTAATCTACACATGCTTTAAAAATAAATAATAAATAACAAAATAAAAATCTACACATCTCTCAACTAGAATGTTTTTACTTTCTTCAACATATTGTCTATAAATGTTACGTGAGGTTCACGATTTTACAGTTAATGCCCTATACCAAAGATAAAAAATATGCTGATATGGTGTTCTGCTCAAGAGATATCCATTTTCATCTCCCTAATGTTATCAAAATCTTGACTTGCTTTAAAGTCTGTTAAAATTACCTACAGTACTTCCTTTGTGTACTCACATCTTCATCATTTACAGTCTACCTGATAAATGGAGAAAATCATTTCACATCAGGTTTAGCTTGTCTTGTGTTTAAACATTTTCATCCTGGTTTATTAAATAAAATAAGCTGATCGTGCAAGGTCTCCAGTTAAAATGAAAAAGACTCTGCAGTTTCAGAGTAATGATAGCAATGTCTGTTATTTTATTTATTGATTGGAGAGAAAATCACTGTACTATTTTAAAAGTGCAAAGGAATGAATTTTCTTAAAACTCAGAGCTATATTTTTCATGAGTAATGTGTGTTGCTAAAGCCAATACTGTCAGATTTATTGGCAATGCGACGCTCAAAATTTAAATCAACAATATTAATCCAGGAATTTTAATTACAGAGCTACTTTGCAAACTACCGTGATTATTCAGGATCAAGAGTTAGTTATACCACAGTAAGTAATTTATTCTTCTTTCCTTTTAAAAAAAGTAATTTTGAAAGGATCACCATAACACAAAATGGCCAACATAGCTGTTAACCACCTATGCTGGTCCAGGGTAAAACCCCTATTTTTAAGCACTAATTTGGGACTCTAGGTTGGTTTTTTGTTGTTTGGGTTTTTTTAGGGGGTTGGGTATTTTTAATCTTTATTTTTTGTCATTATTTAGAATTAACATAAACTTGTAAGAAGCCTAAAATCCTATGAAAACTGGAGAAAAACTAGTAGGATCAGTTTATCTAACTGTACCATAGCTCCAATAAAAAACGAGAAGCCACTGGAAAAGAAAAAATACCTAAGAACTGAATGTCATTGTAGTTTACCTGTATGAGTCTTTTGCTCCTCATGATCCAAAAATATGTTTCTGTAATGACAGAATGAGAGCTGCCTTTTATATCTTTCCTTGAAGGTTTTGAAATCTTATCATTTCATTATGAGAGCAATTAATTATGAGAGAGAAAGGTGAGTTTGCTACAGCTGAGGAACTGGATCAGTATTTTAGGGAATTAGCCATCTCCATCTTTTGATTAAGCTGTGCTGGGAAATATCTCTCCTGTACTATAAATCAGTAGAGGACATTTTGTTTAAACTGCAAGCATAAAATATGAAATATTTTAGGCCAGTTTCTACTACCCCAAACGATAATAGAAAATTTCCTGAAACATCCAGGACTAGCACTGTGACTTATTAGATGCCTCTCTGCTGTACATATTAATTAAGACATTAACTACTAAACAGAAAGCTAATTCATGGTCACAGAGCAGGCATTTGAAAGTTAACTCATGCTGAGGGAGTATGGAGAGAATTTCTTTAGATAGTAAGGTACATAGCAGCTATTTTAAACACCACTAGCCTGATCTTAGGAAATAAGATGACATCTGGCATATGCTGGAAGTGTTAATGTTTAAGAGTAATACTGGCACTCTTGAAATCTAAAAGGAGTTTTATAACCAGAGCCTTTAAAGCTGTGCTGCAATCCTGCTGGAGAGAATGAAACAAGAAAAAGCATCTGGTACCTGCCACGAGAGGACTGATTCCTCTCTCTGGGTAATTGACAGCTCCAGCCAAGAGGTTCCAACACTTATGGCCAATTCAGCTACTGACACTGTACAAGCTATATTTCATGTAAAAGTCTGACTCAAATCAAAATACAGTACGGGTGAGTGACTCCTAAAATATCTATCAGCTCTAGCAAAGAGAAAAAGGAAATTGTACCGAAGTGGGATGTTCCAATAAAGAGGCCATTCCTCTGATCATTCCAAAAGGTCTTCCACACTAGCCCTGTGCTAATGCATAATAAACAATTAGCATTATTTATCTGGCACCTCTACAGATTATTGACTATTTCCTACTTCTACAGTGGAACAATTCAATTAGAGAGTTAATTCTGGTAGGGAGAGAGGAGCCAAACCCCAGCCCGTGACCCAGACCACCTTGTACCAGTGCTGTGCTAACAGAATCTATTTCTAATGGAAGCACAGGAACACCAACCCACAAAGGTCATTTTGCGAGGAATAACACTGAAAACAGCAGGTCTGGGGATGAGGGAGGGAATCCATGGAGGAACAAGATTTTTCCAAAATCTCAAATCTAAAAATGATTTAATCTTTCTTGTCTCAACAAAATTCCATTTCTATGTTGCTCACAGGTGTTTCTCAACAATAAAACGGCAAGTTTTCCATAATAGGGAAAAAAAAAGAAAGAGCAATTATATTTCAAGATACAGCAAACAGAAATTTTGTATAAGGTTTCTGCAATGTTTAAATTTTAATATTTGCATTGTGTGATAAGCTTTTTTTTTTGTTATTGTATCTAAATTTGATAAGTTGTCAATCTTTAAAGAAAAAAAGGGGTATCAAAGGTATCTGTAATAATATAATGTACAGGTATGCAAGGGATTTACACTTTTCAAATAAACAGACGACAGCCTGATAGAGTATATGGAAATGAAGGTGAAATTTAAAGGAAACATCAATATTTGATACCAAACTGTACTGTTAGGAAAAGCAGCATCTTAATATTTTAGTAGAATATTATCACCAGTAAATTTTCTGTATTCTAAGAGGTTATTACAGTTCAAAATACGTTAGCACATATTAAAACAATGGCTATATTATACATTTCAAATACATCATGCCTTCATAAACTACCAGAAAGTCACCACCCCTGCTGTGATCACAGATTACAGAAAATAGAGTATGAGATTTTCATGCTTCACTGAATACTTTTTTATTACATTTAATGTTATTTAAATGATTGCAGAGCATATTCGAAAAATTGCTGCTTCCTTGCCCAGAACCCTTGATGAAAGACTGTGAAATATATGCTAAAGACTATCCAATTATTGGCATAAAGATTTTGTAACTTTTGTCCATTGTTCTTATGGTGTATATTCAATTTAATGTCTGTGCACATCTAAAAAAAATAGAATTAATGTTGAATAATTAATTTTTTTACCCAAAAATAAAAAAGCCCCACACATTTTAAAAAGTGAATATGTGAGTATTGAAGATAAAATGTTACAGAGTCTTTTCTATTAGAAATAGATATTTCTCAGCTTAGAACTTAGATTTCTCAGATATCTTCATCTCAAAACATGGAAAGAAACAGAGACTTTTTTTAAACAGCGCATATAATCAAAAGAGTAAGGGCCTTTACAGGTATCTGTCACTACCCAGAATGAAACCCCTTGCAAGGCACAAAAAGGCTGAGGAATTGTATTTGTAGATTTGCTTTGCAAATTTTCAGTAGCCATGAAAGGAAACATTTAAACAGATCAGAGAGGGTGTGAGAAAAGACAAAAAGGAAACTGGTTCTGAGCAGAAAGGTGACACACACTAAGCAAAAGCAGTTCTGTTTAGAACAGGATTTGGGGCTGAACAAACATATAAATATATTTTAACCAAAAATATAAGAAATACATGTCTCCAACTTGAAATTCACCCAATAGAATCAATCTCTTCTACAGTGGATTGGTTAATTATCCAAACAGATCAAGAACAGGCTGTTTGAGCACAGGTAATATTTTCACCTCTACCTTTAAGCACAGATGGACCTGCTGAAAATCCACAGTAAGTTTGCAACACCCTATTAGTATGTGAAAACAATAAAAGGAAATTATTTTGGGTGTGGATACAGACAATTAATTCTTTAATGTTAAGACCTATGTTTTTAACTGAAGTTTTAAACTACAAATTCTCATTGTTCAAATTTGCATGAAAAAGGAATGACATCTAGTGGCAGATTAAATTAGTTATTACTCTGCCATGGTAGTAAAGGACACTGTAAGGAAATCCATCATCTGGTTGCAGTAGCATGGAGTTAAATGGAATATAAATAGCAATATAAATAGCAATCTTTATCAGTGTGTTTCACTATGCATCTACTAAGGCAATTACTGAGCAAACCTCTTTCTTGAGAAAAGCTAAGGGTATAAACATAGGACTTGGCCTGAGAGAAAATAAAATACAAAAGGGGCACATTGTCAAAATAAAATATTTAAACTATATTTCTAAATCTGATTGAATGCAAAAAAACCAGCATAAAACACATATTTTAACATCTCAAAAAATCCTTAAAACAGTCCAAGAAAATTCTGTCTTTGCAGTTTTTTGCTTATTTGTTTCAATGTTAGGTTAGCCCCAGTACCTTTTCTAAAAATAAGGCAGGTAGGAATGCTTTCATGTACTTTTCCCAAAATAAGATAATTTTTTCTTGGACCCATTGTACAATCTAAATAGATCACTTGAGGAAATTACTCCATTTGTACTATGACTTAGTGCTTTTTAAAATTTATTCTTTAAATGATGCAATAAAAAAGAATAAACAAGACAAAGAATAACATCATCCAAAGATAATGACCGCATCAAAAATTTAGACCACATACATTGAAGAGATCTATTTCTCTTCCAAATTGATGTTTTGGGCGGATATGAATTATTCTAATGAAACTGTATTTGTGCTTTGTTCTCAAATATTCAGTGATTCACTGGGGAGATTGTGTGTTATGATGTGGAATACAGAGTACTACATCATGGCTGTTTCAGAGAGGGAAAGTAGAGGCAAAAGAAAATTTTATGTAATACCAAACCGCAGGCAAATTTATCAGTTTATATTCTTCTGATTTCTCCTTTGCCTTTCAAATGTTTTCACTAACAGGAAGAAGTCACTGCCTTTAGCTGATACTGAATGAAACATGCTGTGACTAGAGATCAGATCCCCTCAAAGCTCATTTATTACCAAAACTTGACTTGTATTGCAGCTTTGATAAATTACAGCAATTTCCAAATGCATGATAGGGATTCAAGGAGATATGGCATTTGCCATCATGACTGATATGTAGCTGAAAACTGTTAGAAGATTTAAATTCATAAGTGCATTACTTTCTGTTGAGTTGGTTTATATGTAAAATATTGGCAGGTATATCTTGCTTGTGTTTTAATCTGTACTTTTAGATGAAGTTTTATGAATGGTTCTTCAGTACTTGGGAAAAAAAAAACAACTAAACAAGGCATGATGACAAGCATTCCAATAAGAATAGCAGACAAGCATTCAGTTTGCATTTCATTTTATCTAAACATTGTTAAACTTTTACATTGAAATTGTCAGTGCAATTTCATGTGTAGCAGTCCAACTTCATAAAATAAATTGGATGAAAACAGAGCACTGATTAGCCTAAAACTGCTCCAGTCCTAATTAATGGGCAACCTGTAGACTAGGACAATATATTTCCTGCATCCCATATGCAAGTATCCTACTCAATCAGTACATCTCTTCAAGAATTCCATGGGCCAAAAACAGTTCAGGACTTTTTGTAAAGGTTTGACAACTCACTTTAAACCTGGCTGCAGGCTAAACAGGCAAGTCCCTATTTTTGCAGGTGGCCACATTTTGAACACTGAAATGGGGAGAACTGTTAATATTGAGTGAACACAAATAATATATGCATAGCAATATTACTCTAGCAGAAGTCTTCAATAGCAAGTTTGAAATTATTGTATTAAAGCATTATTTCACAAATAATTGGAAAAATTGTGTTCAAAGTTAATCCATGATCCTCCTCACATGTAAGTGTTCTGGATTTCCCATTTGTATTTGACAAAAAAGACTCCAGGATCCCCCTAAAGAAGCAGTTAAAACTTCTGCTACTGCCAAGATTGCTGTTAAAGATCTCAGGTCCTAAATATAAATTTTCTAAACAAAAGAACCAGAAAAAAATAATTAAAATTCTGAAGATCTTTATATCCTGCAGATCTTTATATCCTGCTAAACTTTCTTCTTGCTTTTTTTTGTCAAGCTTCATTAATTCTTTCATGTTACTTGTCTACTTCTGTCTCCTTATCAGCTTCCTCGTATCTTTCCTTCCTTCCTTCCTTCCTTCCTTCCTTCCTTCCTTCCTTCCTTCCTTCCTTCCTTCCTTCCTTCCTTCCTTCCTTCCTTCCTTCCTTCCTTCCTTCCTTCCTTCCTTCCTTCCTTCCTTCCTTCCTTCCTTCCTTCCTTCCTTCCTTCCTTCCTTCCTTCCTTCCTTCCTTCCTTCCTTCCTCCATGCTGATACATTTCTACTCTCTTTTCCTAGCCTCCACTTTTTCTCTCATCATGTCAGTTTGAATATAAAACTTTTTCTCAGATAATGCATCACATTTCCAGGTGGTTGTGCAGCCACTTGGTCACAGGCATATTAACCCAGAATGATGAGGGCACAACATTTGTTTAGGTAAGTCATTACCAAGCTTTCATTCATTCCATTATTGATCTGATGAGTCTCACAGAGCAAATCTCAGCTGAAATGAGAAAAAGAAGTGCAGATTTGAGATGGTGAAATCTATTATATTAATAAAATAATACCTTACAAGTCTCAGATCAGAAACACTATCTATAGATTTCATCCTTTCTGGCTGAATGTAATATCAAGTCTTCTGCAAAATGTAATGAGACAAGTATACATTTCAGATTTCAAATGTTGAAAAGCATACTTGTCAAAATTAATCATTATCTCTCTAAATATATTGCCTCAATTAGCTCTTTTGCCAGAGCAGATGAATCCAAGCGACATTTTTGGCTGTGAACCTTTGGTTTGTACTGCTTTTGCACTGGTTTGGTCTAGTACTGCTAAAGCTTTCCTCACACAGCAGTGCTAGACTACTATTTAGTACATTGGCACACGTGTGTTGGTGAAAGCTAACCCTACAAACTTATTTCCCCAAGAATTTCTTACAGTAGCGTTAGACCTCACACAAACTGCATCAGAAATGTGTAAGAGATTCACACTTTGTAAAAGTAACTGCCTCTGTATTTTCTCTGCATTTCCAAATACACTAACAGAAACACTTAGGTTCAACCAGCTAACAGAAACAAACTGGCAGTTAGATATAATTTATTTTAAAAGTATTTAAATAGTGAATAGTATGGACTTTCAGATGCTGGTAAGACTGTGCCTCCATAGCAGCCACTGGCATATGTTTTTTAAATGGTTTTTAAAAAATTACTTCTATACCAAATGGGCAGGGAGCTGTTATACAAGCCCTTTCCTTCTCATAGATATAGAGAATCTGTAGAAAAGAGTTCTTTTGTTATTCACATCTATTGTGCCAGCTGCTGAGAAACAAGTTATTTCCACATCACATATCACATTTTTTGTGCAAAGACGTTTGTTTTTGAACTTCTAAAGAGATACTTACCCCTTCCCCCAGAGATAAAATTTATCCCAGATACAATTATGCTGAATCTCAATGAGGTATCTAAAAGAAGCTGTAAGCATCTCCTTTTTGCAGTAGTTAGCATATTAAAAAGGCACAGATAAGGTTCTTCCCCATAATGTTTCTGGGGTTACTGCTCTATTTCACATCCAGAATACATGAGGCACAGTAGAGAAAAGAATAATCCTCATTTGCGGATAATGTGAGATAGGAACAATCTGCAGGAACTAAGAAAACAACGGGATCTATAGACTGAAGCAACAAACCAGATGTGGAAAGACCTGGATTTTATTCTTGGCTCTGCTGCTCTTTACTCAGCTGCATAACTTCAGCCAAGTTACTTAACAACTTGTGACATCCCATTTGTCTTGCTTGTTTTGCAGGTATTCTAAAGGGCTGAGATTCTAAACATTGTTAGAAATAAAAAAACACCTTTGATACATATATATGCACCCAGAAGAGTATTCCAACTCTTGGACAAAGGATGTTTAGTCACACTTCATGACTCCTTATTTCCTTTTTCCTGGCTCATGACTCCACACAATGGCTCCAGAAACAGGGCTTCTCCATTAGGAGGTCTGTGTGCCACAATCTCTGTGCTTTATCAGCTTGCTGAGACCAGGTGTCTCACTGACGAGTGTTGCAAAAGATGAGCTGCAGGCTCCTTACAGAAGTGCCCCAAATCTCTCCTTTAGGTACATCCTGAGTAGCATTCTCTGCTCCCAGTGACTCTGCCAGCAATTGTGAGTGGTTTACAGCCTTGACTCAGGATTGATTCAACAAAATGTTGACGCTCTTTTCAAAGATTAATTGTCTTCTTGAATGTGAGCTTTTGTGCCAGGCCACTTACAGGGTCTGTCAAAAGAGCCCAGGAGGTGCTGCATGGCTCCTGTCACCTGCTCCCATGCAGGCTGGCTCCACTCACAGGCCTGTGCATGGCCATCAGCACTGTGGAGTAACATACTCTTCCTTCCAAAAACATCATCTGGATACTCAGCTGAAGATCAACATCTTGAAGCACAGTAATTCAGTAATAATAAAAGGGCTCTATGGAGCTTTATAGTTTGTTAGCTACATGCATATTCTATGTAGAGACTTTTAAAAAACACAATTTTTACCTAATAGGCTATAATGACTCCTTCAGTGCCTTTAGAGTAGACTACATGATTTCTTCTGACTTCATGGATCATTGACATGATAGATAAATTCTTCTTTCATTCTCCTGCAGGCACATAACTTCCATTATCATTACTGAGACTTACAAACACATACTGAGAAGAGAACATAACCCTTATTGGTATTTGTTACCCAAAGCAGCACATTTGAATTAACCTCTGTACTACGAAGCATCCAAGGATAGATACTAACAATCAGAATGTTCCACAAGACCAACTATCTATCTGTTGTGTATTTAGTTTGTTATTTATTAGCACCATCATACTTGAAAAAATTAAAAGTGAAAGAATCATTAGAACACGGGACAATTAATTTCTAATTCTATGTCTAGAACTAAATTGCTTTGTGACTTTCAACAAGTAGAAACCTCTTTAATATTTGTATAACAAGGATAATGCTTCTTACTGTGTCTCCCTCAAAGGAGCCTTGTGATGCTTAATTGATATATGTTAGCAAACCTCTGTTAGATTGTTAAACAAAAGACAGTGGTTATGTGGTAAAGGAGCTCAGACTACCCCCATAGGCATTTTCACAATATAAATTAAAAAATGATGACTAAATAAAACATTGTTACTTATGTTAACAGTCCTAATAACAAAACATAAACAGGTGTTGAAGAGGCTTGCCATTTTTATAATAGAAATAAAGGTAGGATAATGTGTAGTGCTTGACCTTTGAGATAGAAGAGACAAAATGGGTTTGTAAATGGAGTAATAAAATTTTTAATGCACTAAATCATTTTATTTAAAATGAAGAACAGAAAACAGAGGTCTTGAAGCACTTAAAGTCCTTAAAATGCATTCAAAGATTTTTACTAACAAAAAAAAAGAAGATGTCACTAATTAGGATACTACATAGCTTATGGGGCACACAATTGCACACAGCTCACAACCAAACATGAGCATGTGCTGGAAGAACTTGGATAAACTAGGAAGGTAAGTGGGCTTTTGTCTTGGAACTGTTTTCTCAAATGCATGTTTATTAGTACTTACTTTGTTTCTATAAGATCAAAGAGTCTGTTAGCACAATAACAGACCACCGCTAGAAATGCTTTATTAGAATGATGACTTGGCTCTGCAAATAAAAAATGTACTTGTATCTGTTTCTTGATTCTGCTATGTGATTTAACCTTCAAATGTAAAAGAGAGGTTGATTTGCTTATAGAAATTTCATATTGCTGTTTTGTGATAGTTTGCTGCTCTCTCATATGAGGTGAACAAAAATCATGAAGATTCTATCTTGTTGTTACATTCCAAAGTAGGAAGTTTTTTAATTTTTTTCTTCAAAAAGCAAGAAAATGGAACAAAATATTTAATGAGTCAAAAATAATATATAATGTTTCCAGTGTTGCCTCATTTCTCTTTTGCATATGTTAAAGCTGAAATACAGTGAGTCATCACTGTTTTGTAAGCAAGGTACTGTTGTATTAAACAGATTGCCAGGGCACAGTAAGGCTTTAGAACAGCTATGTTTCCAAACATAGGATTCCCCAAGACACCTGTGACGAGAAAAGTTAATGTTGGTTGGTTTTACTAATCCTAATTTCCTAATGGGGAAAGGGATGCAACGAGAAAGAATTTATTGCACAAGAGAGATCAGTCCAGGTCTCTTTTGCTGACTAGTAAGTACATATGGTCAGCTTGGGAAGTCAGGGAATTGGGAGATATACAGACATCACCCACCTGGCCTCATGCTAGCTTCAGATCCAAATGTATCTTCTGAAATATTTTTCAAAATTATTATATGAATACAGCAGGTGCAAATATATTTGCAACTAAAGTTTAAAATAAATTCACTCTCACAGGAGACCAGATGTATCACTAATTGAATAACATGACAACCTACACCAGGGATGTTGGTTGACAAAGAATACCTGTCAGTCAATGAGAAGAGGTGACACTTTTTCCTTGATGTGAACTTCGGGAAGGAAAGAAAAAGAAGGTCAGAAAAAAACCTACTTTAAATTATCTTCAGTGACCTAGGTGATGAAATGCAGGAGTGCATTCTTGGGCAGAATTCTTCCTGGGACCAACCAAACATTTATGCTTCCTCAGTAAAATTGTTCCAGAGGGTGGCTGAAAGGGAAAAATAAACATTATCAAATAGGATGAAAAAATAAGAAACAATATACCATCTCCTGAGTGGTGAAATATGCTTTGCAAATGCTTCATGTAATTGGCAGTCTGAAGATAGTTTAGAGGGTGGAATATTTTGTTTAGATATGACAGAGTGCCCCTTACCTCCTTTTCAAAGCTTTGGGTAGGGAAAGCACAGGTAGTATAAGTTATTTTCCCTCCTCAAAAGGCAATCCTAAGCAGTTCCTGGGAAAGCATGTGCACAGGGATACTCTTCATCTCTTCTCCCCTTCTACCTCCAGTTCCTTCACAGATGGGGAAGGTCCACAGTCCTATCTGTAGTGAAGAGAGAAAAACTGTATTTTGTAAGATCTGACATTTATTTAAGATCCAAGAAGTTAAAATGACAGTTTCCCCATCAGGGAAACAGCACAATTCATTTCAAGGCATTCAGTTTACCTTCTCTTTTTCTGCTGGGTCTTTGCTAAGATACCAATTTAAATGACATTGGTCCAGAAGTGATATTGCTAGAAGTGTGTAAGGTTCAAATTAATTGATATTTAATTGGTTGAGACTGCCCGGTGCCCACGTTGTTTTCCTGAAAGAATTAGTGATAAAATGTTGTTGCCACTACAGATCCATCTCCCAAGAAGGGAACATGACTAATATAAAATCTTTTCAACCCTGGAATAAAGTGTCAGTGACAGACAGAGTAATCCAGAAGCATTGTGTTTCTCTGAAAGGTTTGTTCGTTTATAATGAAATATTCATCAAATAAACATCAATCTTACATGCATGTGTTCAGAATGAGAAACACACATTGGCTGATACCATGGGAATGAGTAGAAACATAGAGGGATTTCCTTGATTAATGGGAGTAGTTGCATTGCCTCCGTTTTTCCTCAAGCATGGCTGTTGTGCATAATGTCTAGTTTTCCATGGCAGTGGGCTTGTGGCTTTTCTGATCTTAATTTTGTACAAGGATGTTTAATCCACAAATATGGATTAAACATCATTTAAATTTTACTTTTGTTCTCTAGTTACACTTAGGCATACAGATGAAATCATGCATTTTCACTCTCCAGCAGAGAGAGCTTTTTTTCAAGCTTTTTTTTTCTTCTTAATAATAAGCAAGATTAGTTCTAGATGGCTCTGACATTTTATGTAGGCAGAAAATGGAACATCTTTATTATCTCCTTGGGGATGTTTTCTTCTTCACATATGCTCTTCTACCTCCCATTAACTTTAATAGGATTTACTCCTGCCAATCCACATGAGAGCAAATACATTTCTAATGTATGTAATCCTTTGTTCAAGGACCACAAGCTTGAAGAAGAATTATTCAGGAGCGCTTTCAGAACATAAGGATATATAGTAGGAGGTTTTTCAAACCTAAACATATGTATTTTGACACCTTCTTTTCACATGTGTCACAAAATCCTGGGGGGAGACAAGCTCAAAATGAAAGTGAAGAAAAAATTTAAAAGATAACCACACCAAAAAAAAACCCACAAAAAATCAATATAATTTAAAAAATATTTATTCATTAAAAATGTCAGAAATAAAAAGGGGAGAAAGATGTTAACCTGTCACTCTTCAGTACAGCAGTATTATTCACTACATCTTTCTGTATAAGGAATCACAGCAAAATCAATGGGATACATCCAAACACTAGCATGGAAACTGGTAGAAATTTGCCATAGCTCCTCACAATTATTTTTAGTACTTGTGATAATAATGATTCATTCTTTTCCAGAATCCTACATCTAAGCACTCTAAGCATTAACTACATTAATTCTCACAGTCCATCACTGAAGTTCATATCAACATAGTCATTTTACAGAGGAAAGAAGGACATGCTTTTCTCCTCTTGAGCTGCCTAAAAAGGGCACCTGAGTATTGGAAAGCTCCCACAGGGATTCATTCAAATGCTCTTCCCCTGATTAATTTACTTGAGGTAGGACTGTATCTGCAGAATTGCTTCTACCTTCAGGAAAATGGGAAGACTTGTAGAGATTTGCCTGACAGAATAAAACTGAAGGCAGCTTTTCTTTGTGGGATAATGTGCTTACAAAGGACACTCTCCCACTGTGTAAGGGAGCTATTGTGGCATTGATTAGTCACTAGAGAACAAAATAGGTTTTTATCTCAAACTGTAGGGATTTCTTCTTTATAATGCATGACTGCAAACCACTAAGGGAATAACAATTTTTTCCTCTTTTATATAAATTGGCTAAATACCATAATAATTTTTTTTCGTAATTACATTACTACAGAAAAATTGATCACTGATATGCTAAATGTATTTTTACTAGATTTGCCTAAAAATGATAGGGAATTGTTATCTAATTTAAAACTACATGACAAAATGACATCTCCTACAGCCAAAACAAAACCTCACAGAATAAATCTATAATGTATTTTTAGTCCAGATCTGTCAAGAAAAAGGATTTCACAATTGCAAAACTCTGTAACACACTAAATAACAGAGCTCTCCAAACTGTACACACGAATTCTGAAAATATTTTAGTCCCTGTATTTTTCCACAAAGCACTCAGTACTCTCAGTATTTCAGTACTCAAAAAAAACCCCTAGGCTTCTGAAGCTTTTCAAGGAAAAAAGACTCATTCTCCTCTAACTGCTGGCTCAACAGCAAATTGATATTCATGAAAACACTTCTGGAATTTTTGGTGTTAAGCTTGTTCTTAAAGACAGGTGATGTTAGTGGTATTGTGGAATTGTTATGAATCCTTGATGATTTTCTAAACTAAGGCCACAATCCTTAATTCTACTAATAACTGAATTTTTAAAATAAACCTTCCCTTGCTATTCTGTAATAGTCACTTCAAATCAGTTATTCCCATGAATGTACCCACTGGTAAACATAAATTGAAGCATTATTTTGAATGCACATCAAGGCTTTTGAATACAGTCATTGTAAATCTCGGCTTTTAAGACTAGAATTGCATTCATGCAGAAACAAAATAAAAGTTGTAGTCGGAAACTAAATTGATTTCTATGAATGTAAAAGCATCAAGGAGCCAAAGAACCCCATCATCATGGCTTGATGAGCCCATACAGCAGGTGTTTTGAAACTCCACGTGATTCTCAACTCCAATCCTGTGCAATGACAAGAAATCAATGGTGTAGTGTTAATGAGGCCAATCATATCGATATGGGAGGACAACCTTTGAATCAGTCAAAGCCATTTTGTACTGGGATAATGCTTAATGCTCTGAATTCAGACCATAGCTCCACTGCTGAAAACTTCAACATTTAGATAGACACCAAAATTGTGATATCTCTAAGTAATGCCTCCCTGTTACTGTTCAGAGAGAGTTTTAGGAACAATTTTTTTTGCATGTAAAAATATAAATGCAAATTAAGAAGTAGTAATTATAAACATTGGTAACAGTAGAAGTTTAGCTACTAGAAGCCAGTTCTGACAGAATATAAGTCTTTGACTGTAAGTGCATTTTCCAGTGAATTCAAATGTTGTCACTAATTTCCTATTCCTGCTTGAATCCAATAGTCACTGTGAAAAATCCTAATGACATAGCTTGGTTTGCATCAATTCATTTTTCTCCTGTTGTCTTAAAATGTTTCCTCTATCTCAATGACCTCTTTTCTGATCTGCTGTGGTCCTTCAGGGCAACAACATTTTGACTTTCTCATTATTTTACCCTTCCATAAAAGGGAAGATTTCCATCTAGATGTACACACATAACAGTGCATTGGCATTTTCCTCAATGAAAGATGAAATTTCCACATCACCATCCGTCATGGGTGGCAGAGGCTGACCTGACAGCTGGGTCCACAGAGAAGAGAACAATCATGATCCATTAAAAGAAACACTCAGGGTAGCACAATGCACCCATGTGATTTCTCTCAGGAATGCACATGCTAGGTGACCACTCATGCCATTTTACATGGTCCATGTCCATGTGCCACCACACATCAGGGTTCCTCTGGATGGCTGGCCTGGAAGTTCAGTAAAGCAAAAGTTTGTGTAAGCATAAAGAAAGAGAAATAAAAAAGATTTTATTCTTGACTTTCTGTGGGAAATACTAAAGGTAAGAAGGCTTTCAGAAAGCTATGAAAGCAGGCCCCAGAAACAGAAAGAGGCAGAGAATTTGGAATTAGCTGCAACGGCAAAGCTTGAAAGTAGGAAAGGTTACAATAGTACAACAAGCAAGGACATGAAACAATAATTTGAGTTTTAAGTTTGGCTAGGATAGACCTTCAGACTGCAGAAAAATATGCCTAGCAAGACAGTAGAAGGTTTTAAGTTTAATAATAGAGTATTGTGTATTGTTAATAGAAAGCATACAAGCAAGCATTGTTTGAACCAGGTGTTACGTGTGCTTTTAGTGATTGGCTAGAACAATTATTTGTAAGCCTTAGCAATATGCTATTGGCTGGAAAACTTTAAAAATGCCCTGTAACAAAGAGATCTTTGGCTGCTGCTGGCAGATGTGACCTGGTGCCATCTTTCAATTGTCTCAAACCCTGTTATGAGGCTGATGTTGCAATAAAGGCTCGAGGAAGGTCTTTCAGTGCCCCAGCCTGTCCATCCACAAACCTCCAACACAACTTTCCATCAGCATTTGCTGTCTGGCCACTTCCTAGGAATCTTCCCCTTGCTCCTCCTTTTCGTAGCTTTTATATATGAGCTGACATCCTATGGTATGGGATATCCCCTTGGTCAATTTGGGTCAGCTGTCCTGATTGTGTCCCCTAGGATCTTGCCCAGCTCAGTCTATGGTGGAGGCAGAGTAGGGCATGGAAAACTGGGAAACATGGAAAGCTGCAGCCAAAACACCACTGTGTTATTAGCACCTTCCCAGCTACCACTGCACAGTAACAAGGGCTACAACATACAAGGGTATTAAAATAAATAAATAAATTTTTCCTCAAATATATAATTGGAATATTAAAAGGATTACAACCTGTTGTACCACGTATCCCTTCACTCCTTCATCTGAATTGATTCCCCGTTTGCTTTAGTTTTTCTCAAATGGTGCATAAAATACTAAGATTAGTGCAATTATCTTGGTAAGGTAGCAAGTACTTTTCCTCTCCAAAAAGTTGATTGAATTGGGTGGCTAGCTCAGCTAGTCGATGAGAAATAAATATTGGAGGGTGTTTAAGGACAAATTCCTTGTTTTCAACTATAGCGGTAAATAAGGAGAGAGCTACAATTTTTCATATTTATCTAGGAATCTTAAAACAGCCTTAGGAAAGGGATGTATTAGCATGGATTAATGTGTTTTTTGCAAGTCAATTATGTAAACCATTTCCACACACTATTTTTTTCTCATTTTAATCCACATCTCTGAATAAGCTTTCATGCTGTTTTGTACCATCTTTCACCCAAATTGCATGATGATGCACCGCTGTGTGTTAAGTTGCAAGACCGTCTTCCTTGGAAAACCTATTTAGTACTGATATGCAAATCCTTGTACTCTGCTTTCAGGTGAGCACTGTGTCAAATCCTTGTAGTGTTGTCTGGGATAAAAATGTATGTGAACACAGAAGTAGAAAATTAAATTTTTGGAGTGTATACAATTTAATAGTAGCCTTTGTCCTCAATTAAAATTCTCTGTACTGCCTAATTTAAGGACTTTTGGATTTTTACACTAGGCAAATATAAAAATTGCTTTAAAGCCCACAATGTTCCAAAGGATTAACATACTTTTTCAAAAATTTATTTCACTTTTACCCATCTAAGCTAATGTTTTACAGAACAGGTCTCTTTTACATACTAGGATTCCCAATCAACACTTAGCTCTCTATTTCCCAGGGGAGTACAAACTCCACACACTTGGAATACAGTCATCTTTCAGAAGGGGGGTGTACAAAATCAACTCAACAGAGAGTTGTCAAATGTTCTGTGTCTGCTGTAAATATTATTCCTTTGTTTTGAGGGTTTCCAGGTGGTCAGAGATGCCCTGCCAATGCCAGCACTGGCAGCAACAAGGAGCATCCCTCCCTGGTTTGCCTCCAAATCCTACAGAAACACGGGAAAGCACCTTTCCACCTCATCAAAAGCCAAAGCGCCTTGTAAAGACTGGCAGTGCAAAAGCTCACCTTTTACCAGAGGCTCCTGATTATTTCTGATTAGCCCTCACTCCAGTGTATGCACTAAATGTTGTTAGACCACAAGCATGTCTTAGGAGTGGCAGGATCTGAACATCTGCTGTGCTCAAATCTGCTGCCTGAAACAAATCTTGATTAACTTGGGTGTTCTCGTGTAAACAGATTCCCTAATCCACCAACACTTTGCCAAGGACCTCTGCAACAATGCTTGTCCCTGTAATGGCACCCTATAATCAGCTGTTCTTTCAGTCTCTATAGGCCCAGGAGCCTTTGTTTTCCTTCCAAGGAAAGGAAGTTTCTCCTTCTCATGTGATCCTGTCAAATAAGTGCATTATCTGTAGTATGTAATGCTCTATAAAATGGTCTGAAACGCTCATATTTCTTCTGAACTAGCTCTCTTTTGTCATTTCTATTCCTGGGTAGTGGGACTGCTGAAACACCTATTTTCTCTCAAGGTTTTCAGCCAGAGACTTACCTGCCTTGGGGCCTTTTATGGTACTTTGCTACATTTATCTTAAAGTTTTTTCTGCTTTACTGATTTGTCATAAATCCAGTTAATCTCAAGTTTTCTAAACTGTTGTGTGATTCATTAATAAATTTATTTGTAATCACTTTATATTTGAATTCCAGAACTCAAAAGATACTCCATGGTTTCTAGGTTGTTTCCTTTTTTGTAGGTAGTTTGGTTTTTACAGATGTGAAAATTTTTAAAACAATATTCTTTATCACTGCTTTGCCTGAATATCATTTAGCCTTTTAATACTCCATATTGTCTTTAAAATATTTCAAATATTCACACATAGTACTTTTATTCCCTAAGGAAGAATAGACCATCATTCATTACATTTTGTCTCTGCAAGGACTGACAGGTTTGACTCCCTGTGTATTAGCACTAACTCTGCTACCAAGAATTCAGACTGAGTACTTCCAAGGACAGATGTAATTTATTTTCCTGAGTATTTGGTTTATAGGATAAATCAATCTTAGAATAAGTCATAATAAATCAACCCTTGATGTTGGATCTGATGACACAGGTCAGTCAATATAGTCCATAATTTTAAATATAATTTGGATATTCCCCCATATTTGACCCAAGAATAATTTTTCCCAAAATTTCTCAAGACTCCTAAAAAGCCTGATCTTTTCCCCCACATCCTGGCTCCTTGTATCACACCCTGGTGTTGGATTTCTGGTTACCCTGGTTTTGCAGGTCCTCAGAATGAGCAGAAATCCTATCCATTCATTCCAAAATCTGCATATGATGAAATGTTTCTTTTACTGACTTTTATTGTGTGATTTTCATCTGGAAACTCCCAGATAGAAATATCTACTGCACCAAATACATATTGGTTGCCTGACATCTCCAGCCTGAAAATTCAACCTGTGCCTATAAATTCCACAATTGTGGATATGTGACAGGCTAAACAACCCACCTATCACTTTTTTATACAATCATGTGCAAACATGTGTCTCTACTTTTCACAGTAACATTTAATATTTTTCAGATGACAGAATCTTTGTTTTCTCATGAGCTATTCAGAAACCCTGTAGAAGTTGACTTTCAAACTATTACTGTCAGAATCTTGAATGACTCTAATTTCATTCTACTTTGTCTTCCTTCCAGAAGTCATTAATTAAGGGCATTATTCTGAAGCATTAGTGCCTGAACACGCCAATGAAAATTCAGTTAAATGACTCAGCTTCTGAGAACAAATTTGTTTCTTTCCAAACAAAGCACTAGGCCTTCATTAATGCAGAAGTGCAAAAAGTTTAGAACAATCTGTTCAGATTTTGTGAGCAATTTTTAAACTTTGCTTGCTGCCAGATAGTCTGTGGCTTTCTCAGTCAGCTGGAAGATAACCATAAGTCACTCTCTTTCATTTTATCCTGAGAAGTTAATAAATCATGACTTTATCGGAAGCATTTGTGACTGTGATATGCTGAGTTCTTGTAACATGAAGTGTCTCTCATCTTCCGATGGAATACTTATTTTTTAGAAAAAAAACACAAAAAACAAAAAACTCACAACAGAAATGGTTAGTGATGGAGTCATTCTCCTGTGAGTAGAAAATATGTCTAAACAAAACCATTAGACAAACTTTGTAAGAACTGCTGCAATCCATGGCTGGGACAGAAGCAGAACAGATTAGATCCACAAAGCACGTATCTTGTCGCTGTCTGCAGTGTCTACAGAGGATGGACTGCTTCATTTCCTGGATTCATGGATCCCTAATGAAGGATAATTGTATCTCCACGATGGTTTCATGCTAATTGAAGGAGACTACAGAGGAAACCAGCTTCTGAAAGCAAGCAGTTAACATTAGTCTTTCAAGGTACTTTCAGCATTAGTCTTCTTTCAAGGTAGTTCCAGCTATTTTGTCACTATCCATTTCCATCGTCATTTTGTCCTTTCAGACAACACAGAGACATAGGAATAACAAGAACATATTATGATTTTTATAATATATAAATATTAATCTTTTAATATCTTCTTGCAAAGAAGTAATGTTTTTAATTGGATTACAAATTTTACTAGCTTAACTACGCTGGCATAAATTCAGCCTCATATTGTCATGAGATATAAGATATACCACTAACTATAAAATTCTTCTTATTCTGTCTAAACAGTTATTTTATTAAGCCATTTATTACTGAGCCTTGCCTACTGAGATCCAGACAGAACCCTGCATGATCTCTCTCTCTCTCTCTCTTTCACGTCCTTAACCACCTGCCTGGGGCAGAGCAGGATCATTTACTATTTCTACTTCTGACTTTTTTTTCAGTCTGAAATTGTTAATTACAGATGCAAAAAACAAAGTCAGGCCTTTTCTAATTACTTTTCCCCCACCGCCTCAAGCAAACTGATTATTCTGTATCTGAGGCTACACAACAGAGGTTTTGAAACTGAAAAGAATGAGCTGCCAGGCTGAGGTGGTATTAGCTAAATTGCCTTCTTCATTACAAGAGAGGGTTAAGCTTTTACACAATCATTTCACTTTCTGTGACTCAGACATTGAGCAGTATCCTCTTATACTGTGACCACTCTGTCCACTTTTATTCCAACTTTGTAACCTCAGCAGTATAACTGCTGAGGCAACATAAATTAGCCTTAATGTGGTTGTACACGTAATTCACAGGGGTTTAACTCCCTTTAGCTGGCCACAAATGCAAGCTGCCAATAATGGAGGCCAAAGCCTAGCCTGAAATATCTTTTAACTCCACGCTTTGTTTTTCTCTGCTGAGGAAGAGTTCTCACAGTACTGTGAGTAACCACAACTGTTTTTTTCTCCCTCCTTTCACCATCGCTATTGCTAAAAGTCTTCAGAGGTGTCCCAGGTAAAATGACCATAAGAAAAAATATGCTTACATCCCCTCAACTATTTTGTTTAGATTCTGTCCTGGAGTGATCACCTTTGAGTACATTAAAGTACTAATAAAAAAAAAAAGCATAACCAGTTTGGCAACTTAAAGAAAATACATGCATTTAAGAAAAAGCCAGTGTTTAGAATTGTATTATTTTGTTATTTCAACTTTTGCATTTGTTTTTTCAAAAGAATGTTATTTTAGCTCTGTGGAAGAACTATACACTGTAACCATTCTGTGCTTTACAAAATTTATTTGGTAAATATAACTTCCCTACATCTTCCTAGCTAACAGTAGAAAAATTAAACCCCACTCTTTTTCAAACACTTCAGAGTTTCCCTCATTTTTGTAGAGGATTATGGAGATAGCTTTTACTGAATCAAATTATGCTCCAAAAGCTTTTGAAGAGAAGTTCAGTCTCTCCAGGTACTCAGAATTCTCTTCTATAGGCTGAAGAGGGAAAGGTTTCATCAGATTCGATCAAAGGGGTCTCTCCTCCAGGATATAGATTTTTCTGAAGCAGATTAGAACTGGAATTATGAACATTACAGAGTCAGTAATGTATACATTTAAAAGGAAAATAATTCTAGAATTTTGTCTTCCCTAGGAAACACGTGTAAAACCTATATTTCTAGGTCCATGTAATTCAGTGCCACTACACTTCATCATTTCATGGTTCTACAAATAATTAACATTTTAATAAAATATCACATTCAGTATTTACAATTCAAGGACATAAAACAGAAAATAAGAAAAAGTAGATAACCCAACCATGACAGTAAAAATCAGAGCAGGCATTGAAAGTGCAATAAACACCATAACTATTTCTTCATGGAGGGAATTTGTGCATTTCAGATTCTGTTGTCTCAGGTGTTTTTAGCTTACCTGGAGATGTTGTCTCACTTCCTCAGCTCCCAAGCGTACAGAAAGCCCAGAGCCCAGCTGAAGTCAACAGAGCTGTTCTCAGGCCCCACAGCTCAGCTCTGCTGGCATTCTGAAGAGTTTGTTTATTTTTGGCTGCCCAGCCAACAAAGCAATTCCATTGATCTGAAGCAAAAAGCTCCTTATAGCTGTCCTAGGTGGAATTATTACTAATGATTTATTAAAGAGAGGAAATCTTGTTTGAAAAGCCCCAGACATGTCTGAAATAAATGTTGCTGAAACTTTCCGATTGCATATTTAATACATCCATTTATCTGATTTTAAAAAAGCAACATTTAAAATTCAGGGTTTTTTCTTTAACAAATTGATATCCTATTCATCCAAGTTCCACTGCAGCCCCACTCCCCCCCAGAAAGGTCCAGACAAAGTCCAAATTGCATTTGATTGCCCTCAATCAATTAATCTCTGTATCTCTATCAATTATTTGCACTGAGATATCAATTTTCCAAAAGCACATAAATTTAAGTCCTCCAATTCCCTATTGCAGATGCATGTCTCTGACTATGTGTGGAAGAGGTTTTCACTTTATGCTATCTGATTTCAGAAGTGTCTCAACCTGGTGATAGAAGCAAATGCTTTTTTTTTGAGTCACTGGAGACTGTAAGACTGAAACAAATGCTGAAAATTACTTTCAAATTAAATCTCAAAACTTAGCTATCAAATAGGATCTATTCCATTAGCACATTATTGACAAGCGTATCTTCTCAGTGAGGTTAACTGTTGCTTCCTGCTCCTACAAACCAGTGTGAATGTAAATCATGCCTTACAACCAGCTTTGAGATTGGAGTATATTGTCCATTGTTACACTGGTCTCCCTTTTACACATGAATTAGCTTGCCCTAATAAGCTGCTTTCATCATTTAATGCTCCTATCCAAATTACAAACTAGCTCAGCTTCTCTAAAATATTATCAAATGCATCATATTCTGTAAATTGTAGGCTTTATTTATAATCTTGATCTGTCCCTTTCAACTGAAGCAACTGATTTCCAGTTTTCCATGCTCTTTTTCACCTGCATAATTGGCTCTTAATTACTCGAGTAATATCACAAACGCCAACAAATTACTTGCAGGAGGGAAAAAGTTGAAACACTTTTCCCATCACGTCTAGTGATTTGGTCTGATCAAATTTGTGTGAGTAGGGCTGGAGAATGGCATACAAAACATATTTGATCAACAGGGCTCCAATATCATCGACTCTGTGGCTGAATCTGTGTGAGGCTGTGATCTGAGTATTTTCCACATGACTGTTCACTGTTTATTTGTTTCCATGAAGTTTCAGAGGGGTTTAACATCTATTTCTTAATTCATATGCTGAATTTTTGGGGGAGTTTTTTCAGTATATTCAAGGTTCTTTGCAGGTGACACAGACTAACTTTATCTACCAGGCTATACATTTTCACTAATAAGCAAAGGAAGTAGCCACAGGAGTGTTTTCTTATAATTTCTTTACAACAAAGTTAAATTTTATGATTAAAAAAAAAAATCTGTTTGCTGTCAAAAACACTGTGCCTACAGATTGTCTAGAAGGGTTGTGGAGTCTTTCTCACTGGAGATATTCAGGAATCATCTGGACACCCTCCTGTGCAATGTGCTTCAGAATCCTTGATGATGCTTGAGCAGGGATGTTGGACCAATGTTTCACTGTGGTCTCTTCCAACCTGACCTATTCTGTGATTCTCTGAATATCAAATGTTAAACTTGCTGGTTAAAGTTTGGGGGTTCTGTTCTGGTGTTTCAACTGTGAGTATTTCTCTTTGTTTGCAATTAAGTTAACACAGAAGATTTAATAATTTCAACAAGCTTCTCCTCTGAATCATAAAAAAATAATTTTTTTTTAGTAAAGCTGTTAGATTATGACTGGGACTGTACTGAACTCCTTTTACCTTATACAAAAATTGCTTCTGGAACATGAGATAAGGTCCTTTTTGGGTAGTCACCTTTCTATCTTGAAATAGATGTATGTGCCAAAAGTGCTGCTATGTAAATACACTTTAATAAAGCTCCTTTCCATAAAATGGGACAACAAATTACAGATTTCTTACATCTTAAGAGATCCTCATGTCTTTTCCTGTTAACACTGGAAATTCTATTTGACATCATGTTATGTAAGACTTTTTTTCAGCTAAAACACAAAAAATAATGGGACAGTCACTGGATCTGTAGAAATCCAAGTGCAGCGACTCCTAAAAAATTGTGGGCTGGCTAGAATGTAAAGTCTATCTAAAGGCCAGCGGCAATAACATGTTTTGCTGTGGAAACGCTGACTTAAATCTACACAAAGACACCCTCATCAAAGAGTAAATCAATTACCAAATATTTCTCTTTATCATCTGTAAATCCATATCTTAAATGTTTTCATAACTGCTTAAATATATAAAAATCTGTTTTTTGAGGGAGAGGGGGACAGGAGAGAGAGAGAGAGGGAGAGAGAGAGAGAGGGACAGAAGGCAGTGTACCTTATCTGAGCCTAGATCTCAATCCCATTTATAAAATCTCCATTTCTGGTAGTTTAGCTAAGTAATGGGAAGCAAGGAGAGGGGCATGAGGGAGGGAAGAAGAGAAGCTCACAGGATCCAGAATCTACGTGTTTGTACTTCTTTCAATCCAAGAAACTGATATATTTGAGGTAAACCAGAGAACACATCTTAATAATGGGTAAGAAAGGAAAACTGTGTTATCAGCTTGCTGATGCAGAAGCCATTGTTGTCATGACATACTTCTATTTTATCAGTTCTTTCATTTACTGAAGAAGGAAATTTTTGAAAGAAGCTAGATATCTAAGTTACACTGAGGATGGGTGTTCAGTTCCCTTAGGTTCTATGGGACATTCTACCACAAAGTTATTTTCTTTTAATCCTTCTGACTTTACATCATGAAAATAAGATAACACACAAATTCTCCTTGATGATAGCTGCTGCTACTACTACTATTATTATTATTATTATTATATCCTTTCTCTCATTTATCAATTCTCCTGATTATTATTAAAAATAAAAAGTAATGAAAATCCATGCACTGAAAAAGACCTGTCATGACATAGACTACAGTGGATGAAGAGAAATTATTTGTTTATCAATGCAGCTGCAAATACAGGAAAAAACCCCAAAGACTCTGTTTGTTAAAAGAAACAATTCTTGCATTTCATTTTCGAGCAAAACAAGTGAATCTGTGTGGCTGAACTGTCAGACTTTAATTGCTCCAAAAGCCTAATGACAAACAGGGAGAAGTGTCAGAAATTCACATGATTTATTATCTTCCCACTCTTCAGTTTCAAGCAAATGTACAATCCCAGAGGGATTCTCAACTACTTCCTGACAGGCCCTCAGCACTGAATTAATACACAAGGCAAAAGAAAAGTTAATGTAGAGTATCAGAATTGATTAATGGAAGTCATGTCAACTGTCAGTCCTCTGCAAACTAATTAAGCACAACGCTCAAGAAAACTCAGTGCTGTATATGAAGGTTGCCAGAAACTTTAAAGAGGATCATAAAAACAACAGTAGATGATTATTACAATAAAATAAAATAAAATAAAATAAAATAAAATAAAACAATTGGAATTTTTTTTTGCTTCAATGTTTAATATGTATTCATTTGACCAGCTAATTTTTGCCTAGAAATTAAGATGTTAGTCCTACAAATTCATTCTAGTGTTTTCTGTTTGAGTTTTCTAATCTCTGGGGTAATCTCTTTTATTTCAAGACTTTTGATAGTTTTATAACAGAGTTCTGAAACACTGATGAACTAATAAAGCTCAAACAATCCTAGGTAAAAATAATCTCATCCACAGTCATTGGGTTGAATTAATTCATTCAGCTCTGCACCAGGGCTACTGAAGACTAAAGTATTCTGTCTTTCAGCACACCCCAAAATCAATCCCTTTAACAACAGACATGGTTTTGGCCTTGAATCATGTTCAACATGGACATAGCATGCCAAAGGAAAACCATGTAAATGCTTCATATAGCACAACGTGGAACATCTTGTTAAACATTCTGAATGTTCTTATACTACAGCTGATGCACTACAGCTGATGCTGGGTTTCAAGAACCTCTTCTCAACATTGAAGTCTCTAGTCACAGTACAGGGCTCTCATGAACATTGTTCTTTCAGAAATTCTGGATTCAGTTCATCCCCTTCATCCTGTTCACAGTTGGAGCTATTGCACTGGTACCAAGTCTATGAAGTGCCATCTCCTCTATCACAGAACAATGTCACCTCATGGTATTTTCTCATGTCCATGTGCAAGTGTCAGAAGTCAGAGTTCACTGCAGCTCAGAACTGAGAAAAATCAATGCCTACCCCATCCATACTGCTTTTAGTTTTATTCATGTATATTCTACAAATAATCCCACATGGGACCTTTACTGCACTACTGGAGATCAAAAGCCAAGGCCAGTGTATCCATGCAATTTATATCCTTATTCATGCCATGTGAAAATTTGTTGAAGCTCGTAGACAGCTTGACCTAGTAGGCAGATGGGCACAGGCCAATAGCTTCACTCTGAAAAGGCTTCTTAATCTGTTTGCTAATTTCTCTTCCTTCTCTTCAAGAGATCACACACTGAGCTCCATCAGTTCCAGGACAGCTCAGGCTCACAGTCACTGGAGATGCCACACTAGAGCAAAAAAGAAGATTTTGTTCCAGGATTTTCAAAGGAATTTCTCCCACAGAAGCAAATTGATAATGGTATGACACTCCACAAGGAGGGGCTTTGGGGATACATCCCTTCTGCTGTACACATTTCAATCCACAGAGAGTCCAGCTATGACACATTAGGTGTTCACTGTGTTTTGCATGCATATGTCTGAGATGAAGCCAGAGAGGGCTCAAGAGTCCTTTGAGCGCCTTTTCTTTGATCGTGTTCTCTGTGAATGAGAGAAGGAAAATCCTAGACAGTAATGATTGTGAAAAATTGCCAGAATGAAGTGTGTGGTGTCTGATATTCTCAGGATACAACAGGTTCAAACTGATCTACCCACATAAAATTAAGAATCAACACCCAAGTCAACTAGTGACATATCCATGGGGCTTGATACTTATTCAGACATTCTGATGCTCCATTCAGACACTAAAGTGCCAAGCTGATGGGGCAGATGTTTCACAGCATGTTTTATTTGCCTTGCAGAGGAAGACAGAGCTGCTATATGAGCAGTGGGGAAGGGTAGTCATTCATATTTCACAGTGCCACATCTTTAAACCCTCTTCTTCTCCTCTATTTATCCTCCCACAGCAGTTCCCTGGAAAAAGAGGAGTTGAGAGATTATTGCTACTAATTTGGGACAGTGGATGAGAGCAGGCAAGGTTTGATGTTTAGGAGCAGTCAAGGGACCTCAGAACCCTTGGCATGAGCAAGGCATCCCATGGGCCCTGATGTGTGCAAGTAACGAGAGCACTCTGAGGGCACCTGCGAGTTTCAGAGATCCAGGAACTCGACAGGTGCCAAAAACCTCCTCAGCAGCCTAGGTTTTAAATTTAAACTTAATCCTCACAATCTTTGTTTCTATTTCCTCACATCTTTGTGACAACTAATATCTAAATCTAGCCAAAATGTGTCCTAAATAAAAACTGCCTAGCGTGGTCAGAGATGCATCAGCTTGAAGTAATTAGCCCAAACAGCCAAGCAGTTATTAGCTGTAGTTAAATCTACTGATGGATCATTGTTTATTAATATTAAGTATAAATATGCCTTGGAGTTACAGGCAGGTCCTGCTGTCTCACTGTGGTTGTCACATTTTGCCAGTGCCACCCGACCTCTTTATGGCTCTTCTTGACTATCCTTTGGGGAAAAAGAGACAGATCAATACAGCGTGGCAATGATGGGCTACAGCTTGCTCCTATTTCTCTTGACACTGATTGACCCTGACTTTCCTTGAGAAGAATTGATCCATGCTCAGAAGAGAGTCCTGCACGTCCTCTCTGCAAAGGTAGGTTGGCAGACTCAAAGACCCCTCCATCTGTCCCCAGGCATCCTGATGAAATTCCATACTGTTAAACCAGAGGGGACAAATTTCAGCCCTGCAGCTCTCAATGAGTAAATGCAGTCCAAAAGCTCCCTTTTCACAGGGAGGTTCCTACCCCCAGTACAGTCTGTAAGGCCTGCCCATTGCTCCAAAGGCTGCTTGATGACAGACATAAAACCGACATATGCATGGGCCTGGATTCTGATACCCATGAGCAAACCCAAAGCATTACCCTAAATATCCTGCCAGACTTGTTCCTGCACATCCAAGCATGTTATGTTCTTCAGCCAGCACATCAGATGCTCTCAGGGTAATTATGTCAGGGAAAATAAGCAAACACTGCAGAGCAGAATGGACTCATCCAGACAATCTATAAAGGATTATGTAGTTGCCAATGGTTGAACATTTTTCACGGAATAATCATTCTCTCTCAAATCCTCAGCTCTGTATTATAGGGGAAAATCACAAAACACCTGCAAAAAAAAAGAGCATCAGAGCTAAAAATCATAATTTTACTGGAAACAGAAAACATGGGTTCAGCATAGCTAGCATTTGTACCACACATAATATGATCCTTTGCCTGATAATTTTCTCTCTTTCAAAGATGTAAATATCACCTTTCTGCTTTTCCTTTTCTTTCCAACATGGTCTACCTGCTACACAAACTAACTGAACTTCACATGTGTTCTAAAATTATTTGATTTTGAAATCATCTGCTTTTCTCTGAGACATGAAGTGTGCCCAGATATTCATCTGATTTTTCCAAATGAGCAAAGAAATTGGCCTCTGCCATACCAACTAGAAAGTAACACAGTGAAGACTTACTGACTTCCATCATTTTAAAGCTACTGCAGTATTAAAACAGGATTCATAGACTTTTTCTTGAACAAAAGCAAAAGGAGGGGCATTCACTATCAAAAATATTTTCTGAAGCCATAATGTCCGGATGCAAATGAGCTCTGCAGGGATTTCATTCCTCCCAGGCTGGATACTTGTAATTATTTCACCTTATATTGACTTGAGAATTGGGCTGTTATCTTGAAACAGTCTGCCAAAGAATTCAGTATCTATTTTTTTTCTTCCCTGTTGTGCTAGTGGAAAATTTTCTATCCTGACCATTTTATGGAAAAAAAAAAAGAGTGGAAGTGTGACAGATGTATATCTGTGTGTGTAGTAGGGTAATTTTAAGATATCTGCACAAGCCAGTGAAATGACAGGAAGTCCTTTTACAGAGCTGACCTAGAAAAAAAAAAAAAAGGCACATTACAAACCGTAGACGCACAAATCTCAGTCAATACTAGAAGCTGGAGAGTGCCTAATGAGCTGTGGGAGAACAAGGCTGGAGGGGATATGTTAACTAACACAACACCAGCCACGACTCTGCAGTCAGGGCTGACAGAAACAAGTCTGTGCTGGGTGACCAGCCGACCCTGCTGTCTGCAGCTGGCTTTGCCTTCAGCTGCCTTTCCCGAGCGCCCATGTGTAAGGCAACGCCAGGAAGATGAAGGCTTGCACAGCCAGCATAGCACTGCCCTCTTGCCTTCTGCTGCACAGGGAGATGAGCCTACTCTACAGCCCCAGAGCCTGCGAGCCCCAGGCTTCTGACATTCTCTTCAGCCTAACAGGCACTTCATTTCACCCTTGACATGATAGCAAGAGACCACAAGCAGAGTTTTAATTTTCTCTCCTGCCTGCTGGCCACTTGCGATGTTTAGCTCTTCAACACCTTAATGCAGCTGGCTAGATCGGACAACATCACCAAACAAAATGTTTGTCTTTGTCCAGAATGTTTAAAATACTATTTTATCTGTATTTTTAAGTTCGTACCAAAAGGAAAAAAAAAAACAAAAATACCCCAAAACCTAGTGAAATTGCAGGTCTTTGAAACCAAATAAAGGCACAGAATATGAGCAGGGTGACAAATCAGAGAGGTCTGAAATACATTCAGCTGCTCTGAATTTTTCTAAGCCTTGGCTCTGGCAAAGTTGTTGAGTTGGACAGGACAGCCTGGAAAGCAGAAAATGGAATGGAATGGAATGGAATGGAATGGAATGGAATGGAATGGAATGGAATGGAATGGAATGGAATGGAACTCAAATGGAATTTGAGTTAATTTTATTTCATCATCTGTAGCAGATGTTCAGGTGTTCTGATGCAGACATTCAAGAAAAGACTTTAAAGAACGTTTGTCATAAAAGCTCATCACAGAACCTTACTATCCTCAATGGAGCTAAACGTAGTAAAGTGCATCTAAATAACAAGAATTGCAAGATCCAAAGGAACAGAGTAACTAAATCATTCTTTCATGATTTCTGACACATGGCTGCCACCACTACATTTTATCTCACATTTTCTCAGTCTTGTGTAACTTCTTTATCCTAGTCACTGGCAGAGGAGCATATTCTTTCTGAAACTATTTGCTTCATTTAAAAAAAAAATCTGTAAAGAAAAACAAAAAAGGGTAAGATTTTTGTACAGGCGTTTACTTAACAGAAGTTACTGTATTATGGTATTAGTGGAAACAAGAGCAGTTTGACTCCAGAGATTACAATATTCATTGTATTCTAATGCAACCACCAAAACATAGCAAACATATCTATTATCCACAGTGCTATGGTTCTTAAAATTATAGGTAATGTGTAAATTAGTTCCATGGTAAATAAAATCAGTGTTTGTACTTTTTTTTTTTTTTAATAATCCTCTGAAAGAGTCTTTTCACACTTTGCATTGAGAAATTTTAGCTCTGAAAAAAAGCTTCATTTATTGACCTAAAGCAAACCAGTGATGTCATATTTTGGGTTTCTTCTTCCTACTACAACATGATTTCCAGCAAATTCTGCTACCTGACATACCTGGAGCAAGTGCATGCTGCTGAGAGTTCAGCACATTTAGGAGGAACAGACTGTCAGTCACAACTGCCTACCACAGACCTCAAAGGAGGATCCTGACCACAAACAGCAAAACACAAAGGTTTGCTGGATGGTGGTTTTTGTTGCTACTTGGTATTTTACATCAGAAAAGACAAGCTTGGGTCATCCAGCCTGTTCTCTGTACCCTAAACTTCTCCCTACATCATTCTCAGCAACAGCTTGTTCTCTAACCTGCTCAGCAGTGCTGCAGGCCCCCAGCTGTCTCTCCCCTGACTTTGTCCTTAAGCACAGCCTCTGTGGTGCTCTCAACCCCACAGCACGGTGGCTGCAGGAAGGGCAGCCTGTCCCTTGCCACACCCATGAGCCCATAAACCCCAGCCAGGGGTACGGTCCAAATTAAAGAAGACCGATCTCTGGCACTGTGCTCATGCACAGTCCCTCATGTCTCACCCTCCACCCACACGTGCTTGCTCCATCTTCTCACCAGCTGAGCACAGCAGCTGCCTCTTCCCAGTCAATCCATACATTTCTCCATGGAATACCTTTAGATCTCAGAGAACCAAACATGTTACCCCAACAGAGAGGTTCAGTGGTCACATGGTGATACAGGAACTTTACACCACCAAAAAGTTTCCTCCACTTTCAATACAACCTGCAGTGCTTGTTTTCCTAGGTCAAGCGACTAATATCAATACAGGAAAATCATTTAAATATTTTTAGAGATATTTTAAATACCTCTCAGGTGTTATTTTGCTCTTGTTCATTTTCTACAGGTAATATCATTGTGTTAGTAAAAGCTATGGAAGAAAAGATGCAGAAAAGAATGCCTCACATTTTCTAAAACAAACTGAAAGCTTACCTCTCTTACAAAAAAAAAAATTGTTCCTCCAATAGAATGAAATTACAATTTGGTAGTAGTTAACAACTGTTGTCTAATGCAAAATAGATGTGAGAGACACCCCCAGGGATTGTCTAGTGCCTGTCAAGGCAAGGTAGCCACACTGTGTCTCTAACTCATGTTTGCAGAGAAAGCTTGCAGCATCCAATATCCTCTTAGTATGGAGGACCACTGATTAGCAAGGCTAACTAGAGGTATTTTACCCTGATGTGCATCCAGAAACACCCTTCCTACCATTTAAAAACCACCACATTTCTTCTTCATACTCACATGCATGGAGACCATTCATTCCTTTTCCCTTTGCACATTTGGGGAGTGTTATCACGTTGCCATCTCTTCTCTGCCTGCTCCTCTCTTCCCTCACAGGCCACATTTTGTATCCTTTTATTCCTGTACTAGCCTTATTACATTTATCACATCAAGTCATATGTTTGGTATTTTTCAAACAATGTATACTTTTGCCAGTTATTCTGAATTCTGAACACTGTCCATCCTGGTTCTTCTAACTGCTTCCATTTTACCATCCCCAGATGAAATGAATAAGCTCTTTCATAACGTCTTTGATGCAAGGAGTGACTGACACTGAAAAATGTATTTAGAACATAATCTGAAATATTTTCTCACTTTGACCAGGGACGTTTGGATGCATTTTGTGAGAAGAGCTCCCCAGTCCCCTTTTCTTATGTCACAGTAATTTCATCAAGGTAGTTTTGCCTAGGGTTTTTTAGGAGAACAAAATATATATGACAGAGAAAAAACCAGCTTACTAAAGTCAGTTGGGCTTTTTCTCTATCTGAAAAGCCAGCTATTATTCATAAAAAGAAATTTAGTTGATATGACTTTTTTTCCCCCCAAATCTATTCTGGCTATTATTTGTCATTTAGCTATTTTGAAAGCTTTTTGATTATTTCTTCTGCCACCATTACAAATATCAGAGCTGAGCTGACTGGTCTGTAATTTCCTGTCTGTTTTTTTACTATGTCTAAGGACAGGTAATATATTTGCCCTTTCTGGAATGACATAGTTTCTGAATAATTTACAGAATAATAGTTAATGGCACTGACATTTTTTCTGTTTGTTCTGAAAGAATTCTTGAAGAAGTTTCAAGGCCATTCAGTAAACTGTTCAAATATTCAAACATATTCTTTCACCAGCCTGTTGTTCTGGACTTTCTGTCACTGGTGCCAATGGTATTGACCATTTGATCAATGAACACTCAATGGCCAGAACAGGGCTGAATATCAAACTTTTTCTACTTTTTTAGTATGATCTACAATTAGCTGTTTTTGGGGGAAGAGGGAGGGGGGTTAATTATTGCTTGGTCTGCTCCTTATTATCAGTGTACTTATAAAATGTGTTCCTTTTACAGTTTAGATCCTTTTACTTGTGTTTCGATTCTTGCATCTCTGGTGCTGTGCACATCTCATCCCCAACACCAGAGTGTCAATTCAATGTTTTGTTCAGGCCTGGCAAGTTTTCATGTTTAGTGAAGTATTTTTCTTATCCTTCCCTTGTACAGATATTGCACATTTTTTTCTTCCCTGAGGCTGCTAACTCTCTTGAAATTTTTTTCCTTGACCTTTCTTCTGCAAAAAGATTATGACCTGGCTTTTAAAAGTCTGTCTATTGTCTTTATTTTTTATCCTTTCTCCTTTCTTTCCAACAAATCACGCCTACAATCTTTAAATTTCCGTTTCATTTTTTGTCTGTTATTCTTAATCAAGAATAACCAGTTTTAATTACTTTCTTTCAAGTTCAATGCATCGTCAAGAAATTGTTTTCAGCATACTGCAAAAGCTTTTCAAATGGTTTGGCTAAAACTACAGCTCAGCAGACTGATAGTTGCTGATGCTCCTACAGCATTTGATCCCGGGTGTCAGCTGGGAATGCCTTTTAGCTGCTGTTTTGCAGTGCTGCTTGTGCCCAGGATAGCCTCTCTGCTGAAATACATCACCTGATAGCATTGCAAGAACATGCCCAGTACGAGAAGTTGCTGTGTCTGAAAAGAAGGAAAAAAGATACTCCAAGATTTCAACCTAGAAGTATGTGCTGCACCATCTCAAAGCCGTGCAATTCAAAATAAATTTGGGCTCTCACCCTTTCTGGAAGGCTTTCCTGCCTAGCAGAACAGAAGCAACTGCATAGCCAGCCTCCTTCATCAAGAGATGTGCAACTCGTATTTTTTGGAGAAAATTTAGTTTTAGAAAAAACAGGACCAACTGCTTTACTTCTTCAAAATTATCATCACAGTTGACCCTTGCAAAGACTGTTGTCCAGTTCTCTCCTCTTTTCGTTGTTAGCAGACTTTCACTGGTGTTTGTTTATATCTCTTTCTCCTCTGTCTATATGCTCTTAATTATAAAGCAATATATTTTCCTCCTGTTATCAACCCAAACTTCTTGAGCCAGTTCAACCCTGGTATATCAATATTACAGTCGTGTGAGATATTCCCTAAAGCTTCTGCTATGCCAGTCAGGTAATAATTTTAATTATGTGCTGAGATTTCTATGCCTGCTCTTCCTAGAGATGTGGTATTCAGCACGTGCATCAATAAAGCCTTCTGTTTAGTTTTTTGATATTTTATCTTCTCCATTTTTATTAAACTTTTGCATTGCCCTTGCCTGGATATCATTGTACAGAATGTAGTTATTGCTCTGGTTCAGCCCTCTAAATGTCCCTGAATGACAAAACTACACTTGCAAATAAATTACATTTAAAGTTAAAGGTGGCAGCTATGACATATTTTAAATATATGTAAGCCTGACACGCTTTTTATTACTTATTATAAGGAACAGAACAGAGACACAGAAAAAAACCAGAGAATCTTGCTTACGCAAAATGAGTGGCTGCATATCTGCCTTAACACGACACTCACACGGAGTGTTGAATTCAGTTTCCTAAACAGAAAGCCACACTGTTGAAAGACCTGGGGGGTAAAGGGAGGGCATGATGTTTGTGGTGTTTATTCTCAGGTTTTTATAGTTCTTACTGACTTTCATAGCACTATATCAATTTAAACCAGTTCACGTTCTCTTCCTAAGTCACTCTTGCCTTCTTTGTATTCAATTTCCAAGCAATCAGAAAAAAGCACCTTAAGACATAATGTGTTCTTTAGCCTGCAATCTCTTTAATGTCAACTAGTAACTGAATAAAAGATGATGTTGCAGGATAAGACACTGAGGAAATTCCAATTCACTTCGTTTTGTTTATTTTGACAAGCAATTGTTCCTAATAAAGCATCCTCTCTGCACATTTTCTCTGTAGCTTCTGGTCGAAAGATTTTCGCTTTTCTCTTGATGTAAACCGGTATTACATGAAGGTAAATTCTGTAAGTAGTAGTACAAATGAAACCTAGCAGCTAAATGTACAAGATACCTGGGGTCAGATTCTGCTATCAGTCCTCTTCACTGAGGCTGGATCAGCACACAGAAAAACCCCAGGATTTACAGCCTTATGATGTGAACAAGAAAAGACAGTCACGTTAAACTGAAAAAGCTAATCAAAAAGCTGAAGGGTTTGATATTTCTGAAATGGTATCTAAATTGTTATTGAAGCCACTGGAGTTGTAGGGGTGCTACTAAGAGAAGTGCAAGTCACTAGTAATGGATTACATAGGCTGCCTTGCCTATTCTTATAACACAAAAAATACAAGTTCAAGCTACTTTTTCTTGCATGTCCTTCACACTGATTCCAAACATATTTTATAAGAGATCTCCTGTGATTCAACCTAGCAGCATTATATTGCTCTCCTAGTTATTTGTCTTAAGACATTGTGCAAATTATAATAACCCAGATATTCACACAGCAAAATAATCTTCTTAGTTGATTCTCCACAGGGCTTGTTTATTCAGTCTTTTTTCTTAGGTCTTGAAATAATAATGTAGACAGTAACCCCTTTTTCCACTTTCCTTACGCTGAAAAAAAAAAGTTTGTTTTTTTTTTTTTAACAAGAGACACTGAGTGCTGATCACAGAAAAAAATTCTTTTAAAGAATGCTTATTATTTATTCAATTTTCAGATTCAGCACAGACACATAAGGTATTCAAATCGTTCTTTTTAATACTGATCAGTCACTTCTAGAAGACTCTCTAATCTGTACAGTTATTAAGTATAAGGGGATTTATTTCAATAAAGTTTAACACTAGGAATGAAAGTACATGTGGTAAATCCTATTATATCTAAAGAGACGGGTTGCATTTCCCTGTTTACTTTTTAATCCTCCTTTGTCAGGAACAACACATTTTCACCTGAGAGTGTTTGAGGGTTCTTTTCCTTGATGATCAATTTTACCATTTGAAAGCAGAGTGAAGGTTGAATATCTCCTTTTGAAGTGAGCAAACAGGATTCCCACGAAGTTCAACAAAGGGAAGTGCAAAATCCTGTACCTGGAAAGAAAAAACCCCGGGCAACAATACAGGCTGGAGACCAACCAGGTGAAAAGCAGCTTTACAGAAAAAGACATGGAAGAACTGGCAGGCACAAAATTGAACATCAGCCAGCACCACACCCTTGCAGCAGAAGAGGGCCAACAGCATCTGAGGCTGCATTGCCAGCAGACTGAAGGCAGTCATCCTTCCCCTTTACTGAGACTTGGTGAGACACACCAGGAGTGTTGGACCCAATTCTGGGCTCCCCACTGCAAGAGAGACATGGAGCTACTGGAGTGAGCCTAGCAAAGGGCCAAGGAAATGACAAAGGATTTACAGCAGCTGACATATGTGAGAGGCTGACAGAGCTGGGACTGTTCATCCTAGAGGAGGCTCAAGGAGATCCTCTCCAAGTGTATAAATACCTGATGGGGGCAGCAAAGAAGGTGGAGCCCAGGACCTTGGCCCTAGTGCCCAGTGACAGAATGAGAGCTAATGGACACAAAGGGAAATAGAGGAAATTCCATATAAATATAGAAAAAACCTCTACCGTGAGAGTGCCTTGACAGGAGGTGCACCCTCCCTTGTTGAATCTACTCAAAACCCAACCAGATCATGTCCCTGAGAAACCTGCCCTAACTGCCTCTGAACTGAGAAGGTTGTTGGACTAGGTCATCTCCAAGAGGTGTTTTCCTCCAATCTCAGTGATTCTATCACCCTGCGAAATCATCCATTAACTGATCACAGATCTAACCCCAATCTAGCAGAACCTTATTCTATACAACTAGTTTCAAGACCAAGAAGGCAATCATATTCTGTCACTTTACCTAAAGAATATATTAGGCTTATTTTCCAACAGTTTAACTTGACCCAAGACAGGTTCAGTTTTATTAGAACTCTGCTGTATTGATACTTCTTTTTCTATTATAATTTATGCACATACATGGGGGGCAAAAAA